>CM038214.1:371259144-371625106 GCA_021442155.1 Cymbidium sinense | reverse complement strand
AAACATAGACACCATAAATGAAACAAACCCACCCGAGTCAGACAACCACAAGTAAAAAATAAAACATCGTCTACAAAGCAACAAAAAACCGGAATTCGGATGAACAAGGTCGATACTAATAATACCACCAGTCCAACCAAGATGAGAAATAAAAATGTCCCCATACCTCCATCAAAGATAGTAAGATAGCCAGAAAACACAACACTAACCATAAGGCCAAAACCAAAACAAGAAAATCCACCAAAGGAAACCCTACTAGCTAAGCGGATCAGAAGAAAACCAAAAGAAAACCAACCAAACCAGGTACAAATTCGACAATTAACAAACTAGAGATGAGGCAACTCAGATGAAACAACCAGTCCTAAAGAGAGGCAATCCCAACATAGAGAAAGACATAATGATAACCAATAGGAACCCATCAAAAAATAACCAAGAAATAATGGTAATCACCAATTAGATAAAAAAAAACAGAGGGAGGACCAACCAACACCCAACCGAGGGGGAGAAAAGACCAAGGCCCCAACTAGACACAAAACTACCAAAATCCTAGTACAAACTCAAGAGTGAAAAGATCGATAATAGCCATCAAATAATAGTAAGAACAATAGAACCCACAGACCCAAAATAGCGACCAAAAAAATACCTAAGTAAGGAAAACAAAAAGAGGCAAAACTAGGACCAATTAATAAAGGGAAAAAAAAAAAAAGTTAGAGGCATAACCAAAGGATGCCATCAAAGTTCAAGGCATCACATGAAGAAAATGTTGACAATGAGATCCTTACATAAAATAGTCAACCAAAGAGAACACCTCTCCAACAAAGAGAGCACCACCACCAAAGAGATGTCCCAAGTATTACAGAGAAACTAGACAAGAGGTGAACCAAAAGGAATACAACAAAATGAAAGTGCACACAGAGAAAAGCATGGAAAACCTAAAATTATAAAGCAAAATTAATTTTTGAGATAAGGTAATCGGTGTTATCAGTTAACCAAACCTCTCAATTGTCTAGGTAAATTAAGATGATCAAAAAGTGAGATCATTTAATTTAGTAGATTAGATAATCTACAGCATTTCCTTCACACCAAATGTGAGAAATATTAAAGCATACTTGAGAGGAGAGCTCTAGTATGATTAAGAAGATAGAATAAATCATTCCCCATCTTAGTGGAAATTCGACACGATGAGTAGAGAGCATCAACTTCAATCAAATATTGAAGAAACCTTTTTTGCAAACAAATGTTAATAGCTTTGTATTAATTAGCATAGATAACAAAACAAGTTTTAAGAGGATAAGCAAAAGCACAAATGACATTACCTCTAAAATCCCTAAAAATACCACCATATGTATTAGAGGCGAGCCATTGGTTTTACTTTTAATAATATTGTTATAAGGTTTTATCCAATATATAATCTATTTTTTTATCTGAAGGAGATCTCGGGCAAGTAAAGACCCAATTTTTTGGCCAAATTTGCAACCACTGTGTGTTACTAATTAAATTAGCATTAAATAATGCATGAATTTTTTCTTTGGTTCTAGAAATAATCCTTTTATGATTTATAGGAATACCATGATATTTAGCATCATTTCTATCCATCCATATGAACCAAATAAGGGTAATGGCAATTAAAACTTTGATATGACCTTTCACAATTTTTTGGAAACATGCTTCAAGAACTTGATATAAAGAAAGACAACCATGGAAATGGTTAGTATGAAAAAAGATCATCATACCAAAACCATAATTTGGAGGCAATAACACCATTGACAAAACATGATTAACATTTTTGATATGAAAATAATAATCATTTGGAAGGCAAATGAAAACCTTTATCCCAAAGCAAGGAATCAATAGGAATGAAGTTTTTTTAGAATTATCCAAGTAAGGATAGAATAAAAGATAGGGATGATATTATTCCAAAGTTTAATAAATACATTAGAAGTATGAGCTTCTAATATAATTACAAGCCTCTTTAAGAGTAAAATCTCCATTATAATATAGCTTTAAAAGAATTTGATCTGGCTTGTTGGAAAGGATAGGAATATCACTAAATTTATCCAAAAGAGAGATAGGAATAAATTTGGTAATTTTACTATCATTCCACTTATTATTAAGCCAAAATGTGTTAACTTTTGTAGCAGCGGTAGAATGGGTAGCTAAGAAAGCATCAATAGAACCACCACCAATCAGTTGTCTTGCCAAAGAAAGAAGATCCTAAATTTATACCCCAAGATATTAAGGATTTAGCCTCCCATTTAATGGAGCAAAAAGCGGAGTCACCACTTTATAAGAATAGATAAGAGGGTGCTTACCTTGTTTTAGTCATAAAATTAGCTAGAGGCTATCTTTTTTTAAATTTCCACCGAGTTTATGTGAGAAGGCAGTAATAGCTTCATGAATAGATTTGCTAAACCCACCTTCACCCAGGGGCCCACAACATTTATGAAGTCCAATGCATCCTTTTAACTGAATTATTAGATCCCTAGAAAAAATTTATTAAAAGATGATCAATTCTATTTAAGATAGAATTAGTAGTGATAATGGTTTGAATAAGATATAAAGGCATCAAATTAAGAGTACTCTTAAGCAAAGTAAACCAAAAGAAAGTAAGTGAAATTCCCACAAAATTTTATTAGAAATTTTTTGGATAAGCTCATCAAAAAGATGGGATCTTTTTTTACCTTTAAAAAGAGGTGCACCTAGATATTTAAGAGGGAGTTGTTGGTGTTTAAAGTTAGTGATTCTTAAGATATGATTGATTTTATTATTAGAAATTTTAGAGGATGTAATGAAGCAACTCTTGCTTTCATTAATAGAAAGACCACTTTCTCTACCAAAAATATTTAAAATTTCTTAAGTCTTTTGATATGATGAAAGGAAGCATTACAAAAGATAATGAAATCATCAGCAAAGCTAAGAAGAGAAATAGGGATACCACCAAGAGTTCTAAAGTACATGTTAGGATTGTTATTGAATAAATCATCTAAACTAAACAAAAAAGTTATACAATTCAAAGCACAAATACCAATGTCAGAATTAGTGTTTTGCTCAAGAATTGCACCACATTCAAGTTATCATTCAAGTTATCATTTAAATCCTCTTTCTCATCAATTATTGCAAAAAGCAAGGATAGACTCATTAGAGGTGAATCATCATTTTTCAACCTCTTTGAATTTGGAATTAGCCAAAATAGGCATGTTCTCATGTAAAGAAAGGTTGTTGGGCAAAACATCTTTTCAACATTATTAGTACCTTTGCCAAGATGAGAATGAAGCGATTAGCAATATTAGGAACATCGGAAGATTCCAAAAAATTTGACCTAATAACATTTAAGTTATTTTTAGGCACAAAAATAGTTTTTAACTTTATCGAAAGCAACTTTAGAGTTAGGATCATTCAAAATTTTCTTTTAAGATGTGTAGAACAAAACTACGAATTATCATGACCATGTATTTGCAATGGGAGAGAAAACTAGAAAATTTTCAAATTTGACCTTTTTATAATAGCCAAACTTTTTAGATCCAAACATCCTTAGGATGTTTTTTTTATGTCAAGTTCAACTAATATATGAGCAATGAGGTACAGATCTCACGGTCCTTTGATCGATTTGAGTTCTTGACCAAAAAGAGCGATAGCAAATAAAACCTAGTGGGTAACATAATGGATTCTCATATTTGGAAGAGCTAACCATGAATAATAGGTGATTCCTCTTTTATATCAAGACCACTTCAACAAACCCATTTTACAATTAAAGACAAATTAAGATCGACATGAGAAAACCCATGAATAATCAAAATCATTTGTAAGTTAAATCAAAGTATGTCTTGGATCGATCAAGCCAATAGAGAAAGCACCCAAAAGTTTAAGGTTATGAAAAAAGCTCAGATCTTGTCCAAATTCGATTGCCATAGAATAAATTTGCAAATCAAAGTAAATTCGAAAGGTTTTGCAAGCTTTTTGACATCAAGATCTGAACACATGATCGAGACATACCTTAAAAGAAGTCAAAATTAGTCCGAGAAGATGTAGAGCTCTTACCAAAAGTACATCCTTAAAGGATTTAATAGAGGAATGGCATTGGGTTAATGAATCCCCACAAAATCATATGCCCTTATCATCAAAATGGGAGATGTAAATACGAGTTTGAGATTATTGTAGTCATATTCAAAGAGGCACATCACCAGCGAGATTGAAAAACTCTAGAAATCGATCAAGAATGATGAAGAAACCACCAAAAATGCAAGACGGGGCACGCCGATGAAGGGGAAAATGAAATCGCCAGAGCACCGCAAGGGAGAGGAGGTTTTTTTGGGGTTTAGGGTTATGGTTTAGGGTTTACGATTTAGGAGTTTTAGTTTGGTTTAGGTTTTTTAAGTTTAGTTTATTTTAGGTTTAAGTTTAGGTTTAGGTTTTTAGGTTTAGGTTTAGTTTAGGTTTTAGGTTTTTTGGGTTAAGTTTAGGTTTAGGTTTATTTTTTTTAGGTTTTAGGTTTAGGTTTATTTTTATTTAGGTTTATTTAGGTTTAGGTTTAATTTATATTTTATTTTGGTTTATTTTTTGGTTTAGGCTTTAGGTTTAGATTTAGTTTATTATTTTAGGTTTAGTTTAGGTTTTAGTTTATTTAGGTTTTTTAGTTTAGGTTTAGGTTTTTTTAGGTTTAGGTTTAGGTTTTTTGGGTTTATTTTTATTTAGTTTAGGTTTAGATTTATTTAGGTTTAGGTTTAGGTTTTATTTATGTTTTTAGGTTTAGTTTAATTCATTTTAGTTTAAGTTTATTTAGTTTAGGTTTTCTTTAGGTTTATTTTGTTTATTTAGGTTTAGTTTTTAGTTTAGCTTTAGGTTTTTTAGTTTAGGTTTTGGTTTAGGTTTAGGTTTTATTTAGTTTAGGTTTAGTTTAGGTTTAGGTTTTGGCTTTAGGTTTATTTTTTGGTTTAGGTTTAGGTTTAGGTTTAGGTTTAGGTTTAGGTTTAGGTTTAGGTTTAGGTATATTTAGGTTTAGGTTTAGGTTTATGTTTACTTTATTTAGTTTAGATTTTAGTTTATTTAGGTTTAGGTTTAGGTTTATTTATTTAGTTTAGGTTTATTTTATTTAGGTTTAGTTTAGGTTTATTTAGGTTTAGGTTTAGGTTTAGGTTTATTTAGGTTTCAATTTTAGGTTTAAGTTTATTTATTTTGTTTATTTTAGTTTTTAGGTTTAGTTTAGGTTTGTTTATTTAGTTTATTTATTTTAGGTTTTAGGCTTAGGTTTAGGTTTAAGTTTAGTGTTGGAGTTTAGTGTTTAGCTTAGGGATGTAGGTTTTAGGTTTAGGGTTTAGAGATGTAGGTTTTAGAGTTTAGGTTTAGGGTTTAGTTTTAGGGTTTAGGATTTAATTTTAGGGTTTTAGTTTAGAGTTTAGGTTTAGGTTTAGGGTTTAGGGTTTTTTAGGGTTTTGGTTTAGTGTTTTGATTTGTGTTTTGGGTTTGGGTTTAGGTTTTAGGGTTTAGGGTTTAGGTTTAGGGTTTAGTTGGTTTAGGTTTAGGGTTTTTTATTTTTTAAATTTTTTTTTTTTTTTAGGATTTAGGGTTTAGGGTTTAAGTTTTAGGTTTAGGGTTCAAGTTTTAGTTTAGGTTTAGTTTTAAATTAAGTAAACTAGTAGGTTTATGTTATTTTTTATTTAAAATTTTTTATTTTATTTATTTTTGGTTTATTTATTTTAGTTTATGTTTTTTTATTTTAGTTTATATTTTTATGATTAGGTTTAGGTTTATTTTTATTTTTAAATTTAGCTTTATTTTTATTTTATTTTTTAGGTTTAGGTTTTACTTTTTATTTTTATTTTTATTTTTAGGTTTATGCTTTTATTTTATTTTTTTAGGTTTAGGTTTTACGTTTTTATTTTAGGTTTACTTTTAGGTTTTATTTTTAAGTTTAGGTTTAGGTTTTCTTTTTGTTTATTTTATTTTATTTAGTTTAGAGTTTAGGTTTAGGTTTTATTTATTTTAGTTTAGGTTTAGGTTTATTTTATTTTGTTTATTTTAGGTTTAGGTTTTTTTTGGTGTAAGGTTTAGGTTTATGTTTATTTATTAGTTTTTATTTTATTTAGGTTATTTTATTTTTTTAGTTTAGTTTAAGTATTTATTTATTTTATTTTAGTTTAGTTTTTAGTTTTTATTTTATTTTATTTATAGGTTTAGGTTTAAGTTTAGGTTTTAGTTTAGGCTTTTATTTTATTTTATTTAGGTTTAGGTTTTTTTATTTATTTTATTTTAGTTTATTTAGTTTAGGTTTAGGTTTTAGGTTTTAGGGTTTAGGATTAGGGTTTAGGGTTTAGATTTAGGGTTTAGGTTTAGGTTTAGGATGTAGGGTTTAGTTTAGGTTTATAGTTTATAGTTTTAAGTTTAGGTTTAGGGTTTAGTTTAGGGTTTTAGAGTTTAGGTTTAGGATTTAGTTTGGTTTAGGTTTAGGTTTTAGGTTTAGGTTTTGGTTTAGGTTAGTTTTAGGGTTTAGTTTAGTTTTTGTTTTGGATTTTAGATCATTTAGATTCAATTTCTTCTTTTGATTTCATCAACCAAGTAACACACCAAGTTTTCTAAGACACAAATGATGACATAGATAAAAAATGAGCAGAGAAAATCAAAACCACAGATAACTAGAACCATCTCTATAAAGACATAATTCCATAAGCACCAGATCGGATCAGCCATCTTCAGTTTCTTCAGTTCCCATCAGAACCACCTCGGCCTCTCGAGTAGCATGATCGAACATCATATCCCATCTCTCCTCACCACCAGTTGTCCATCCTCTTGTCTCCACTTAACCACCTCTCGACCACCACCTCCATATCCACCGGTAGCTCCAGATCCTCCACCACCATAATGATAATTGCTTCCTACTCCTTCACCTCCATCGCCAGATCTAGACTGAGCCTAGTTGATGGTGATGTTCCTGTCATCAAGGTTCTGCCCATTCTTAGGGTTTTGGTTTAGGTTTAGGTTTATTAGGTCTTAGGGTTTAGGTTTCTTTTTTAATTTATTTAGTTACTTTAGGTTTAGGTTTAGGGTTTAGGGTTTAGGGTTAGGTTTAGAGTTTTGGGTTTAGTGTTTAGGGTTTAGGGTTTAGGGTTTAAGGTTTTAGGGTTTATGCTTTTAAGGTTTAAAGTTTAGGGTTAGGGTTTAGGGTTTAGGGTTTAGGGTTTAGGGTTGTAGGTTTAGTGTTGTAGGTTTAGTGTTTAGGGTTTAGGGTTAGCTTTAGGGTTTAGGGTATAGGGTTTAGGATTTAGGGTTTAGGGTTTTTTTTAAGTAAAGCTAGATTTTGGTTTACTTAGTTTACTTAGTTTATTTATTATTCATTTTAGTTTATTTTATTTTTTATTTTAATTAAGTTTATTTTTATTTTTTAGTTTAGTTTTTTGTTTAGGTTTATTTATTTTAGTTTAGGTTTTATTTTAGTTTATTTTTTTAGGTTTAGGTTTAGGTTTAAGTTTATTTTTTTTTAGTTTAGTTTTATTTTTTTATTTTTTTAGGTTTAAGTTTTATTTTTTATTTTTAGGTTTAGGTTTATGTTTTTTATTTTGTTTTTTTTTTTGTTTAGGTTTTAGGTTTTATTTTTAGGTTTTATTTTTTAGTTTAGGTTTAGGTTTATTTTTAATTTATTTTATTTTATTTAGTTTAGGTTTAGGTTTATGTTTAGTTTATTTTAAGTCTAGGTTTAGGTTTTATTGATTTTAGTTTAGTTAATTTTACTTTAGGTTCATGTTTATTTATTTATTTTATTTTATTTTTATTTTAGGTTTAAGTTTTTTTTTTAGTTTAGGGTTTTATTTTATTTTTTATTATTTATAAGTTTAGGTTTTTATTTAGTATTTATTTTATTTTATTTTTGGTTTATTTTAGGTTTATTTTATTTAAGTTTTTTATTCTTAGGTTTATTTTATTTTTTTAGTTTAGTTTAGGTTATTATTTATGTTATTTTAGTTTATTTTTTATTAGTTTATTTTATTTTATTTTAGGTTTTAGTTTAGGTTTTATTTTATTTTATTTTTTTAATTTATTTATGTTTATTTTCTTATTTATTTTATTTTTAGGTTTTATTTAGTTTAGGTTTAGGTTTTTAGGTTCTTAAGGTTTAAAGTTTAGGGTTTAGGGTTTAGGGTTTAGGGTTTAGTGTTTAGGCTTTTTAGGGTTTAGGGTTTAGGGTTTAGGGTTTAAGGTTTAGGGTTTAGGGTTTTTTTAGGGTTTAGGGTTTAGGGTTTAAGGTTTAGGGTTAGTTATAGGGTTTAGGGTTTTAAAATTAAGTAAACCAATAGGTTTAGGTAAATTTCTTTTATTTATTATTTTTTTAAGTTTATTTTATTTTTTATTTTTATTTAGGTTTAATTTTTTATTTAGTTTAGTTTATTTATTTTAGGTTTATTTATTTTAGTTTAGGTTTTTATTTTAGTTTATTTTTTTTGGTTTATGTTTAGGTTTATGTTTATTTTTTAGTTTAGTTTTATTTTATTTTTTAGGTTTAAGTTTTATTTTTTATTTTTAGGTTTAGGTTTAGGTTTTTATTTTATTTTTTTAGGTTAAGGTTTTAGGTATTTATTTTAAGTTTATGTTTAGGTCTTTTTAGTTTAGGTTTAGGTTTTTTTTAGTTAATTTTATTTTATTTAGTTTAGGGTTTAGGTTTAGTTTATTTTAGGTTTAGGTTTAGGTTTTATTTATTTTAGTTTAGTTTATTTTAGTTTAGGTTTATGTTTATTTTATTTCGTTTATTTTAGGTTTAGGTTTTTTTTTTTAGTTTAGGGTTTATTTTTTTTTTTTAAGGTTTTAGTTTTAGGTTTATTTTTTAGGTTTAGGTTTTTATTTAGTTTTTATTTTATTGAGTGTTTTGTTCCACCATCCTTCAAGATCTTTGATGGCTGTGGAAACCCATGATAACATTACAAACTTTAGATCAGCTATTGCAACAGGTGGCAACACACTCTTCGCCTTTTCATTAGTCGGTTGTTGCATTTGATTGGTACACTTTCAACATTTGGTGAAGTCTTTTCAGTTGGAGCCCTCTTCATCAAGAGGTTTGTTGGAGCTCAACAGAGGGTGATTGTAAGCGACCTCATTGTAGAGAAATAGAAACTCAGCTAGTCCCTTATTGATTACATTCTCGGTGGGCAACAAATGAAATGTGAATCACGACATGCCATTAAGATTCTTCTCAAGAATATCCATGGCCTGGTCACCTTCATGCTTAAGGGCATTACCATCAAAATATTCAAAATATTAATCAACAAGGAGGCTAGCCTGCAAGAGGAATCCAAGTAGTTGCCCTTTCCTGACCAATCATCTAGGCCCAAGCCGCATAAGGTGTTTGAGAAGAAGGGGACAATTGTGTGGAGTGGGAGGAAGCGAAACCAGAGTTGATGTGACTGAGCTTAGGTCTCCTTTGTCACCTCCTCTTCTGCCGGTAGGCCACAATGACCATTTCCACCACCACCTACCCAGCGATATGCATATCCATAGCCCATGCTTTCCACCTACTCTTGTCGATAGATTGAATAAGCCATATTCATTCAAGAGGGAGGTAACTAGAAAAATATTTAAGAATATCTTAAAGCAACTTGACTTTCAGTTACCAAAGCCCAAGAGGCTAGAGGAAGTGGGCAAGAGTGATGATCGTAGCTATGCCCTACCACTGCATGTTAGATCATGTCTTACAGGATTGTATAACTTTTAAGGATTAGCTTAAGTGCAGCTACAAGTTGAGAGACATAGTTATCCATAAGGAATACTTATTAGAACAACCATCCAGTTATGTTAGAGTAATCCTTGGGGATACTTGCGATCCTCTTAAGACCAAAGAAGGTTAGGATATCTCCCTATCTCGAACCTCTAAGATCATTTCTAAGATCAAGAAGCTTTCCTTTCGGTGCTTGAAGTAGCTCAAACCTCCAACACCAAAGAAGGTTTGCTAGTTGCAAGGACAACTTCGGGAGGGTGACCAGTAACAATAGCTCACCATACTTGCCGGGATAGTCCAGTGTAGCCAGATAGTCCAATCTCCCTCCTTGTTGGCTACCACCTCTTCTTCTAGCTCCTCTTCTATGAGGGGCATTGTATCTGATAAAGGCACTAAATCCCTTAATACTTTACTTGATTTATATCATGTACCTCCACCCAAAAGAAATTAATGAAGAAAGTTGATTCTACTTATATATTGTCTACGGTGGTCTTAATTTTATTCCAATTGAAAGCTCTCCAATCTAAATAAAAATAATTCTCTAGTAGTTTTGATCCTTTCCTTTCGATTTAGAGTCGGTATCCTTCTGAATCAATGTTTTGTTCACTAGATATGTTCAATCCGATCTTTGATGATAACAAGCGAATGCTTGGATGTTCTAATGAATGATGTGTTTTGATATATCAATTGCTAATTACAAATTCACATCTCATATATATTACAAAATTTGAAGAATGAAAGATGGATCAATTGGATAATATAGCTCAAAATATAATATTATTTTATTCATTGGCATGAATCAATTGCTCACAACTTAAAATATTATTATTTTAATGAGTTAATTTATATAAATCTCTATCTAATTAACATTCAATTATATGTTTCATACATAGCATTTGAATTGCAAAATAATAAATGATAATGACTATTAGTGGATTTTGTTACTTAATATAATTAAATATTTTAATTTAATTTATAAATAACTAACATATTTATGATTATATGTAAATTATCATTTATTTAAATGTTACATGTCAAAATTAACAAATATATGAAATTTTGATTTTAATGAGTAATTTTATAATCAAGAATTTATTGGTTCATCTCAATGGATTATGGATTTTTTCCTTTAATTTGATAGGTATGAGGTTTGATTATTGTTGAGTTTTCAAGTATTATAATTTTAATAATGAATGATACATCTTCTTTGAATATAAAGATATTTGATTATTTTTTTACTTTCCATGTGAATAATGGGGCTTAAATTTAATATTTATTTAATATATTATATTTATATTGAATATTAAATTATTAGATGATATGAGTTAGAATAATAATTTTTTTTGAAATAATTTAAAACCTTGTTTACTATAAATAGTCATTCTCTTCATGAAAGCATTCCTCATTTCAAATTCAAAATCCCTCCACAATCTATAGAAAATTTCTTAGATTTTCCTTCAAGTGTTCTCCAAATATTGCAAGATCAAATCCTTGGTTTGGAAGCTTCAACATCTTCAACTAAGCAAGCTTTCTCAAATTACTTGAGTTTGTTTTCTTGATCTTAATCCTTTTTAGTTGTTCATGCTATTTTCACAATCTATTTATTCTTTTCAATTTAAACATTTTGGTTGATTAGTCTTTGGACATTGTTTTTCACATTAAAGTTTCAAAATCATCCTTTTGTGAAAAACTCTTGTGATAGTTTGTAGGATCTATTTCAAATTGTTGAAATTTTTAACTTCCTACAAATTTCTTTTGGTTTCTTGAAATATTTCTTCATTAATCTCATTTTGAAAGATCATTTATTAGATCTATTTTATATATTTTAAGCATTTAAAATTAAATTATTATGCTAAAATTATTTTTGTATTTGCTAGATCTCTCTTTCAATAAAAATAGCCTACTTAGATATATATACTCATTTTATTTAAGTATTATGTGATCAATAGCTTTAATTGAAAGAATCTTTTTGGTTAAAATAAGACAAATTATTCCTTGCTGAAATTTCTTTTATTGTGCAAAAGAATATTGTGAATTTATTTTGAAATAAATTTATATTTTCTACAAATGTAATAACATAAACATTTTAGTAAGATCACTTTGATATTTATTTTATTATTTCATATCATATAGTGAGCATTTTATCTTAAAATTTTTTTAGTGATCATTTCTAGTTTAGAATATTTTTTGAATTGGATAGCTTGGTATATTTAGAGAGTTTATAAAATTTATTATTTTGTATTTTTCTTTTGTCTTGATCATTGGGGTTGTACTCTCTCCTTTATAGAAGTATTTAAACTATTTTTTGGATTCTATTGAGTGGCTAGGCATGGTAGGCTAGTTTGGGGTTTCACTAATAAAGTAAAATTGTGTCCTATTGTCTCTCTTCTTTAATACTTTTATTTTCTTGCATTAAATTGTATCTTATCATTTAAAATTAATTTTCAACTAAAATAAAATTATATTATTTATATTATGAATTAGATAGCTTGGTATATTTAAATTTATTTTTATAAAATTTATTATTTTGTATCTTCTAAATTTATATTTTGTCAACATTTGTAGTCACATATTTATTTCTCTCCATATATATACTATTTGTCAAAACTATTTTCAGAAATTCCCTATATTACTAATTTTAGTTTCAACCATTAAAGATCTATTGTCTCTCTTTACTTTTACTATACTTTTATTTTTCTCATTAATTGTATCTTATCATTATAATCAAAATTTTCTACTAAAATAAAATTTAAGATTTAACTTTTAAAATTTTTTAATACCCAAATCCCCTTCTCTTGATTATGTCTCTTATCATATCTTAATCAACATCCATAGATCTTCATATGATTCCCAAATTATGATCAAAATTTGAGCCAAATGAAACCCTAGTTTGAAATCCACCATTTAAATTGATTGAAACCATTGATAAGTTCATCTACCAATGTTTGAACTTGACCAAGTCAACATTTGAACCAACTTCTTGATTGGTCTTGACCCAAGCAAAATTCAAAACTTGATCAAGCCAAATTGATTGAAACCAATGGGTCAAGTTCATTCCAAATCACTTGTTGAACTTGACCAAGCCTCAATTGGCTAACTAGTAACTGATTCCAACCTTGACCTAAATCATGTTGAGCCAAATTCAAACTTAATGAATTGAAACAAAGATACAAACCACTTCATATGACTAACCAAATAAACCTACCCATGACCTAGCTCAAATAGGTCAATGTTAGTGGTCAACTTGATCGATTTGACCTAAATGAAGTCATATGAACCAAATTAAAAACTAAACCAAATTGAATCAATCCAAAGCCACCAAAACATTCCAAATGGTCATATGAACTTGACCCAACCCTTGGTTTGACCCAATTTGACCCATTTTGACCTAAATGGGTCAACATGAGCCAAACCATTTGAACTCCAAATCTAATGAAACTTGGCCAAACCTATTTTCAACATGACCAATATCCAAATTCAAAATTATCAAATGACCATTATACCCCTAATAGAACAATTTTTTCCATGAATTTGGTCAATTCCTTTCATACCTACCAATACTTTGAAATAGATCAAGTAGACCTATGGATGGTGCAACCCAATGGGTTTGGGTCAGAAATTTGGCCAAAATTGAGCACATGGCAAATTGGTATGAATCATGTTCACTTAATTTGAAGCAAATGGGAGGTTACCACTCCTCCAAGTGACCATATGCAAGCAATAGACCAAACAACCTAATGCCTAAGGTCAATTGGATCAAAATGGAAAGTAGAGCTTGATTGTCCGATTTCTAAGGAGATATACTCCTCCCTAATCCTCTATAACAAAGGATAATTGAATTTTAAGAGTCATAGGAACCATTCTTGGGTGATCATGCTCTCTAATTTAATTTTCCATTCTTTTCCTCAAGTGAAACAGGGAGCTCCATTGATTTGAAAACTTTACTCAATTCAACCAAATTCTCTTTGCACACTCCACAGGGGCCAGTTGAGCTTGCCCAAGCTCTCTCTCAAGTTCCAAAGGCAAGGGAGATCTAATTCCATCAAAGTTGTGGAAGCTAAGGAGGGGTTGGTTCTAGAGCTATCCACTTAACATTAGAAGCTAAAACTTTCACCACCTTGTCTCAACTGAAGTTCCTCCAAGGAATCTAGTGTGTGATCACCTTGGAGGTTAGACATTTTTTTTTATCACTAAACTCAATGTGTGTTGGTCCTTTGATAAATTTTAATGAGATTTCAACCATTAGATGTGATTACCATTAGGGTTATGGTGTGTGCAAAGATTCCTGTCAACTCAATCGAGCTCAAATCAAAGCCTAGAACATGGACGGTCCCCATGGATCACAGGCTTTGGAAGGATAGTTCTCTGCACATACATCCACACATTTTGGATTTACAGTCGAGATTAAATGCACATTTTATATCTGATTTTATCATTTAAGACCTCAAATTAAATCCCAGATCCTTGATCAGCGGTGATACAAAGCACCACCATGGACACTATGATGTGATGTTTAAGTTACCACTCATTTCGATGCATGGAAAGTGCATCCAAGTTATTTGTGCATTATGATTGGATTAAGGATTAAGTGGTGTTTATTTAATTCTAATTAATCCTCTAAACTTCAAAAATTTATATCTCTCAAAAGAAAAATAAAAAAAATATAAAGTAAATTGCCACTAGAAGATAATTCAATCTAGAATAATGTAAAATTAGGTTTAACAGATTTTGAATTGTATCTTTCTTTGATTTTGGATTTCAATAGAAATTTTAATTTGCTAATCACTCCTTAATTAATCCACTAATTAATCTCAAACTTCTTGAGTATATTTTGGGTGATGACTTCTGCATTTCCATATTTTCTTGGGATTTATTGGTGGCTTAATTCGGATAATTTCTAACTCATTTCCTAATTAACCCTTTATTTAATTAAGGATAATTAAGCATTTGATTAGTGTTTTAATCCCTCATTGAAGTTGATTAAGGTATGATTCAGTGAATAGGAGGTTTATGGAATAATTTTGGGGAATTTCCCCTAAGCTATTCCATAAACCCCATTTTCTCTCTTAATCCTCTCTTAATTAAGGGTTAATTCATTAATTACCCTCTTAATTAATTTCTTAAAATTCTAAAACCTTCCAGAACTTATTTAATCTACTTTGGGTAGATGCTTCGGTGCTCAAGAGCCTAAGTTCCATTAAGAAAATTGAAACTCAAATCATATATGTGAGGGGTGTTTTGGAATTACTTAAGTTAAACCCCTTAGCTTAATTAACCATTAATCATGAGTCAAATTGCATTAGGCCCTTTTCATCTTTGGTGCATTTACAAATTTAAATTTATTGTGAGGTTTTATGTCATCTCATTGGCTAATTAATTATTTGGTTAACTATGCTAAGGTGGTATAAAGGATTAATTAACATGTTTAATTCATGCCTTAACCTAATCAAAATCTAAAATAATCATATAAAAATTAAAAAAATGTCAAACACATGTGGGAATGGGTTAGAAACAAACAAAATCAACTCACATTTTCAAAATTAAGTCAAATTCAAAATCAAACAAAATAATACTAAATAAACTTTGATTTACTTTAAGCTTTCTTATTTCATTTAGGATATAATTGAAGTGAATGTGTTTACATTTCATTACTTTAGTTCTTCCCCAACATGTTAAATATGTATGTCATGTGGTTTCATGCATCCATGCTTTTTCCAAAATCAATTTAAAATGAAAATGTTTCAAATTTCCAAAATTGTGTGTTAAAAATAAAAAATATGAGTGACTATTATCTATTAAATTCAAATTATTTTCAAAATATATGAATCAATTATCAAAACTTAAAGTGTGTTACTTATATCTTAATTATAAGTTTGCATGTGAGTAAAATATAAATATGCTTAATGTAGGTCTTCCTTCTCTTCTTTATACTTTTTATAGGACTTGGCAAGGTGTATGGTTCATTTGAAAAGAACCTAACACTTGCCTAATTCTATATCCTATTCATTCTATACTATCACTTAAGAAGGATACCTATGCTTGCACATATAAATTGCATAAACAAAAAAAATAAATCAACACCAACTTTTGCATTCTTTCTTTTCCATTCATTTTTTTGTACACATGCTTGTATTTAAGGAAAGTGGTATATTAGTCTGGATAACCTTGAGGTTATGAGGCTTTAAGTAGCCCTAAGTAGGTCTTGTACCTTACACCTCTGGTTAACAATGGCATCATACTCACTTATGCCTTTCATACATTCATGTATGCATGTGAAAGTTGGATAAGAAATCCCTTTTCTACTTAATGAAAATCATGCATCATAAACTTTCAAATTCTCTTAAATGAATTGCTTAGCATGCATCATAAAGTGTGTTAAACATTCTCATTTGTATGTATAGATATGCTTAGGACTCACTCATATGCATGTTACACATTAGAAATGAAGTGATGTATGTTTTGTGAATTTAGTTCATTTTACTTAATCTTAAAATGCCATTCTTTTTCAATAAGTTTGTTTAGAGTTTATCTAAACTTGGGATTAATTAAAACACTTAATTAAAACATTCACTAAAAGAATCAAAATATCAATCTACCTTAGAAATTACTTAGGTTAGGGAAGGAAAGAGAAGTTCTCTTCTCTTTCCTTCTCTTCATAACTTAGTAATTAATTGTAGGATTCAATTGAACCTAATCGAAACATGAAATAAAATCAACCCAAAATAACTTAATCACTTAAATAAAACCTTCCTCTAAGTTGAACATGCTTCACACTTAGAAAATTCTAAAACCATAGCTAAGCATACCACACAAACTTCCAAAGCACATACATTAAAGTCACCACTTCTAGCTTTAGGTTAGGGCAGTGCATGGTTTGATGCTTACTTTTGTTTTGTGATATATGTTTTAATCTAGATGTTAGGATGTATGTGCATAGAATGAATGGTAAGATGATCTTACTCTAACCATTATTTTATGCAAGGGATTGTGCTTAAGGCGTAATAAATAAAAATAAATATGCTTGTGCAGGTGCTTATACCCCTAAGCATAATCCAATAGGCTAGGTGGAATTAGTCATCCATGTGTGGGGTGATAAGTCCAATATACAATCTTGGGATTTTGTGGTTTGTTTAGTTAACCTTTATTTTGCTAGTGTTAGCTAGATTTACTTTTCCTTTTCATGTAAATTTTGCAATTAGGATTTTGGAATGATTATTATGGGGATTAGGATGAACATTGGTCATAAGATCTCATCTTATGCACCATGTGAAGCCTTTGGAGCATCCACCTTCCAACCATCGGAAGAAGGAACCAAAGAAGAAAGAAGAAAAGAAGAATAAAGAAGAAAAGAAGAATGAAGAAATGAAGCTTGAAGACCCCCATAACAATGAGTTCCTTGCTTAATTGTATGTAATTCATTTATAATCAGGTTGTATAAGGGTAGAGCTCAGCTACCCAAATTGTTTTTGGGTTTGTGCGGTGGTACCCGACCACAATGGCCTCTTATTCTTTTGTGATTAGCTTTATAAATTGATTGTTGATTTGTTTAGCTTGTGCATTAAGTGGCATCCTTTTCCTAGTTTCTTCTTTGCTTTATGTATGGCCTGAATGTGAATTAGCCTCTTAGGGAAAGATAAATCTTCTACCAAATATAGCAACTCAAAACTTAAAATAAAGAACTCATAACCTCACCTAAAGCTTAGGCTAAAATCAAGATAAAAGAATTAACAACCCCTTAGTCGGATGAGTACTTCTTTTATAACATCATGAACAAATGCATATTGTTTTCACTCTTTATTGGAGGGCTTCCACCTTTGCCAGAGAAACTTGGCTTGACCTTTGAGAGCCATGGTGGAAATACACCTCCTCCCTTCTCACTGCTTTTGGCCAATAATCTTATTTCTCATGCATTAGGCATATGAATCATATTAGCCAGAGTCAAAATAATTTTCCAAAAGTAAAATTAAAATGAAATTTGAATTAGCATTAGAGGTCATTTGGAACATACCTTTACATGATCTAGTCTCTTTAGGGAGTGAGTTTAAAGACTTAGTCTCTTTCTAAATAAATAATAGCCTAGCTATCTTGCATAAAGCATAATGACTTGCCTACATGTATTTAAAATCATAGGAGGAGTTAGTTGGTGGCCACCCTAGGAGGTTGTAAGTCCAAGCTGTCAGGTGGTTTGTCCTCTCTTGTGGAGGCAAACCAAATACCCATTTTCTTAGATTTAGGTTGTGCTTTCGACTTGTCAAAGCTCCTTAGATTTAGGTTCTGAGGTTCCTTGTCCCCTTTGGGGACAATAACCATAATTCCTCACCTCTTAGGCATTTCCTTAATCTTGTGTTAAGGAATCATAAGTCATAAATTTCTAATGAAATATTCAACTCAAACAAACTAAATCAATTTCAAAAATGTAAAGCCCAACTATAGGATAGTTTGAGATGCTCGCTAGGTTTCCTAGCATTGTGGGCATCTCCTACTTATCATCCTTTGGCTTCGATAATAACTCCCTCTCTTTGATCAATCCCATTTAATCTTCCAAAATAAACTAATCAATTGATAGTCCTACCTATTGAAATCTTTGGAGACAATGATCATTTACCTTAATCGAGAGTATTCCTAATCGATCCCATCCCTTAGGATGTAATTAACAAAAGGGGCTTGCCCCTGTAGAGAACTTAACGAACCCAATTTAAAATAAACCCTACTTTTCTTTTCCATGTAAAGTAAGGGAAGAATCTTTGGTACATATGCAGACCCATTGTCCTTAGGAGTCCTTATTCGGTGATTAGGTCCATTGTAGGTTGGTGACTTCTATCTCTCGAGAGATACACTCTCCTCAATATGTATGATCACCTTAATAAGAACATATGGATCTACGTGTTGCCCCAACAAGGGTAATATATATTTTATATATTTCTATTTTCATTTATCCTTCCTTTTGAAAGGGAAGGGGATAGATGAAGGAAAAAATATGTAAAGAAGAATATTTTCACCACAGATTTTTGGACTCGAGGATGGTTCCTCTCTCCATCTTTGGTAAATGATCATTGTGTTCAAGTATCAATAATGGGTTTGTACTTTGGTATGAATCTGAGACTATCTTTCTTCTTTATTGGCACTTAGCTTATTTCATTCTTAAGTTGAGTTAGCCAACATCTTTTGGGGTTTTAGGACCTCACCCGTGTTGGTCTTAAAAGCCCCATTAGGTTCTCCAATGGGTAAAAATAAAAAGATCTAAATAAAAAGAAAATATTTAAAGACTTTCTCCTTATCATTTTTATGATAAAGAAAAGGTTCATTTTAAAATAATAAAGACAAATAAATTTTTCATAAGAACCTTGATTTTCAAAAAGTACTCTTTCAAATATGCACATAATAAGATATTTTCCACATAATTTTTAATCACCCCATTTAACAATTCTCATAATTATTACATGTAAGAATTTTCAAAAGTAAAACTAGTAATCTTTTTCAAAAGTACAAATGAACATCTTCCTTCAACTCATTTTGAAGATTTCATTTTCAAAATAAAGTGAACAATCATCTTTCCAAAAGTCAAAATCAAAATCAAAATAAAATTTTCAAAAGCACATATGAACCTTTCCATTCAATACACCCACAACTATTGAATGAGAGTTTCATTTTCAAACAAAACTAAATTTTCCAAAAACACACATGACCATCTCCATTCAATATACCCAAATTTATTGAATAACGATTTCATTCCCAAATAAAAATATCATTTGGAAATCCTACTTAAACATATTCCATATATGATTAAGTTGGAATTCTATCTTTCAAAAAAACAATAATCACACAAAACAAAATTTTCACATTTGCAAAAAATAAGATTAACTTCTATTTCTACATACTCAAATTTTTTGAATGGAAGTCCTCTTTTCAAAAATAAAAATTAACAGTCATATTTTCAAAATTCAAAAACATTTGGGACTTCATTTAGCATACTCAAATTTGCTAAGTGAAGCCTCCAAATTCAAAACCAAAAATTTTCAAACACATTTGGAACTTCATTTAGCATACTCAAATTTTCTAAGTGAAGTCTCCAAATTCAAAACAAAAAATTTTCAAACACATTTGAAACTTTATGTAGCATACTCAAATTTGCTAAGTGAAGTCTCCAAATTCAAAATGAAAAAAAAATTTTCAAACACATTTGGAACTTCATTTAGCATACTCAAATTTTCTAAGTGAAGTCTCCAAATTCTAAACCAAAAATTTTCAAACACATTTGGAACTTCATTTAGCATACTCAAATTTCTAAGTGAAGTCTCCAAATTCAAAATAAAAAAATTATTCAAACACATTTGGAACTTCATTTAGCATACTTAAATTTCTAAGTGAAGTCTCCAAATTCAAAATCAAAATTTTCAAACACATTTGGAACTTCATTTAGCATACTCAAATTTTGCTAAGTGAAGTCTCCAAATTCAAAATCAAAAATTTTCAAACACAATTGGAACTTCATTTAGTATCAAATTTAAGTCTCATTACAAGCACTTTTGGAACTTCATTCATATACCAAATTTCTAAAGAGAAGTTTCTACTTTCAAAACAATACCAAAACACAAAATTTTGGACACATCATTTGGAATTTCATTTAGCATACTTTTGCTAAGAAATTTCTATTTCCTACTAAGTGGGACTTCATCTTTAGACCATATTTTCTAAAGTAAAGTCTCCACTTTCAATCAAATCAAAACAAAATGAAACACATTAGGATTTCCTTAGCATACAAATTTTCTAAGAATCCTATTTTCAAAATCAAACAAAAGGCACTTGGGTTCTTCACTTAGCATACCTAAATTTGCTAGAGAATTCCAATTTTCAAAATCAAACAACAATTCACAAAAGAAATAATTATTTTAATTCACTTAGCATACCCAAATTTGCTAAGTAAGTGAAAACACCAAATCAAAAATAAAATCAATTGACCCTTACTTTAACATACTCAAATTTTTTTAAAGGAAAGGGTCCTCAAATCAAAATAAATTCAAACAAACATGAATCTATGGAAGAATCCTTCTAAAATATTTGAATCCACTTTTCAACACACAAATTTGTTGATGTTGGATTCATATTCAAAATTCCTCATTTCAATCAAATTTCTAAATCCTCTTTAATCCATTTGAACCCCACTTAACACTTCCAAGATGTTGGATGTAGGTTCAAATGTTCAATTTGATTTCAAGAATCAATAAAAATAGAAAGCTGATCCAAGCTCATTTCTTATATAGAAGATTCTTAGCATCAGTACAGCTACAGTTCAATTTTCCAGTCTTTGTAGTTGATCTGAAATGGCAGGCTTGTAGAAGTTTGTATTCACTTTCCCTCATGGCATGGATTTGGCCTTGGACTAGGCCAACTTCCCCTGATTGGATCATACACACCTTATCCATTTTGGTAGGGGATTTGAGGGAGTGAGGATTACATGTGAGGGCACTCCCCTCATTTGTCGACCGGTGGTGGGCGGTCATCCGGATCGATCTACCTTTAGATTGACATCTCTTAGTTGAAGAGGAAAGCGGTGGCGGTCCACTTAGTAGTGATAGTACCAACACACCCCAATTTTGTGCACTACCTAGTGAGGGCTAGAACCCTCTCAATACCCTCTAAGGGTAAGGCTCCCACGATCTCAGGATTGCCTCCCACTTTTGAGTATGGGTCTCTCTCCTCTCATCCTGCAAAATGAAGGAATAAAAATTGCATGATCAAGTGATATCATACCCAAATTACTAGGGAGATGAAGGCAGCTGCCCATTCAGTTATTGAGGAGTTTCATATTTTGACTTCACCATTGGTTATAGCAAAATAATTTCATCCTCCCTCTGGGGTCAGATAGAGAGGATGCTAGGAGGATTCACACATCACCTCCACTAGTGGTCAGTATTCGATTACTCGAGCGGAGGTCATGCACCTCATCGTCTTGCCATGTTGGTGGAGCTTATGGAAGTTCGAGTTGAGCTAAATTTGATGAGATCATCCCCATAGTGTGGGAAAACATATTCATCGGGAGGGCCAAAGAGGCCCATACATCACTCATATTACTAGTAGGGAGGTGGAGGTTGGTCTCGGTCGGCGACTTGCACTTATCAATTTTTCAGCTCGGCATGCTACCCGCACTGATCATACAGACAACATCCTACTTACTAGGGCCAGTCATCACAAGAGGAAAGATCCTATTCATAGAGTGTTGATAGTGTCTCTACCACACCGCTCTACCCCGTCTGCCATCATCAGCCCACGTCACAACATCTCCAGTTCCATCAAAGGCCATGAAGGCCATATCTAGGGAGAAATGTACCCCGTTGGTGATCTGACTATGGTCGAGGGATCCTACTCTATCTACACCTCGTATTATGGCGAGGCTGAGCTCTCTTGCTCAACCTTCTACCCCAGTGGTGGTGTGGAGGGAGTGGCGACCCCAAAGCATAGTGGTCATCCTTTCACCAACTCCACCAGTACAATAGGACATGGAGATGGTAGTAGCTATTATAGAGGTAGCAAATGATAGCCAGCTGCACCAATGATAGT
The DNA here is from genome assembly GCA_021442155.1 of Cymbidium sinense. Taxonomy (NCBI): domain Eukaryota; kingdom Viridiplantae; phylum Streptophyta; class Magnoliopsida; order Asparagales; family Orchidaceae; genus Cymbidium; species Cymbidium sinense. The sequence continues at coordinate 371,602,851 of CM038214.1, read as the reverse complement.
GGAACCTCCTAGGAATGTCACCCCTTTCATAGGTAGTGACAGTCAGGAGTGTGTCTCCTCTAGTGAGTACAGTCCTCATAGGATTGACTCTCCAAGTGAGGAGTGGTGCCTCGGTGCATAGTGATCACAGTCGAGATCATTTGTTCCCATTTAGATTGTTCATTCTCTTGAGGAGATAGTAGCACATTATCTTGTAGAGAAGAAGGAGATTCTGGGTTATAATTGGCCAGATAAAGTGAAGGTTAGCTTTGATCCCAATGAAAATGACTTATTGGGAGACTCAGCTAGAGTTTGTATGGTATATACCAGAGGATCTCTCCTCATGGGGTAGCAGTCCATGGAAGGTGATGCGGTTGATCAGGAAGACACTGCCCAATCCACCCAACACCTCCTATATTAGTTGAAGCAAAAGATGAGCATATAGATAGGATGGCACGGTAGCTTGAGGACTTGTAGTAGTAGTTTCAATACTTACAAAATAAGCCCTAGTAGTTCATCCTCCAACAGTCGACATTAGTCAGCCAGAGTTAGTGCATGTCTTGGACCCAGCCAAGACCTTACCTCCAATTGAGCAAGGTAGCACTAGCATGTATAGGAAGGTAGTGGAAAGTACCTCCATACAAGAAAAGACATCATATCCATGGTTGAGCAGCAAGTGAAGGAAGCATTGGCTCAAGCCCGGGGAGGATCATCGGTTCCAAAGGGTAGACCCTACCCGGAGGAATTTGATTCAATCCAATATCACAAGGGTTTCATGTCACCTTCCTTCAAAGCCTTTGATGGTGGAAACCTAAGGAAGCATATAGCACACTTCAAGGCCAATTGTTGCAACACTGGTTGCAGTGATGCTTTGCTATTACCCTCTTCATTAGTAGCCTAGCAGGGATTGCTTTTGATTGGTATGCTAAATAGTCCAATGGTTCAGTAAAGACATTTGTTGAGTTAGAGCAACTCTTTATCAAGAGGTTTCTTTGAGCTTCAAAAAGGATTACTTGTAGGTGATCTTGTTGTAGCACAATAGCAACAGAGGTGAGTCCCTTATTGATTATATTCTCTGATGATGTAACCTGAGTATGAAATGTGAGCCGCATGTCTGAGCAACATGCCATTGAGATTCTTCTAAAGAATATCCATGGCTCGGTTGCCTTCATGCTTAAGGGCTTCACTATCAAAACATTTGAGAAGCTAATCAACAAGGCGACTAGTCTACAAGGAGAGGCCAAACAGTTGCCTTTTCAAGAACAATTTCCTATAGCAAAGCCACAGAAAGTCTATGAGAAGAAGTCGGAAGTAGTGATAGTGGTAGATAAAGGAAAGGAGCTAGATGGAGATCAGTCCGAGAGACCACGACCTCAGCAACCTCCACCTCCTTTACCCTTTGCGGCACCTAGGCCATAGCAACCTCCATAGCCTTGCCTCCTCGTACCACCCATGAGGCACACACCACACTTTCGGTAGCTATGGTCACCTACTCTTTTAGATAAGCTTAAACAAACCTTATTCATTTAAGAGGGAGGTAATCAGAAAGATCTTTAAGAATCTCTTAAAGAGGCGATTTTCAACTACCTGAGCCTATGAGACCGGAGGAAGACATGATCCTAACTTTTGCACCTATCACTGTATGATAGGCCATGTTTTGGAGAATTGCTTCACATTTAAGGACTAGCTTGAACATAGCTTCAAGACCGGTGCTGTAGTTATCCTAAAGGAATACATTGTTGAACAACCATCTAGCTCCATCAGAGTAATCCTTGGGGATACATGTGATCCTTCCAAAACTAAAGAAATTTGGGATATTTTTTTTATCCAAAACCTCTAAGAAGATCATCTAGAAGATCAAGAAACTTTCCTTACAGGTGCACAGTTAGCTCAAACCTCCAACATCAAGGAAGGTTTGCAAGTTTCTAGTGCCAACTTAGGAAAGGGGAGCTCGGCGGCGGTAGCGGCATGTGTCGCGAGATAGGCCATTAGCAACCATTGACTAAGTCTAGCCTCCGACTATAGTTGCATCTTCACACCGACAACTTCCTCCACTTCAACTAGTTCTTCTTCTTCTACTAGTAGAACTCTTGTATAGGCAGATAAGGGCATCAAATCCCTTATCGCACTCACTTTACTTGATTTCTACTTTGTACCTCCAAATAAATCCAAGAAATTGAATAAAAAAGCTAGTTTGAATTTTTTTTGTGTCCCTTCTGATGGGTTGTCTTCTTCTATTCATAATGATAACTCATCAAGTCAAAATAAGTATAATAATTCTGATCTTCCTTTTTTTGATTCAGAGTTGGACTTTCCTACTATTAATACTACGAGTTCACCTCTTGAGATAGACTTAGAATCATTCAATTCTGAGGGTCTCATAGGAGAAGTTATAGGTGAGCTAATGTGCGGTAGAACCTTCTATTACCCTACCACGAGATCAAGTCAACCTCCATAGTGGCAAGTTTCTACCTCCTAGGGCACCCTCAAGATGAATAAGTCATTGGTACAGAGGATCGAGAAGCCCCTCCGTAGGATGCTCCACCCTTGGATATGCTTATGGAGGACCAACCCATTGTGGACTACAATGTCCTCTCTCATCTAAGAAAGTTGCCATCTAAGCTAAGCATATACGATGCCCTTGTATTATCTAAGGAGATGAGGGAATCATTAATCAAGGCTCTCCTTGATCCTGAAATATGCTTAGCTCAGCTGACCGCTATAGGTGAGGAGGCACGTTATACAAAAGATGCTTAGGAGATCACCTTCATAGATGAAGACCTTCTTGTGTGAGACTTGGAGCACAACCGTCCCCACTACATCACAGTTGGCATAGTTGACTTGCCAGTTCTTGTTGATCCAAGTGCATCGATGAACATTATGATTCTAAGACCCTTACTTATTTGAGGATCGACATCTCCACACTATGAGGAGATCAGATGATGTTGAGAGGATTCAAAGAACAAGGTGAGCAGGCTTTAGGTTATATAGTGTTACCTTTGGAGATAGGTGACTGAAGGTATCATTCATTCCATTCACTACTTTTCCTTGGTAGGCCTTGGATACATCAAAATAAGATAATTCCATCCTCCCTCCATCAATGCATCAAGTTCAAAAAAAAAATGTGATTGAATATGTCAATGGAGATGAAAAGCCATTTTTAGTTAGACAGGTTGAGATTTATGAGGATGAGACCTACTATCTTCCTCAAAACACCCTTTCTTGTGAACTTGGATAAAATTCAAATTCAAATTAGAAAGAAAAAGAAAATGAAGAAAAAGAAAATCTAAAAGAAAATAAAAAGAAAAATGAAAGTCCAAGTGAACAAGAAAGGGGAATTGAAGAAGAAATAGATCTACATATCACATTCCACCCACAGTTCATTCCATCATATGGACATGTGGGTAGGATGGCTCGACCTCCACCGGAGAGGCAGAGGAGAAATAGAGGCAGTTCTAGAGGTGGAAGAACCCCTGGTTGGCCATCAGCCAATAGAGGTTGTGTTTCAGTTCATAGGAATCTAGCAGAGGATGAGTCTAATGTGATTAGTATAAACTAACCCCTCTCGTGGGTTCCATTGGAGGTGACTTTCAATAGAGAGACAGACAAAAGCAAAGTATTGAATTAGGTTTATGTGAAACTATTAGGGCTTGGGAACCTTAGCTCTAACCTCACTTACATCTCAAAGTTGAAGGTTTGGTAGTTAAGGAAGTCCTATGTCTTCCAGGTGACATGAAGTCAAAGAGATTCTTTTGGGATCATCATCCTCAAGTCCCAAGTTGATGTAGAACTTGAGGAGGATACATTTAAAGAATTAATGGAATTATCATTTGACTTTTACTCTTGTATTCATAATCTTATATATAGAAAGGTTTAGTTCTCATATATGGTCAGTGCAGTCAGTACTTTGAGAAGTTATGGAATAATACGAGGAAGCACAATCAAGAGGTAGGACTAGGATTATACAGTGGGTCAGTCAATGATGATGCTTGTTACCAATCATTTAGAGTCTGATAAGTTCTTTTCATACAACACCAACTCTTATGAGAATGTGTGTTTAAAAACCTTAGATGATCCAAATGATCTCCAAATCAAAGAGGCACAACCAGAATTTGAAAAGGAGATCCATTCAATAATTGACAAGCTTAAAGAAATCAATCTCGGGATAGAAGAAAATCCATGTAAAATGTTCGTTGCTGAATGATGAAGAAACCAATGACATAGTTAGGCTATTGACTATGTTTAAAGACTACTTCGCATGGAGTTATGAAGAGATGCCCGAATTATCTTTTGATGTAGCAGTCCATAAGCTAGCAATATATTCTAATGCTACCCCTATTAAGCAAGCTCTTAGATGCATATGATTCGAAATTGAATAACAAGTCATTTCTAAAGTCAAGAAAGCTGATCTTTGGTTTCATCAGGAAGAAAAATACCCTACACAGTTGTAATGTCATCTCAATTAAGAAGAAGAATGGAAAAATTCGCATATGCATCAATTTTAGGGACTTAAATAAGGCATGTCCTAAGGATGAGTTTCCTCTTCCTATACCAAAATTAATGGTGGACATCACCTCATCTCATGTAGTCTTCTCTTTCATGGATGGGCTAGCTATAGCCAAATCAAGATGTTTCCTGAAGATGAAGGAAACACTATTTTTCAATCCCTGATCAGAATCTTCTGTTATAGGGTCATGCCTTTTCGGCCTTAAAATGCTGATGCCACATACCAACGGGACATGACTCAGATCTTCAACAAACTCATCCATCATTGGGTTGAGTGCTATGTTGATGACCTAGAAATCAAGAGCAGTGAAAAGGAAAACCATCTCTTTGACATGAGAGTAGTTTTTGAACAGTTAAGATAATATAATCTCAAAATGAATCCCCTTAAGTGTGCATTCAGAGTAGCTTTAGAGAAATTCCTTGGGTTTGTTGTTCAACACTAAGGAATATAAATAGATCCAGAAAATATCAAAGCTATCTTAGAAATGCCACCTCCTAAGAGTTTAACTCAACTCAGATCCTTCCAAGGATGGCTTACATATCTAAGACACTTTTTCTCCAACCTATCAGGGAGATGCAAGCACTTGTCAAAATGTCGACCTTAGTCATCGACGTTAGGGGAGCCACCAATTCTAGCGACCCTATCCAGGTGGGCCACTCATCCTTTACATTTGCATTGGATGACTCTCTCGTTCTGGCCCAAGAATGACAAGGGAAGGAGAACACTCTCTACTACCTCTGCCATCTTCTAATTCCTGTTGAAGCAAACTATCCAACTATTGAGAAACATTGCCTAGCTTTGATCTTTGCTTCTTAAAAGCAACATTATTATATGCTTTCTCATAAGGTGAACTTGATCTCTCGAACCAATCCACTGCAGTACCTCATGACACATCCAACACTATCCGAACATTTGGCTCATTGCTTCATGATTCTCTCACAGTTTGATATCACATTTGTACCCCTCATGTGGTAAAGGATAGACTAGGGATTTCTTAGCACACACTTCTATTGATTCTCTGCTTGGTGATCTCCACGATGAATAAATAATGAACTTAGGGGAGGGCGACAACCACCAATGGGAGATGTATTTTGATGGTGCAGCTTCTTTTCACAAAGGGGAAGCACCATGATCTATTCTCCCAAGAAAGGCAAGGGTAGGAATAGTTCTCCTAACTCTAAACTGTGATGTGATGAGATTCTCAAACTATCTTTCCAACCCCTGCACCAACAATGAAGCTGAGTATGAGGCTTTGATTGTCGGTCTGAGTTAGCCATCACTATCAGTGTCAAGAGCATCAACATCTTTGGAGATTCTCAATTGGTTATCAATTAGATTGTCAGGTCTTAGAAGGTTCTCAAACCCAAGCTTTGTCATTACTACAAGTATACCATGAAGCTGTTGGCCCAAATTTCTGAAGTCACCATCTACAAGGTTCCCCAAGCAAAAAATTTAGTAGCAGATGCTTTGGCCAAACTTGCCAAAGAATTGGCATGTTCAAAGATGAGTCCATTTCAATAAGGATCCAAAATAGATAAGTCATATCCCTTATTGATGTTGAACTCATGGAGAGAGTTTCTCTTTAAAGGGAGGTTGTCATTGCCAAAATGGACAAGAAGTTGGATTGGAGGCAACCGTTCATAGATTACTTGAACACCAACAAACTACCTCAAGAAAAGTCACAAGCCCATCAGATGAAATAGAGAGCTCTCTCCTACGCTCTTATTGATGGCACCATCTACTGACGATCCTTTGACCAAATATGGTTACTTGTTTAGACAAACATGAAGCCCGTGGCATTATAACTGAGGTACATTCAGATCTATATGGAGCATATCAATCCGGTCCAACGATGAAGATGAAGATCAAGAGACTAGGATACTATTGGCTTTTGATGATTATAGGTTGCATGGATGTAGCTAGGAGATACCATCAGTGTTAGGTACACGGTGTGGTCATCCACCAACCACCCAACATTCTACACCCTACATTGGCTTCATGGCCATTAGAATGTTAGGGTACCAACATTATGTGTCTGATCGATCCTCTTTCTTCCAAGGGTTATTGATTCATCTTAGCATACTACTTTTTTAAGTGGCGAAACCATCCCAGAGGTCATAGCTCGACATGTGCTTCAATTTTTAGGAACCATATTGTATATAGGTTGTGCCTCGATGAATTATATCGATAATGGTACATTCAAAAGCACAAGAATAATAGCTTTGAGACGACAAAGATTGGAGATACTCCACCATCTACTACCACAGAGCAAATGGATTAGCGGAAGCATTCAATAAATCTCTCATCCAAATACTAAAGAAAACTCTTGATGACAATAAGAGATAGTGGAATGATCAGTTGGTTTAAGCGTTGTGGGCCTACCACACCACATCTTGAACTCTCTACCCCATTTTCCTTAGTGTATGGGTTTTGAAATCCTACCTTTAGAAGTTCAACTCATCACTAAGGATGGCATTGGGTAGCAAGATCACTATGAGTAGAATGCAAATTTGCGGTTAAAAGCTCAAGGTTTGAAGGAAAGCTACTGGGCATGCCAACCTCGAGTTGTACAAGGCCAAAATGATTCAAGCTCACAAGGCAGTCCAAGTCTTTTGAGTAGGAGAACTTTTGTTAGTCCTAAGGAGACTAAGTATTGCCCATCAAAAGATGCGAGGCAAGTTTGAACCCACTTGGGAATGCTCCTATATCATAGAGAAGGCCTACCAAGGAGGATCTTATCAGCTTATTGATTGTAAAGGGGAACACCTGATGCTTCTAATTAATGGGCTCTATCTAAAAATATATTACCCATGAAATAAATCATGTTTGAAAACAATTATTAATAAAAAGAACAAAAATATAATTGCATTCATCAAATCTTCTCTTCTTTCAAAGCATTGTTTGCTTTTCTTGCGAATCCATCGTGATGTGTTTTGCGGGTGTACGAGTCCCCTAGCGGCATCCTATCCTTCTTTCATAACACAAACACAATATCCTGATGCTATTAGAATAGGTGTAAGAGAACTTAAGAGGCATCCTATTTTGATTAGCATAATTAGGATAGGTGTATGAGAACTCAAGTGGCATACTTTCTTAGAGGGAATCCTATTTGCCATTCATGGCATCATTTCATCAAATACCTCAGCATGTTTAAGGTAGGTGTAAGAGTCCCCTAGAGGCTTTCTATTCCTTTTAATACATGCACAACAGCAAACACAAATCTTTTTCCTTGAGCAATTTTGATGTGAGAGCAAGCCACCTATGACACTTACTCATTAGCTGCTCAGGTTGGGTCAACATGCTACCTTGCTAGTATGTTACCCTAGTGGCAGTCTATTTAGAAGATGCTAGTCCCAGAGCTTTCTTCCAAACTTGACCATTATAAACTAGCATGGGCCTTGTTATTGGTAGATTCACTGCCCAGCCAATAATCTACCTCACGTTGATTTTGTTTAAGAAGATGTGAGTCCCCGAGCTTTCTTCTTGAACTAATCATCATGATCTAACTAGGTCGAGTATATTTGAGGTATAGGATAAGTCCCCCAGAGGCTTCTTTCTTCTTGACTACATTTGAGTCGATATAAGTACCCCGACATTCACTCAATAGTCTCCCAAGGTCGGATAGCACCTATCGAGCCGAAGATAGACTATCCCAACAATCAGTTCTGCTATAGGAGGATGTGAGTCCCCGATTTTCTTCCTAGGCTGATTATTACAAATCGATGGGCACCTTAAGTTGGTGGATGTTCACTATACTGATAGTGACTCACCTGGTGGATACACCACTCTTAATTGATGTGAGTCCCAGTGCTTTCTCCTTGAGTTGGCCACCAAATACCTATTGGATATATGACTATCCAAGTCATCTTCTCCAGGGTGTTGGATTAAGCCCTTATCGGCCCCATCCCTGTAGGCATTCTATTTGGATCACATCCTTTGCAACCCCATTTAGAGACTACGTGGCTCACTTTGGAATTGGACAATCCCCCTTTCATAGTAGCCACCCCTGTGGGTGGAGAATTTGTTTAGCGGATGCACAAATTCTCCCTTGGTTCAGTATATCTAAGATAGTTCTAGGCTGGTATAAGCACCTTCTCAATTTAATCCCTCGCAAACTAACAGGGTTCATGATAAAATAAATTAAACAAAATAAATAAAATTACTTCACTTGTGGATTAGGAATTCAAGCCCCCAAAGGGCCCCTTTTCTCAAGCAGGCATCCTAACTTTAGGGCAATGTCAGCAAAACTCACAATGATGACCACCTTAGGATGGTTGGTTCTTACTATACTGATGGATACACCTTAGGTTGGTTGGTTCTTGCACCTTAGGATACACCACTAATGGCAGATGTAAGTCTACTATGCTTTCTCCTGGAGTTGGCCACTGTACACCTATAGGCTTTCTTTTTTAGGGCTTAAGATAATGAAAGGCAACCCCTCAGGTGGGCACTATATTTGAATCATGTCATTTGTGACCCGATTTAGACACTACCCTAGTTACTATCAGATTGGACAGTTCCCCTTTACTAGTAACCACCCCTATGGTTGGAGAATTCATCTTATGGATGTGCAGATTCTCACTTGATCCAGTAAATTTGAGATAGGTCAAGGACAACATAGCCCCTTCTTAGTGTGGTCCCTCTCACACCAACAAGGTCCACACAAATAAATAAATAAAATATTTATTCACTTGTGGATTAGGAGGACACCCCTAACAGTACATTTTCTCAAGCAAGTATCCTATCTTTAGGGAAGTATCAACAAAACTCCCTATATGAATCACCAGACGACTCTTGAGTTGATATAAGTCCCTAGAGGCATTCACTTAGCAGTCACTAAGTTGGGTTCGATTAGTAGTGCTACCAACAAGTCACCCCAGCTTTTGTTCCTTGCTTTAGAAGATGTAAGTTTGATATGCCTTCTTCCTAGCACAATCACTACACACCGAAAGGCAACCCCTCATGTTGCTAGCTCTACCCCACGACTAGTAGACTATTTCTTTGGATTTATAAATCTAAGAGATAGGACAAGTCTGATATAGCCCCTTCTCAGTGGGTCCATCACACACCAACATGGCTCATAAATTAAATCTATCAAGTTTGATCGATCTCACATCCCCAGTGCATATGCCCTCAATTCACAATCAAAATAAACCAAACAAACCATATTAAATCACATGAAATTAAGATAAAATTAATCCTAACTACTTTTGAGTTGACATAAGTCCCCAGTGATATTCACTCAATAGTTGCCCTAGGTCAAGTTCAATTTATTGTGCATCAAACAGGTCACCCTAACTGTTGTTCCTCATTTTAGAAGATATAAATCTGCTACACCTTCTTTCTGGGATGGCCATTCCAAACTGAATGCCAACCCCTTAGGTTGGCTAGCTCTACCCTACAGGTAGACTATCCTTTTAGATTTGTAAACTTAAGGTAGGTCAAGGCTGATATAGCCCCTTCTTAGTGGGTCCATGCACAGGTCCATACATTAAAAGATTAAATTAAACCCAATCTAATTTTCCTTAGTGGAGTTAAATCACACTCTTCTCCCTAGTGAAGCCCTAAATCTTATATTTATAAGTCAAGCAAATAAATCAAATTCAAAACCAACCTCCCTAATGGAACCAAATTAAACCAACTCCCCAAGTAAATTCTAAATCGAAGAAACCTAACCAAACTCTTATCCTAAGAGGATGCATCCCCAAACAAATCTATGAAATCAAACTCAAATTCCATTCCTCGGCAGATAGCCCAGTGGCTTCGACTCCCATATCTCTAGCAGATATGCTTCCACATCAATTAAAACAAAATTAATTAAAGTCGATTCAATCTTAATCCAAGCTGGATTATAGATTCTATCCCTAATAAATCTTCTTTACACAAATCATATAGTGAAATCAAATTCAAACCTTATCCCCAACAAATTTCTTCTTCTATGCCCTCGATATAGACCCCTCATATGTCATGTCCAATGCAGGTGTGATCCCCTAGCGAACCTCCCTCCATGTCCTTGACATGGAATGCTCATCAAATATTTTTTCTTCTCTTATGCACACCTTTAATACTTCAAGCAAAAGCCTAACAATGTATTCCTTCAAATTACATCATCTTAAGAACGAAATCAAAATTTTATGATTTGTGTTGGTGCAAGCTCACACTAACTATACAATATCATGCTAAACATATTATAGTGTGAATTAACATAGTATATTATATTATAATATATGATGTTATATTATAATTTGCTATAATATAATATATTATCTAACATTACACCTCATTAGAATCACTTAAAAGGAACAATTAACCAAATTTTCTCAAAATATGAATAATGTTCATTTTGGATGTAAAATTGTAATTTTTCTATTATAAATGGTACAAAATTGCATAATTTTGGTGTTGCTTCTTGGTGTGTACCTTGAATTTGGCCAAATATTCCATCTTAACCTTCAAATTAACATTTATGTGAGTCTTGACCCAATGCATTATTACAAAAGTAAAACATACTAAAATCTACAATAACATTTAGTAACACACCATGACATTCTTATATATGTGAAGTTATATTGTTATGTACATCATATTTTAATATGCTTTCATATAATATATTATCTTACATTACACCTTAAAATGAATCACTTGAAGCAAAACATTTATAAAATTTGGTTGATAAACGAACATTTATTTTGGATGCAAAATTCCATTCTTTTGATTAAATGACACACCATAGCACACCCCCAATGATGTTCCCAAAAGCTTACCTTAAATTTGGCCAAATCCCATCATCTCAACCTATAAATTAGTATTTTTATGAATTATAGTAGTTGAAACTCTACCACATCATACTATAAAAAACTAAAATATGCTAAACAATAAGAAGTAATACACAATAGTATGCTATAATGCATGATGTTATACTATGTTATGGCATCCTATATTATAATACACTATAAAATATTATATTATAATATATTGGATATCACATCACAAGGGATTTCTTAAGATAAAAAATCATAAAATTAGTCCAGACAATAAAAAACTATATATTTTAGTCTTCACTTACATATTTTAAATTGAAATAATATATTATGATGTCATGCTCTACCTATTATGAATTTGGTCAAATTCCACCATTTTAAAGTCTAAATCAACATTTTTATAAATAATGTTAGTGTAGGCTCGACTGCATGATTGTAAAATACTAAAAGAATTTAAAATATGTAGAACAATATATTATGATATATAATGCTATACTATGCTGCAACATATAATATTTAGTTTGAACATAAAATCTTACTTTTTAGACTATAAGTGGTGTAGCACACATTTGCTACTACAACCTAATTCCCACTTCAAATATAACAAATTTCATCATCTGATTTATTAAATCAATATTTTTATGATTTATATAATTATAGACTATAGGGCATAATACCATAATATACTAAAACATTTCAGCACATCATATAACATCCAAAAAGTCATCACTACATGCTCAAATATATGATGCTACAATATACTATAATATACAATATTATAATATGAATTAGGGTTTGTGTTTAGAGTATTCAAATCTTTAATAGTCAAGGGAAAGTCTCTTGAAGACATTTTCTTTAGCTACCATAATAATGTTAGGATTAGGTCATTCTTTAGATCTACTCCTAATGACATATTTATTCAATGTTTAGGGTTATGGTTAGTTTAGGGATTAGGGTTTGGGGTTAGTTTAGCATTTAGGGTTTAGGGTTAGTTTAGGGTTGGGGATTTAAGATTTAAGGTTTAAGGTTGTAGGTTTTAGGGTTTAGTGTTTTGGGGTTTAGGGTTTAGGGTTTATGGTTTTATGGTTTATGGTTTAGGATTTAGGGTTTAGGTTTAGGGCTTTTAGGGTTTAGATTAGGGTTTAGGTTTTAGGTATAGGGTTTAAGTTTTAGTTTAGGGTTTAGGGTCAAAGGATTTTTTTTAATAGAGAATAAATTTATATTTAACATTTCTTCTTTTTTATTTCATTAATCGAGTTGTACCCCACATTTTATAAGACATAAGTGATGACATATATCAAAAATAAGCACCTATAGAGAAAATAAAAAACCCTAGATAAGTAGAACCCTCTCTACTATAAAGACACTGTTCCATAAGCAACAGATCGATTGGTCATTCTTCAGCTTCACTAGTTCGCATCAAAACAACCCACACCTCTCGAGTAGCAGGATCCACCATCATATCCCCAATCTCTCCCTCCGCCACCACCATGGCTATAAACTCTGTAACTTCTCTCATCTTTATAATCACCACTGTTCCGACCACCACCTCCATATCAACCAGCACCTCTTGATCCCCCTCTAAAAGGTTTAGGCTTAGGTTTTATTTATTTAAGTTTAGTTTATGTTAGTTTAGGTTTAGGTTTATTTTATTTTATTTATATTTTAGGTTTAGGTTTTATTTATTATTTTTTAGTTTTATTTTTAGGTTTATTTTTTAAGTTTAAGATTTTATTTAGTTTTTATTTTATTTTATTGTAGGTTTATTTTATTTATCTTTTTATTTTATTTAGGTTTATTTATTCTTAGATTTATTTTATTTTTTAGTTTAGTTTAGGCTTTTTTATGGATTATTTTAGGTTATTTTTATTTTCCATATTATTGTTTTTAGGTTTAGGTTTATGGTTTATTTAGATTTTTATTTTATTTTATTTATATTTTATTTAGTTATTTTTTATATTTATTTTTAACCTTTATTATTATGTGTTTTTTAGTTTAAGTGGTTTAGGGTTTAGGGTTTAGGAGGAGTGGGGAAGGCCTGTGGCTCAGATTGTGGTCATGTTAGTGGCTCAGGGTTAGGGAGGGTGAGAATCATAGTATTTAGGGCCTGTTAGTTAAGCTGGGAGTTTAAAGATTTAGGTGGGCCTGGTAGACTGGATTTAGGTTGATCAAGTAAGGATCAATGCCTGGGCTAGGTTTAGGCCCATGGTGGGCTAAGGTAGGTTTAGGGTCAGGGTTTAGTGGCCCAGTAGTGAGTAGGGTCTAGCAAAGGGTGATAGGGGAGGGCGGGCCTGGGGTGGGTAGGGTCTGGATCTTGGCCTAGTGTTAGTGTTTAGGGTTTAGGATCTTTAAAAAAAATCAAGAATCAACAGTTTAGTTTATGAAGTTTATTTTTATTTTATTTAGGTTTATTTTTTATTTATTTAGTTTGTTTATTTATTTTAGGTTTATTTATTTTAGTTTATTTATTTAATTTTTTTAGGATTAGTTTAGGTTTATGTTTCTAGTTTATTTTATTTTATTTTAGGTTTAGGTTTTATTTTTATTTTAGTTTAGGTTTAGGTTATTTTTTTTTTTTTAAGTTTTAGGTTTTTTTTAGTTTAGGTTTAGGTTATCATTTTATTTTTAGATTAGTTTAGGTTTAGTTTATTTAGGTTTAGGTTTAGGTTTATTTATTTTAGTTTAGGTTTAGGTTCTTTATTTTTATTTTAAGTTTATGTCTTTTAGTTTAGTATTTTTTTATTTATTTAATTTTAGGTAAATTATTTATTTATTATTTAGTTTTATTTTATTTAGGCATTTGATTTTAGGTTTATTTTATTTTATTAAGTTTGGGTTTTATTTATTTTATTTTTTATGTTAGCATTTAGGTTTAGTTTAGGTTTAGGTTTTAGTTTAGTTTTTTTATTTTATTTACATATTTTTTTATTTATTTAGGTTTTATTATTTGTTTAGGTTTTTTAGTTAGGTTTTAGGTTTAGAGTTTAGTGTAGTTTTGGGTTTAGGTTTGGGTTTAGGGTTTTGGGTTTAGTTAGATTTATGATTTAGTTTAGGGTTTGGGTAGGTAGAGTTTAGGGTAGGGTTTAGGTGGGGGGTTAGGTTTATTCTTTGATTTTTTTAAAAAAAATTTAGTGAACTCGTAGGTTTAGGTTTATTTAGTTTATTTTTTATTTTGATTTAGGTTTGAAAAAAATTAAGTTAACTCGTAGGTTTATGTTTATTTAGTTTATTTTTTATTTTGATTTAGGTTTATTTAGTTTAGTTTATTTATTTTAAGTTTATTTATTTTAGTCTAGGTTTTTTATTTTAGTTTATTTTTTAGATTTAGGTTTAGGTTTAGGTTTAGGTTTATTTTTTTGATTAGTTTTATTTTTCTTTTATTATTTAAGTTTAGGTTTTATTTTTTTATTTCTATGATTAGGTTTATGTTTTTATTTTATTTTTTTAGGTTTTGATTTTAGGCTTTTATTTTAGGTTTTTAATTTAGTTTGGGTTTATTTTTAGTTTATTTTAATTTATTTAGTGTTTAGGTTTAAGTTTAGGTTTAGTTTATTTTAGGTTTAGGTTCAAGTTTTATTTATTTTAGTTTAGTTTATTTTAGTTTAAGTTTAAGTTTTATTTGTTTATTTTGTTTGTTTGTTTATTGGATCTCTTTCTTCGCTTTCTCAGCTCAAGAACCACCATGGCATCTCGAGTAGCAGGATCCACCATCCTATCCATGATATCTTCTTATGTGACCACCACGATCTCTTCTCTGGCCTCCATAACCACCACTACTACGACCACAACCTCTATATCCACCACCAGATCCCCACCACACAATACCACCTTTGCCTCCACCACCAGATCTAGACTGAGATTGGTTGACGGTGATGTTCCTGCCATCAATGTTTAGCCCATTCTTAGGGTTTAGGTCTAAGTTTATTTATTTTTAGGGTTTAGGTTTATTTTTTAAATTTATTTAGCTACTTTAGGTTTAGTGTTCTAGGTTTAGGGTTTAGGGTTGGTGTTTAGGGTTTAGGGTTTAGGGTTTATGCTTTTAAGGTTTAGGATTTAGGATTAGGATTTAGTGTTTAGGGTTTAGGGTTTTTTTAGCATTTAGGGTTTTAGGTTTAGAGTCAGAGTTTAGGTTTAGTTTGGGGTTTAGAGAGATTTATTTTTTGAAATTAAGTTAACCAGTAGGTTTAGGTTTATTTAGTTTTATTTTATTTTACCTTATTTTATTTTTAAAATTTACTTAGGTTTATTTTTAATTTTTATTTGGTTTAGTTTATTTATTTTAGTTTTGGTTTTTTATTTTAGTTTGTTTTTTAGGTTTTTGATTTAGGTTTAGGTTTATTTTTAGTTGAGTTTTATTTTTTATTTATTTTTTAGGGTTAGGCTTATTTTTTTATTCTTAGGTTTAGGTTTAGGTTTTTATTACATTTTTTTATGTTTAGGCTTTAAGTTTTATTTTTGTGTCCATTTTATGTTTTATTTTTAGTTTATTTAGAGTTTATTTTATTTTATTTAGTATAAGTTTAGGTTTATGTTTAGTTTATTTTAGGTTTAGGTATAAGTTTTATTAATTTTAGTTTAGTTTTTTGTAGTTTAGGTTTATTTAGAGTTTATTTTATTTTATTTTATTTAGTATAAGTTTAGGTTTATGTTTAGTTTATTTTAGGTTTAGGTATAAGTTTTATTAATTTTAGTTTAGTTTTTTTGTTAATTTTTTTAGGTTTTATTTTATTTTTTTTATTTTAGGTTTTTTTTTTAGTTTAGGGTTTAGATTTTATTTTTATTTATTTTAGTTATGTATTTAGGTTTTATTTACTATTTAATTATGTTTTATTTTATTTTACATTTGGTTTAATTTTAATTTTTATTTTATTTTTTAGTTTAGTTTAGGTTTTCTTTATTTAATTTTAGTTTATTTTATTTTATTTTAATTTATTTTAAGTTTAGCTTTATTTTATTTTATTTTATTTAGTTTAGTTTTATTTTCTATTATTTAGTTTATCTTTAGTTTAGGTTTGTTAGGGTTTAGTTAGGTTTAGCCTTTAACTGGGCTTTAGGATTTTAGTTTTTAATGCTCAGCTTTGGTGGCTCAGGGCTCAGGGTCACCCAGTATTTAGCTTAAGGTCATTGGATCAGTTAGATTAGGGTCAGGGATTTGATTTAGATTTAGGGGGTTCCTTAGTTTCAGTTTAGGTTGGGCTCAGTGATTAGGAGGAGGTTTTGAGGTAGTAGGGTTTAGGTTTTTTTCAAGTTTAGGCCCAGGTTAGTTGGGTTTAGAGTTTAGGTTTAGGGTAAGATTTAGGGCAGAGGGTCCAAAGATTAGGATTTTGTTTTTTTAAAAGCAAACCAGAGGTTTAGGTTTATTTATTTATTTTATTTATTTTATTTATTTTAAGTTTAATTTTTTTATTTAGTTTATTTATTTAGTTTAGGTTTTATTTTTATTTTATTTAGGTTTATGTATTTATGTTTATTTTAGTTTATTTTTTTTTTATTTAATTTTTTAGGTTTTTATTTTATTTTTTTTTAAGTTTAGGTTTATTTTTTTATTTTAGGTTTATTTTTAGTTTTTAATTTTTAGTTTAGGTTTAGGTTTAGTTTATTTTTGGCTTAGGTTTAGGTTTTATTTAATTTTATTTAGTTTAGTTTATTTTAGTTTAGGTTTAAGTTCATTTTATTTTTCCTTTATGTTTAGGTCTTTTTGTTTAGGATTTAGGTTTTATTTTTTATTTATTTTGAGGTTAATTTTTTAGGTCTAAGTTTTTATTTAGTTTTATTTTATTTTATTTTAGATTTAGTTTTAATTTTATTAATGTTTTTTATTCTTTAGGTTTTTCTTTATTTTATATTAGTTTATTTTTAATTTCCATTCTATTTTATTTTTAAATTTATGTTTAGGTTTTAATTTTGTTAATCTATTTCGGTTTATGTTTTTAAATTTATTTTATTTTTAGGTTATATTTAGTTTAGGTTTAGGTTTTTTTAGGGTTTTAGGTATTAGGTCATGATTTTATGGTTTAGGGTTTTAGGGGTTTATAGTTTCATTTAGTGTTTATTCTTTATGTTTGGTTTTTAGGATTTCTTTTTAGATTTTATCATTTTGGCTCAATTTTAGGGATCAAGCCTGCCTAGGTTTATGGTTTTAGTGGTCAGGTTTAGTTTTTAGGTTTAGTGTAGTTTATGACTCAGGTCAGGTTTAGTGGCTCTTTAGGTTTATGTGTCTCTGTAGCCTAGTGGCCCAGGGTTGTATGGTCAGGTAGGGTCAGTGGCCTTTAGATTAGATCCAGGTGTTTAGGTTTAGGGCTTTAGAGCCTTTAAAAAAAAAAATTAGCAAACCAGGTAGCCTGTTTATATTTATTTCTTTATTTTGTTTTATATTTATTTTAGTGAAATTTATCTAGTTTATTTTAGGTTTAGCCAAAGTTAATTTATTTTTTAGTTTATTTTATTTTATTTTATTTTATGTTTAGGTTTTTTTTAGGTTTATGTTTAGGTTTTATTTTGGTTTAGTTTTAAGTTCTTATTTTAGGTATTTTTATTTTATTTATGTTTAGATTTATTTTAGTTTATTTTATTTATTTGTGAGTTTTTAGGTTTAGTTTATTTATTTTAGTTTTATTTTAGTTTTAGTTTATTTTATTTTATTTTAGTTTGATTTTTTTTTTTAGTTTAGGGTTTAGGTTTTAACTTTATTTATTTTTTATGTTTTATTTCTGGTTTACTTTTATGTTTTGGTTTTATTTAGTTTTTTTTATTTTATTTTTGGTTTATTTTATTTTTATTTTATTAGTTTTAATTTTATTATTAATTTTATTCTTTTTATTTTATTTTTTTAGTTTGGTTTAGGTTTTCTCTTTATTTTATTTTAGTTTATTTTATTTTTATTTTATTTTATTTTTATATTTAGGTTTAGGTTTTAATTTTTTAAAAATTTTTATTTTATTTAGGTTTGTTTTTATTTTATCATTTTTGTAATTTAGTTTTGGTCTTCTTTATGGTTTAGTAGGGTTTATAGTTTAGGGTTTGGGGTTTAGAGTTTGAGTTTAGTAGCTTTGGGTAGGGTTTAGGTTTTAGGGCTTACAGGGTTTATGGTCTAGGGTTGTATATAGGGTTTAGGTTTTTTTATTTTTTATTTTTTATATTTTTTTGAAATTAATTAAAGTGGTAGGTTTAAGTTTATTTAGTTTGTTTAGTTTATTTTTTATTTATTTAATTTTAATTTATTATTTAATTTTATTTTGGTTTATTTTCTTTATATTTTATTTAGTTTATTTATTTTAGGTTTATTTTATTTATTTTTAAGTTTAGTTTAGGTTTATGTTTATTTTTTTTAGTTCAATTTTATTTTATTTTATTTTTAGGTTTAGGTTTTATTTTTTTATTTTGTTAGGTTTAGGTTTTTCTTTCTTTTTTTTAGGGCTTAGGTTTTAGGTTTTATTTTAGGTTTATTTTAGGGATGATTTTAGTTTAGGTCCAAGTTTATTTTATTATATTTTATTTAGTGTTTAGCTTTAGGTTTAGTTTAGTTTATTTTAGGTTTAGGTTTTATTTATTTTTGTTTATGTTAATAGTTTAGGTTTATTTTATTTTATTTTAGGTTTAGGTTTTTTTTATAGTGGTTTTTATTTTATTTATTTTATTTTTAGGTTCAGCTTATATTTATTTTGATTTTTTTATGTTAATATTTTTATTTTAGGTTAAGTTTTATTTTTTTAGTTTAGGACTTTATTTATTTTATTTTAATTTAGTTTTATCTTTACTTTATTTTCTTTAGGTTTAGGTGTTGCTTTATTTAGGTTTAGTTTAGGTTATTATTGAGTATTTTTTATATTTATTTTGTTTATTTATTTTGTTTAGGTTTTTAGCCTAGGGTTGTGCCTAGGGTTAGGCCTAGGGTAGTGGCCTGGGGTCAGGCTCAGTAGGTTTTAGGGCCTAGGAGGCCTGTGGATCTCCATGGTTTGTGGTTTTAGTCTTAAGTGGTTTTGGCCCTGAGTTTTAGTTCCTGGGTGCCCAGCAGGCCTTTAGCCAGTCTTTTTTTAAGATGGTCAGGTCATGGGTTTAAGATGTCAGCCCAGGGTCAGGATCAGAGCCTGGCCTAGTGGTCAGTTTTAGGATCTAGATCAGATTTAGCCTTTGGCCCAGAGTTTATTTCAGTTAGTGCCAGAGCCAGTGGTTAGGGTTTCTTTTTAGCACAGGGCCCAGGTCAAGGTTGGCCCACATCAGTGTACAAGGGTAGGGCCTGGTCAGTTTTGATTAGAAGATTCAGGGTCCTATTTAGGTGGCCTAGGGGTTAGAATTTTGTTAAAAACGAGCATTTTAGGTTTATTTAATTTATTTTATATTTTATTCTTATTAAAGTTTATTTTTTTATTTTTACTTAGATTAGTTTGTTTATGTTTATTTTTTAGTTTAGTTTTATTTTTATTTTATTTTTTAAGTTCAGGATATTTTTTAGATTTACGTTTAGATTTTTTTTATTTAGTTTAGGTTTAGGTTTATTTTTAAGTTATTTTATTTTATTTATAGTTTAGGTTTAGGTTTAGGTTTAGTTTATTTTAGGTTTAGGTTTAGGTTTTTTTTTATTTTAGTTTAGGTTTAGGTTTATTTTATTTTTATTTTAAGTTTTAGTTTTTTTTAGTTTAGGATTTAGGTTTAATTATTTATTTATTTTTATAATTTTATAGGTTTTTTTTAGGTTTTAGTTTTTATTTTATTTTAGGTTTACTTTATTTTTTATTTAAGTTTAGTTTTAATTTTGTTATTATTTTTTATTCCTATGTTTATTTTATTTTTAATTTATTTTAGGTTTTTTCTATTTTTTTAGTTTATTTTTTTTATTTTTATTATTTCTTTTATATTTAGGTTAAGTTTTAGTTTAGTTTTAATTTAATTTAATTTTTATTTTATTTAGGTTTAGATTTTTTATTTATTATTTTAGGTTTTATTTATTTTGTTAGGTTTTAGGTTTTTTAGGATTTAGGGTTTAGGTGGGGTTTATAGGTAGTTTGTAGGCTTGGGTTTAGGGTTTAGGGTTTAGGGTTTGGGTTTGGCCTAGGGTTTAGTTTAGGCTAGATTTTAGGATTTTGGATTTTGGGTTCAGATTTAGTTTTTTTTTTTATTTTTTTTATTTTTTATTTTTTTAAATTAATTAAAGTGGTAGGTTTAGTTTTATATAGTTTATTTACTTTATTTTTTATTTATTTTAGTTTATTTTATTTTTTATTTTCATTTAGGTTTATTTTTATTTTTATTTTTAATTTGTTTAGATTATTTATTTTAGTTTTATTTATTTTAGTTTATTTTTTAGGTTTAGGTTTAGGTTTCAGTTTTTTTTTTTAATTTAGTTTTATTTCTATTTTATATTTTAGGTTTAGGTTTTATTTTTTTTATTTTTAGGTTTAGGTGTAGGTTTTAGGTTTTTATTTTAGGTTTATTTTCAGGTATTATTTTTTAGTTTATGTTTAGGTTTATTTTATTTTATTGAGAGTTTAAGTTTAGGTTTAGGTTTTATTTATTTTAGGTTAGATTTAGATTTAAGTTTATTTTTATTTTATGTTTAGGTTTTTGTTTTAGTTTGGGTAAATTATTTTTATTTATTTTTTAGGTTTATTTTTAGGTTTAGTTTTGTTTAGTTTTTATTTTATTTTATTATTTATTTTATTTTATTTTAGGTTTAGTTTTCTTAATTTTATTTTATTTTTTTAGTTTAGTTTAGGTTTTATTTATTTTATTTAGTTTTTATTTTTATTTTATTTTTTTTAGTAGTTTAGGTTTAGTTTTACGTTTAGGTTTAGGTTTTAGTTTATGTTTTATATTTTATTTTGGTTTAGGTTTTTTTGTTTATTTTATTTTTAGGTTTTATTTAGTTTAGGTTTAGCTTTTTAGCTTTTTAGTGTTTAGTGTTTAGGGTTTAATGTTTAGGGTTAATTGAGGGTTTAGGGTTTAGGGTTTATGGTTTAGGGTTTATGGTTTGGGGTTTAGGGTTTGGGTTTTGGGTTTTAGGGTTTAGGTGTTAGGATTTGGGGTTTTTAAGGTTTAGGGTTTCAGATTTAGTGTTTTTAGGGTTTATGGTTTAGGGTTAGGGTTTAGGTTTAGGGTTTAGGGTTTAGTTTAGGGTTTAAGGTTTATGGTTTTTTTCTTTTTACAAAGAACAAACTCAGATTCAACATATCTTCTTTTCGATTTCATCAAGCAAGTAACACACCATGTTTTCTAAGACACAAGTGATGACATAGATAAAAAGTGAACAAGCATACAGCAAATCAAAAACCCTAGATAACTTGAACCATCTCCGCTCTGCCACCACTAAGAATGTAACCTCCATCACTCTTCTCACCTCCATAACCACCACTGCTCCAACCACCACCTCCATATCCACCAGCACCTTTAGATCCCCCATCACCACTACGACAATCGCTGCCTCCTCCTTCGCCTCCATTGCTAGATCTATACTAAGCCTGGTTGATGGTGATGTTCATGTCATCAAAGTTCTCCCATTTTTAAGGTTTAGGTTTAGGTTTAGGGTTTGGGGTTTAGGGTTTAGGATTTATGGTTAGGGTTTTGAGTTTAGGGTTTAAGCTTTAGGGAGTAGGGTTTATGGACTAGGGTTTAGGGTTTTAGGGTTTATGCTTTTACGATTTAGGTTAAGGATTAGGGTTTAGGGTTTTAAGGGTGGAGGGTGTAGGTTTAGGGTCAGGGTAGGGTCAGGTTTAGGGTTTAAGGTTAGTAGGGTTTAGGGTTTTGGGTTTTGGGTTTAAGATTTAGGGTTTAGATTTTTTTTAAAAAAAAATTATGTAAACCGGTAGGTTTAGGTTTATTTATTTTATTTTATTTCTTTTAGTTTATTTTATTTTTTATTTTTATTTAGTTTAGTTTATTTATTTTACTTTAATTTATTTTAGTTTAGGTTTTTTATTTTAGTTTATTTTTAGGTTTAGGATTAGTTTACGCTTTATTTTTTTTAGTTGAGTTTTATTTTATTTTATTTTTAAATCTACATTTTATTTTTATTTTATTTATTGTTTAGGTTTATTTTATATTTTAGGTTTAGGTTTTATTTTTAGGTTTTATTTTTAAGTTTAGGTTTAGGTTTATTTTTAGTTTATTTTATATTTAGTAGGTTTAGGTTTAGGTTTTATTTATTTTAGTTTAGTTTATTTTAGTTTAGGTTTAGATTTATTTTATTTTGTTTATTTTATTTTTATTTTAGGTTTAGATTTTTTTTAGTTTAGGGTTTTGGTTTTATTTTTTAGTTATTTTAAGGTTTATTTTTTAGGTTTGGGTTTTTTTTATATTTTATTTTATTTTATTTTAGGTTTATTTTATTTTTATTTTACGATTAGTTTTTATTTTATTTAGGTTTTTATTCTTAAGTTTATTATATTTTTGAGTTTAGTTTAGGCTTTTATTTATTTTATTTTATTTTATTTTTATAGTTTATTTTATTTTATTTTTAGGTTTAGGTTTCAGCTTTAGTTTAGGTTTTTATTTTATTTTAAACTCGAATATTTGTTAAACTCATTCATTATCAAGTCTAGTGCTATGTCGATGATCTCGTGGTCAAAAGTGGAGAAAAGGAAGACCATCTCTTTGACTTGAGAGTAGTTTTCGAACAGTTAAGCAAATTTAACCTCAAAATGAATCCCCTGAATTGTTCATTCAGAGTAGCTTCAAGGAAATTCCTTGTGTTTGTTGTCCGACATTAGGGAATTGAAATCAATCAAGAAAAGATCAATGCAATATAGTAATACCACCCCCTAAAAGTTTAACTCAACTTAGATCATTCCAAGGGCGATTGGCATATCTAAGATGCTTTATATCCAACCTATCTGGAAGATGTCAACCATTCTCAACACTTGTCCAAAAGGATGCCAAGTTCAAGTGGGATGACAAGTGTGAGCATGCCTTCGAAGACTTCAAGCATTACCTGATGATGACGTTGGTTATAGCAGCCCCTATCCCTGGCATGCCACTCATACTTTACACAGCTATGTTAGAGGACTCCTTTGGTGCTTTGTTGGCCCAAGCCAATGATGAAGGGAAGAAAAATGCACTCTAGTACCTCAACCATCATCTAATCCCTATTGAGGCTAATTATCCACCCATTGAGAAGCATTACCTTTGTACCCCTGAGGTGAATGGATAAGCGCCAGCCTTTTAGCAACACCACACGACTCTCGCTTAATGATGCTCACCCTGATGAACAAATCATGAACTTAGGGGATACAAGCATTCACCACTGGGAGATGTACTTTGATGGTGCATCTTCCTATCAAAGAGGAGAAGAACCACAATCTACTATTCCAAGAAAGACAAAGGTAGGAGTAGTTTTCTTAACTCTAAACTACGATGTGATAAGATTCTCATATCATTTATCCAATCCTTGCACCAACAATGAAGCTGAATAAGAGGCTTTGATTGTCAGTCTAGTGTAAGTCATTATCTAAGCATCCAAAACATCAACATCTTGAAGGATTCTCAGCTAATTATCAACCAAATTGATGGGTCCTATAAGGTTATAAAGCCCAAGATCCATCACTACTACAAGTACACCATGGAGGTGTTGGTCCAAATCCTAGAGGTTATAATTTATAAGATTCTTTGAGGAGAGAATGTCATAGAATATTCTTTAGCCAAGCTTCCCAAAGAGTTGGAATGTTTGGAGGATGAGTCCATATCAATAAAGGTCCAAAATATACAATTTGTATCCCTTATTGATATTGAACCCATCAAAAAGTACTCTGTTATAGGGGAGGTTGCCATTACCAAGAAGGGTGAGGAGTTAGATTGGAGGAAACAATTCATGGAATACCTAAATAAAGCCAAACTACCTCAAGACAAGTCCCAAGGCCATCAGATGAACCCGAGAGCACTTTTATGCTCTTGTGGATGGTGTCTTGTACTGGCAGACTTTCGATCACTTGTGCTTACATTATTTAGGCAAGCACGAAGCACTTAAGATCATGACTGAGGAACACTCAGGATCGTGTGGAGCTAACCAATCCTGTCTGAAGATAAAAGCAAAGATCAAGAGACTAAAATACTACTGGTCATCGATGATCAAAGATTACATGGATACGGCTAGGAGATTCCACCAATGTCAAATACATGTGTGGTTCTACACTAACCACCCAATATTCTACATCTTGCATCATCATCATTGCCATTCGAGTGTTGGGGTATCGACATAGTGGGTTCAAATGATCCTCCTTCTTCTAAGGGTCATCAGTTCATCTTAGCTGCTACTGACTACTTTTCTAAATGGATGAAGGAGATTCACTTAGATAGGCCATAACTATGCATGTGCTCTAGTGTTTTAGAAACCATATCGTATATAGGTTCAGAGTTGCCTTAATGAATTATATCTGATAATGGTACTGCTTTCAAGAGAACTGAGATCAACAAATTTGCCTGGAGACATAGCATAGATTAGAGATTTTCTACCATCAAATACTAGAGGAAAAATGGCTTAGCAGAAGCCTTCAATAAAATTCTCATCCAAATACTAAAGATGATACTCGACAATAATAAACGATGATAGTGGAATGGGCAGTTAGTTGAAGCCATATGGGCCTACATCACCACATATAGAAATCCAACTCAATCTACTCCTATCTCCTTAATATATGGGTCCAAAGCTATTCTATCATTAGAAGTCCAACTCCCATCACTAAGGATAGTTGGGTAGAATGCCAAGTTGTCGTTAGAGAAGCTCAAAGGTTTGGAGGAGAGATGCCTGTGGGCTAGTCTAAGTTGAGATAATTCCCCCAGTGACACTCACTCAGTAGCTGCTCTAGGTCGGGCTGATAGCTACCTTGCTAGTGTGTCATCCCAGTGGTCTTCTTACTTTGAAGGATGTAAGTCTGCTGCCCTTTCCTTCTTTACCTAACCACTGCACACTAACAAGAGCCTTGTTAGTTTGGTAGGCCTTACTGCGTGTCTTGTAACCTACCTCATGTTGGCTTCATTTAAAAGGATGTGAGTCTACTACACTTTTTTCTTGGATTAGCCTTATTGCACTATTTAGGTCCAGTATATTTGAGGTTTAGGATAAGTCCTCTGGTGGCTCCTTCCCTCCTAACTGCTTCAAGTTTGGGTCTAGTCCTTCCTCGACTCCCCTCTTAGTAGTCTCTCTAGGTCAGATAGAATTTGTCCCACTGATGATAGACTATCCTGATGATCAGTTCTGCTTGAAAGGTTGTAAGCCTACACCCTTTATATCCAGGTTGATCGTGCACACTGATGGGCACCTTAGGTTTGTTGGTTCTCACTATGCTAATGGATACACCACTCGTGCTGATGGATACATCTTAGGTTGGTTGGTCTCGCATTTTAGGATACACCACTTATGAAAAAAATAAATATTCACTTGTGGATTAGGAGGACACCCCTAGTTGTACCTTTTCCCAAGCAGGTATCCTATCTTTAGGGCAGTGTCAACAAATCTCCCTATAGGAATTTCCTGATTACGCTTGAGTTGATATAAGTCCCCAACAACATTCACTCAGTAGTCACCCCTAAGTCAGGTTCAATTTATTGTGCTACCAATAGGTCACCCAAGCAATTGTTCCCAACTTTAGAAAATGTATGTCTGCTATGCCTTCTTTCTAGCACAATCGTTGCATACCGAAAGATAACCCCTTAGGATTGCTAGCACTACCTCATAGCCAGTAGACTATACCTTTGGATTTATAAATTTTATATAGGACAAATCTGATATAGGCCATTCTCAGTGTGCCCATCGTATAGTGACATGGTCCATAAATTAAATCTATCATATTTGACAGAGCTCACATCCCTAGTGGATATGACCTCAATTCAAAATCAAACTAAACCAAAAAAACCATATCAAATCACATGAAATTAAGATAAAATTAATCCTGACTACTTTTGACTTGACATAAGTCCCCAACACATTCACTAAGTAGTCGCCCTAGGTTAGGTTCGATTTGGTGTGCATCAAACATGACACCCTAGTGGTTGTTCCTCGCTTTGGAAGATGTATGTATGCTACACCTTCTTCCTAGCACAGCCGTTGCACACTGAAAGGCAACCCTTTAAGTTGGCTAGCTCTACCACACAGTCGGTAGACTATCCCTTTGGATTTTTTACCTAAGGTAGGTTAAGGCTGATATAGCCCCTTCTCAGTGGCTCCATCGCACACCAACAGGGTCCATACAATAACTCAGACTAATTTAAACCCAATTTGATTTTCCTAAGTGGAGTTAAATCACACCCTTCTCCCTAATGGAGCTCCAAATCATATATAAACAAGTCAAGAAAAATATCAAATTCAAAACCAACCTCTCTAGTGGAGCCAAATTAAAATAAATTCCACCAGTAGAGTTTAAATCAAATAAATCAAACCAAAAACATATCCCAACACATCCCCAAAAAATCTATGAAATCAAACTCAAATTCCAATCCCCAATGGATAGCCCGAACCTGCTTCCCTAGTGGAAGGTTCATATAACCGATCCCTAGTGGACTCAAGCCCATATCTCTAGCAGATATGCCTCCACGTCAATGAAAACAAAACAAATTAAAGTCAATTTGATCTTAATCCCCGGTGGATTATTGATATTATCCCCAGTGGATCTTCTTTCCACAAATCATATAATTAAAACAAATTCAAACCTTATCCCTAGCCAATTTTCTTCTTCTATGCCCTCGACATAGACCCCTCACATGTCATGTCCAATGCATGCGTGATCCCCTAGCGGATCTCCCTCCATGTCATTGACATGGAATTCTCATCAAGTCTTATTTCTTCTCTTATACACACCTTTAATTCTTCAACCAAAATCCTAACAATGTATTCATTCAAATTACAACATCTTAACATTGTAATCAACATTTTATGATTTGTGAGGTGCAAGCTCAAATATACTATATAATATCATGCTAAACATATTATAGTGTGAATTAACACAATATATTATATTATGATATATGATGTTATATTATAATTTTCTATAATATAATATATTGTCTAACATTACACCTCATTAGAATCACTTAAAAGGAACAAATAACAAAATATTCTCAAAATATGAATAATGTTCATTTTGGATGTAAAATTATTATTTCTCTATTAGAAATGGTACAAAATAGCATAATTTTGGTGTTGCTTTTTCGTGTGTGCCACGAATTTGGTCAAATTCTTCCACCTCAACCTTTAAATTAATATTTTTGCGAGTTTTGACCCAATGCATTATAACAAAAGTAAAACATACTAAAATGTACAATAACATTTAGTAACACATCACCACCTTCATATATATGTGAAGTTATATTGTTATGTACATTATAATTTAATATGCTTTCAATAGTATATTATCTTACATTACACCTTAAAATGAATCACTTTAAGAAAAAAATTTATAAAATTTGGTTGAAAAATGAACATTTATTTTGATGCAAAATTCCATTCTTTTAATTAAATGACACACCATAGCACACCCCCAATGATGTTCCCTAAAGCTTACCTTAAATTTGGCCAAATCCCATCATCTCAGCCTATAAATTAGTATTGTTATGAGTTATACTAGTACAAACACTACTACATCATACTATAAGAAACTAAAATATGCTAAACAACATGTAGTAATACATTATAGTATGGTATAATCCATGATGTTACACTATGTTATGCCATCATATATTATACTACACTATAACATTTTATATTATATTATATTACATATCACATCGCAAGGGATTTCTTAAGATTAAAAATCATAAAATTAGTCTAAACAATAAATAACTATATATTTAGTCATATCCCTTACATATTTTAAATTGAAATAATATATTATGATGTCATGCTCTACCTACTATGCATTTGGCCAAATTCCAACATTTTTATGTCTAAATCAACATTTTAATAAATAATTCTAGTGTAGGATTGACTGCATGATGGTAAAATACTAAAAAAATTTAGAATGCACGGAATGATATATTATGATATATGATGCTATACTATGTTACAACATATAACATTTTTTTAACATAAAATCTTACTTTTTAGACTATAAGTGGCATAGCATACCTTTGGTACTACAACCAAATTCTCACATCAAATTGAATAAATTTCATCTTCTGATTTATTAAATCAAATTTTTTATGATTTATATTAATATAGACTATAAGGCACAATACCATAATATACTGAAACATTTCAAAATATCTTATAACATCCAAAAGCACATAAATACATGCTCAAATATATGATGCTACATTATACTATAATATATGGTATTATAATATGATTTAAAGTTAAGGTTTAGGGTATTCAAATCTCTAATTATCAAGGAAAAGTCTCTTGATGACATTTTCTTCAGCTACCATAACTATGTTAGGATTAGGTCATTTTTTAGATCTACTTCTAATGACATCTTTATTCAAGGTTTAGGGTTTAGAGTTAGTTTAGGGTTTAGGGGTAGTTTAAGGTTTAGGTTTCAAGGTTTAGGGTTTAGGGTTTAGAGTTTAGGGTTATAGGTTTTTGATCAGATGATTTTTAAGGTTTATTTAGAGTTTATGGTTTAGTGTTTTAGGCTTTAGGGTTTAGGGTTTAGGTTTAGGGTTTAGGGTCTATTGTGTAGGGTTTAGGGTTTAGGGTTTATGATTTACTATTTAGGGTTTAGTGCTTCGGGTTTAGGGTTTTTAGGGTTTATGGCATAAGGTTTAGGGTTAAAGTTTTAGTGTAGTGTTTAGGGTTTAGAATTTAAGATATTTTTTAATAAAGAACAAATTCAAATATGACATTTCTTATTTGCGCATCAACCAAGTAGCTCCCCAAGTTTTCTAAGATGTAAGCTACGACATTGATAAAAAATAAGTACCCATTGAGGAAATCAAAAACCCTTGATATCTAGAACTATCTCTACTATAAAGACATAGTTCCATAAGCGTAGATCCGATCGGCCATTCTTCAATTTCTCAAATTGCAATCAGAGCCACCCCCACCTCCTAAACAGTGAGATCTACCATAATATCCCCAATCTCTCCATCCGCCACCACCATGGATGTAACCTCCATTGGTCTTCTCGCTTCCATAACTACCACTACTCTGACCACCACTTCCATATCCACCAGCACCTCCAGATCCCCCACCACCACTATTATAACCGCTGCTTCGCCTTCACCTCCACCGCCAGATCTTGACTGAGCCTAGTTGATGGTGATGTTCCTACCATCAAGGTTTTGCCCATTCTTAGGGTTTATGGTTAGTTTAAAGTTTAGGGTTCAGGGTTAGTTTAGGGTTTAGGGTTTGGGGTTTAGGTTTGGGGTTTGGGGGTTTAGGAGGTTTAGGTTTAGGTTTAGGGTTTAAAGTCTAAGGTTTAGGATTTAGGATTTAGGGTTTAAAGTCGAGGGTTTAGGATTTAAGGTTTAAGGTTTATGGTTTAGGGTTTAAACTTTTAGGGTTTAGGGTTTAGGGTTATAGATTTAGGTTAGTTTTAGGGTTTAGGGTTAAGGGTTTAGTATTTAGGGTTAAATGTTTTTAAAAAAAAATTAAGTAAACATGTATGTTTAGGTTTTATTAGTTTATTTAGTTTATTTTTGGCTTATTTGACTTAATTTTTTTATTTTTATTTAGGATTATTTTTATTTTTATTTAGCTGAGTTTATTTATTTTAGGTTTAGTTTTTTTTAGTTTATGTTTTTTATTTTAGTTTATTTTTTGGGTTTAAGTTTATTTTTTAGTTGAGTTTTATTTTAATTTTATTTTTTAGGTTTAGGTTTATTTTTTAATTTTTAGGTTTAGGTTATTTTAGGAAAAAAGAAAGATGTAAAAGTTTATGTTTGTTTATTTATTTTAGTTTAGTTTATTTTAGTTTAGGTTTAGGTTTTTTTATTTTTATTTTAGGTTTTGGTTTCTTTTTAGTTTAAGGTTTAGGTTTTATTTTTTATTTATTTTATGATTTATTTTTAAGTTTAGGTTTTATTTTATTATTTTTAGGTTTAGGTTATGGTTTTTATTTTATTTTTCTAGGTTTAGGTTTGAGTTTTTTATTTTGTTTTATTTTTAGGTTTTATTTTTTTAGTTTAGGTTTAGATTTATTTTTTATTTATTTTATTTTATTTTGTTAAGGTTTAAGTTTAGGTTTAGTTTATTTTAGGTTTAGGTTTACATTTTATTTATTTTCTTTTTATTTTAGGTTTTGGTTTCTTTTTGGTTTAGCGTTTAGGATTTCTTTTTAGGTTTATTTTTTAGGTTTAGGTTTTTATTTAGCCTTTATTTTATTTTATTTTAGGTTTATTTTATTTTTATTTTAGGTCTAGTTTTTATTTTATTTTGGTTTTTTATTTTTTAGTTTAGTTTAGGTTTTATTTATTTCATTTTATTTTAGTTTTTATTTTTTATTTTATTTTCTTTTTAAGTTTAGGTTTAGGTTTTTGTTTATGTTTTTATTTTATTTTATTTTTTTGTTTTAATTTGGTTTATGTTTTTTTGTTGATTTTATTTTTAGGTTTTATTTAGTTTAGGTTTAGGTTTTAGCTTTTTAGGGTTTAGGGTTTAGGGTTTAGGGTTTATGTTTTAAGTTTAGGGTTTAAGTTTTAGTTTAGGGTTTAAGGTTTTTCTTAATACTGATTAAATTCAGATTCAACATTTCTTCTTTTCGATTTCATTAACCAAGTAACACACCAAGTTTTTTAAGACACAAGTGATAACCAATATGAAAAAATGAGCACACATAGAGCAAATAAAAAACCCTAGATAACTAAAACCATCTCTACAGTAAAGATAATTCCATAAGCAATAGATCAGATCAACCATTCTTTAATTTCTCCAGTTCTCATCAGAACAACCTCGGCCTCTAGAGTTGCAAAATCCAACATGATTTTACCAATCTCTACCTCCGCCACCACCACGCCTATAACCTCTCGCCCTCGCCTCCATATAACCACCACATCTCACCTCCATATGCCACCACCTCATCCCCACACCATTATGATAATAGCAGCCTTAGCCTCCACGGATCTAGACATAGTCTAGTTGACAGTAATGTTCCTACCATTAAGGTTATTCCCATTCTTAGAGTGTAGGTTTAGGTTTAGGTTTATTAGGTTATGGGGTTTATGTATATGTTTTAATTTATTTAGTTACTTTAGGTTTAGGTTTAGGGTTTGAGGTTTAGGGTTTAGGGTTTAGGGTTAGGGTTTAGGGTTTAGGGTTTAAGATTTAGTGTTTTGGGTTTTGGGGTTTATGCTTTTAGGGTTTATGGTTTAGGGTTAGGGTTTAGTGTTGTGTGTGTGGTAGGTTTAGGTTGAGGTTTAGTTTAGAGTTTAGAGTTTTAGGTTTAGAGTTTTTTTAAATTATGTAAACTAGTAGGTTTAGGTTTATTTAGTTTAGTTTTTATTTTATTTTATTTAGGTTAATTTTTTATTTTTATTTAGTTTAGTTTATTTATTTTAGGTTTATTTATTTTAGTTTAGTTTTTTATTTTAGCTTTTTTTTTAGGTTTAAGTTTATTTTTTAGTTGAGAGTTATTTTTATTTTATTTTTTAGGTTTTTAGGTTTTAGGTTTTAGGGTTTAGGGTTTAGGTTTAGGGTTTAGGGTTTAGTGTTTAGGCTTTAAGGTTTTATGTTTACAATTTAGGGTTTAAGGTTTAAGGTTTAGGGTTTAGGGTTTTGGGTTTGGGGTTTAGGGTTTGAGGGTTTAGTGTTTATGATATAGGGTTGTTGGTTTATGGTTTATGGTTTATGGTTTAGGTTTAGGGTTTAGGGTTTAGGTTTTAGATTTATGGTTGAAGTTTTAGTTTAGGGTTTTGGGTTTTTTAAGGTTTAGGATTATAGGTTTAGTGTTGTAGGTTTAGGGTTTAGGGTTTAGGGTTTTTTAGGTTTAGTGTTTAAGGTTGGGGTTTAGGGTTTAGTGTTTAGGGTTTTTTAGGGTTTAGGGTTGCAGGTTTATGGTTTTAGGGTTTAGAGTTTAGGGTTTAGGGGTAGTTTTAGAGCTTAGGTTGCAGCGTTGGGGTTTTCTTAAAAAAAACTTTAATTTTTTAATTTCTTTTAAAATTAAGTAAACTGGTAGGTTTAGGTTTATTTAGTTTTTTTAAGTTTAGTTTATTTTATTTTTTATTTTGATTTAAAATTAATAATGTTTTTATTTAGTTTAGTTAATTTATTTTAGGTTTTTTTATTTATATTTTGGTTTGCTTTAGGTTTTAGGTTTATTTTTTTAGTTTATTTTATTTTATTTTATTTTTTTAGGTATTTATTTTTTTATTTTAGTTTAGGTTTAGGTTTTTATTTTTTTTTTTTAGGTTTTGGTTTTAGGTTTTACTTTAGGTTTATTTTTTATTATTTTCACCTAGGTCTAGTTTTATTTTTTAGTTTATTTTATTTTATTTAGTTTATGTTTAGGTTTAGGTTTTATTTATTTTAGTTTAGTTCATTTTAGTTTAGGTTTAGGTTATTTTTTATTTAGGTTTAGGTTTTTTTTAGTTTTAGGTTTTAGGTTTTTTTTATTTATTTTTATTTTTAGGTTTATTATTTAGGTTTAAATTTTATTTAGTTTTTTTATTTTATTATGTTTATTTTATTTTATTATTTAGTTTTTATTATTTTATTTTAGGTTTTATTTATTTTATTTTAGTTTATTTTATTTTTAGTTTATTTTCTTTTAAGTAGGTTTAGTTTATGTTTAGGTTATATGTTTGATTTTATTTGTTTTATTTTATTGGTTTAGATTTTTTTAGTTTATTTATAGTTTAGTTTAGGTTTTTTTTTAGGGTTTAGGGTTTAGGGGGGTTTAGTTTTTTTGGATTAGGGTTTAGGGTTTAGGGTGTGGTAGGGAGGTTTGGGTGTATTTTTTAGGGTTTAAGATTTTGTGGTTTGTGGGTTTGGGTTTAGGGTTTTAGGAGGGTCCAGTTTAGTTAGAGTAGGTTTTGGTTTAACGCAGAGAAAAAAAATCTTCCAACTTTTCTTTTCTTTAATTAGTTTATTTATTATTTATTTTAATTTATTTTTTTTTTTTTATTTTATTTATTTTTTATTTTAGTTTTTAGTTTATTTATTTAGGTTTATTTATTTTAGTTTATTTTTATTTTAGTTTATTATTTAGGTTTAGGTTTAGGTTTAGATTTATTTTAGTTGAGTTTTATTTTTATTTTTTTATTTTGGTTTAGGTTTTATATTTTATTTTTAGGTTTAGGTTTAGGTTTTTATTTTATTTTTGAGGATAAGGTTTCAAGTTTTTATTTTAGGTTTTATTTTTTAGTTTAGGTTTATTTTTAGTCTATATTATTTTAATTAGTTTAGGGTTTAAGTTTAGTTTATTTTAGGTTTAGGTTTAAGTTTTATTTATTTTAGGTTAGTTTATTTTATCTTAGTTTAGGGTTTAATTTTTAATTTTTTATTTATTTCAAGGTTTTATTTTTAGGCTTATTGTATAGGTTTAGGTTTTTGTTTAGTTTTTATTTTATTTTAGGTTTATTTTATTTTTATTTTAGGTTTAATTTTTTTTTTAAGTTTTTTATTTTTTAGTTTAGTTTAGGTTTTATTTTATTTTATTTTAGTTTGGCTTTTGTTTATTATTTTGTTTTCCTTTTAGGTTTATGTTTAGGTTTATGTTTAAGTTTAGGTTTTAATTTATTTATCTTTTTTAATTTTATTTTTTACTTTTATTTTGGTTTATGGTACACATTTTAGGGTTTAGGGTTTAGTGTTTAGGGCTTTAATGTTTAGGGTTTAGGGTTT
The DNA here is from genome assembly GCA_021442155.1 of Cymbidium sinense. Taxonomy (NCBI): domain Eukaryota; kingdom Viridiplantae; phylum Streptophyta; class Magnoliopsida; order Asparagales; family Orchidaceae; genus Cymbidium; species Cymbidium sinense. The sequence goes on along the minus strand of CM038214.1, from coordinate 371,568,905 downwards.
AGGCTTTAGGGTTTAGGCTGTGGGGTTAGGGTTCACATTTTAGTTTAGGGTTTCGGGTTTTTGGTTTTTTTTTGACAAAGAACAAATACAGATTCAACATTTCTTCTTTTGCCTATTTCGTTTATTTAGTTTATTTTTTATTTATTTTTGTTTATTTTATTTTTTATTTTTATTTATATTTATTTATTATTTTAATTTAGTTTCATTTATTTATTTTAGATTCATTTAATTTAGTTTTATTTTTTATTTTAGTTCATTTTTTGAGGTTTAGGTTTATTTTTTTAGATGACTTTATTTTATTTTATTTTTATGTTTAGGTTTTAAATTTATTTTATTTTTTTTAGGTTTAGTTTTAGGTTTTTTTATTTTAGGTTTATTTTTATTTTTTATTTGTTTAGTTTAAGTTTAGGTTTATGTCTAGTTTATTTTATTTTATTTAGTATAGGGTTTAGGTTTAGGTTTAGATTTTATTTAATTTAGTTTAGTTTATTTTAGTTTAGTTTTATGTTTTTTTTTAAGTTTAGGTTTAGGTTTTTCTTTTTTAGTTTTGGGTTTAGGTTTTATTTTTTATGTATTTTTATGTTTATTTTTTAGGTTTAAGTTTTTATTTTTTTTTATTTTAGGTTTGTGTTAGGTTTATTTTATTTTTATTTTACATTTAGTTTTAATTTTATTTATGTTTTTTTATTCATAGGTTTATTTAATTTTTTAGTTTCATTTAGGTTTCTATTTATTTTATTTTAGTTCATTTTTATTAGTTTATTTTATTTAATTTTTAGGTTTAGGTTTGGGTTTATTAGTTTATTTTGTTTTATTTATTTATTTTACTTAGGTTTTTGGTTTATTTATTTATTTAATTTTTAGGGTTTAAGGTTTTTATGGTTTATGTTTTAGGGTTTAGGGTTTAGGCTTTTTAGCATTTATGGTTTTGGGTTTAGATTTTAGGTTTAGGGTTCAGGTTTTAGTTTAGGGTTTAGGGCTTTTGGTTTCTTTTTAGCAGAGAATAAATTCAAATTAAACATTTTTTCTTTTCGATTTCATTAACCAAGTAACACACCAAGTTTTCTAAGACATAAGAGATGAAATAGATAAAAAATGAGCATGCATAGAGCAAATCGAAAACCTGAGATAACTAGAACCATCTGTACTATGAAGACATAATTCCATAAGCACTAAATCGAATCGACCATTCTTTAGTTCCTATCAGAACCACCCTGGTCTCTCGAGTAGTGGGATCCACCATCATATCCCCGATCTCTCCCTTCGCCACCACTATGGCTATAACCTTCGCCACTCCTCCCGCCTCCATAACCACCACTACTCTGACCACCTCCTCCATGTCTACCAGCACCTCTAGACCCCACCACCATCAAGGAGCCCTCCTCTTCACCTCCAAATCTATGCCTGGTTGATGGTGATATTCCTACCGTCAAGGTTCTGCCCATTCTTAGGGTTTTGGTTTAGGGTTAAGTTTATTAGCTTTTGAGGGTTTAGGTTTATTTTTAATTTTTAGTTAGGAAAAGTGGTTTGGGTTTTAAGGTTTTAAGGTTAGGGTTTAGGTTTATGGTTTGCTTTAGGGTTTAGGGTCTAGGGTTTATACTTAGGTTTGCTTTTAGGTTAGGGTTTAGGGTTTGAGGTTTTTTAGGGTTTAAAGTTTAGGGTTTAGGATTTAGGATTTATGTTTTTTTTTTTAAATTAAGTAAACCATTAGGTTTAGGTTTATTTTATTTATTTTTTATTTATTTTAATTTATTTTATTTTTATTTTTATTTAAAGTTTATTTTTATTTTATTTTTTTATTTATTTATTTTAGTTTTGTGTTTTATTTTATTTATTTTTTATTTAGTTTAGTTTCATGTTTATTTTTACTTAGTTTTATTTTAGTTACTATTTTTATTTTATTTTTTAGGTTTAGAATTTTTTTTAGGCTTATGCTTAGATTTTTATTTTATTTTTTTAGGTTTAGGTTTTAGGTTATTATTTTAGGTTTTTTTAGGTTTTTTTTTAGTTTGGGTTTAGGTTTTTTTTAGTTTATTTTATTTTATTTAGTTTAGGGATTAGGTATAGTTTATTTTAGATTTTAGTTTAGATTTTATTTATTTTAGTTTAGTTTATTTTAGTTTATGGTTATGTTTATTTTATTTTGTTTATTTTAGGTTTATGTTTTTTTTCAAAATTTAGAGTTTAGGTTTTTATTCAGTTTTTGTTTATTTAGGGTTTTATGAAACCATCCTTCAAGATCTTTGGTGAGGAACCCATTGCACACTTTAGAGCCATTGTTGCATGGTGGCAACACACTCCTCTTCTTTTTTGTTAGTAGTATCAAGTGTTGCATTTGATTGATGCCTTGATTCGGTGAGGACTTTTGTTGAGTTGGAGCACCACTTCATCAAGAGTTTTTTTGTAGAGGGTGACTATATGTGACCTCAGTGTAGAGAAATAGAAACTCAGCGAGTCCCTTGTAGATTACATTCTCAGGTGGCACAACTTGAGTATCAAATGCGAATCACAGCTGCTCGAATAGCATGCCATTGAAATTTTTCTCAAGAATATCCATGGCCCGATCACCTTCATGCTTAAGGGCTTTACCATCAAAATATTAGAGAAATTAATAAACAAGGTGGCTAGCTTACAAGTGAAAGCCAAATAGTTACCCTTTCCCAACCAATCATCTAGGCCCAAGCCGCATAAGGTGTTTAAGGAGAAGCGAGGGATAGTTATTGTGGGGAGGGAAGCAAGCGAGTTTAGTATCGAGACTATGGGCTTAGCGACCTTTCTCCTAATCCACCACCTCGACCATCATATAGCCACTTGTAGCCATAACAACCATTTCCACCACCTCATAATATGATTATTCATATACACCTACTCTTGCCGATGATTGAATAAGCCATATTCATTCAAGAGGTAATTAGGAAAATCTTTAAGAATCTCTTAAAACAACGACTTTCAATTACCGATGCTAGAGGAAGTGGGCAGAGTGATGATCTAGCTATGCCCACCATCATGTTAGGCCATGTCTTGAGGATTGTTTCACTTTTAAGGATTAGCTTGAGCTCAGCTACAAGTTGAGATCCATAGTTATCCCTAAGGAATACTTATTAGAAGAACCATTTAGTTATGTTAGAGTAATCCTTGGGGATACTTGCGATCCTCTTAAGACCAATGAAGGTTATGATATCTCCCTATCTCGAACCACTATGAAGATCATTTCCAAGACCAACAAGCTTTACTTTCGGGTGGCTGAAGTAGCTCAAACCTCCAAACCAAGGAAGGTTTGCTAGTTGCAAAAGACAACTCGGGGAGAGTGATAGTGCAGTAGTAATAGTAGCTTACCATACTTGCCAGGATAGTCCACTAATGTTGCCACCGTTCGAGTCCAGTACCATCTCCACCGTTGTAGCTACCACTCTTCTACTAGCTCCTCTTCTGCCAACAAGAGCATTGTATATGAGGATAAGGGCACTAAATTCCTTACTTCACTTACTTTACTTGATTTCTCATGTAACCTCCACCCAAAAAATTAATGAAGAAAGGCATTCTACTTATATATTGTCTACCATGCTCTTGATTTTATTCATATTGAAAGCTCTCTGAGTCTAAATAAAAATAATAGCTTTAGTAGTTCCAATCCTTTCCTTTCTAATTCAGAGTCAGACAATCCTTCTATGAATCAATCAATTTTACCTCCTGAGATTGACTTGGACAACTGACTCTGACGATCCCATAGGAGAAGCTATAGCTTTGCCCGATGAGAAGGTATAACTTTCCACAAGCCATCATTCAAGAAGTCAGTCAACCTACAGTGGGTAAAGTTCTAGCATCGGGATAAGGGTAAGCAAGTCATTGATTCTAGTGAGAGATAGCTCCTCCATGGATGATCCACCCATGGATATGCTTGTAGAGGACCAAGCAGTTTATTACAATGTCTTCACCTTAGAAAGTTTCTAGCTATATTAAGCTTATATGATGCCCTTTTCTTATCCAAAGAGATGATGGAATTTCTAATTAAGGCCATACTTGATCTAGAGATATATTTAGCTTTAACTACTAAAGAGGCATGCCACTCAAAGGACATCTTAGGAGTTACATTCAGGATGAAGACTTACTCTAGGGATGACCACTCACATCTTTACATTACAGGTGATGTTGGTAGATATAGGCTATCTAGAGTTTTAGTTGACCCATGTGTATTAGTCAATATTCTGAGTCTAAGAACCCTTGCTTACTTGAGGATCGACATATCCAAACTCCAGAAAGAACGGATGAGGTTGAGAGGATTCAATGAACAAGATAATAGGGCCTTGTGGTGTTTATTTTTTGATTTATAGGGGGGACACCACACGGATCATAAGAGGGGTACTTTTTTGAGGTGATGGGGTATAACATTAAAGTATGATATACTATCTCAAAGATAGAGGAATCACCCTACAATGGACTAATCATAAAGGACTCATAAGGCATGATGAGCCTTCGAATGTACTAGAGATTTTTCCCAAACTTTACATGGATGAATAAAGAAAGGTTTATATTAAATTTGGTTCTTAAGTTCCCTATGAGGCCTCCATAGTTAATTACATCTTAGAATGAAATTTTCTAAGAATATTCTTAATTAAAGTAGACAATTATCATCTCCAAACATTTCAAGGTTAGATCAAAGGATTGGTTGTATTTGGAAAAGTCAATTGGGAAAGTTCAAAGAGAAGACTTATTTTGGAATCCAAATGAAATAAGTAAGAAATTCTCATGATACTAGGAAGCCTAGTAAGCATTCCAATATATCATATAGTTGGGCTTAATAATTTTGAAGTTGACAAGATTTAAATGTTTCGTGTTGAAATTTGATTAGATTACTAGGGATTATAATCTACCAACATAAGATTGTGGGAATACCTAATAGGTGAGGATTTATGCTTGTATACTAAAGGAAATAGCTACCTCGGATCCTAAATCTAGAGCTTTAGAGCTAAATCATAACCTAAATCTAAGCGAGGTGGACATAAGGGTTTACCTCCACAAGAGAATAAATTATCGACTTAGACTTATAACGCACAGTGGCCACCTAACTCCTCCTATGATATTAAAACCATGTAGTATGGTCTGAATTGGAAGATAGCTAGGGGTAGTTATTTATTAGAAAGAGACTAAAGTCCTAAAAACACTCCCTAAGTGACTAGAGCATAAGTGGTATGAGCATATGACTTAATCTATAGATGTAAAATCTTTTTTAAATTTTATTTTATTTTAGACACATTATTTTGACAAGGCTTATGGATTTCTTATGCCTAAATGCATGATGAAATAGGTTATATCAGCTAGAAGAAGGTGTTCTCCACCACATGGGATGCCCTCACAAGCATTCCTTTATCTTTCAAGTATGGAGATCATTCATATTCAAGAGAAGAATATGCATGCATGAGGTGAAACAACCATACAACTAAGGGGTTGCTAAACCTTTTAATTATCTTATTTATGTCTTAGGCTTGATGATGAGCTTCTGAGTTGTTTAAAATTTAGTTATGAGTAATTAGTTAGGTAGGAAAGTTATTTTTATCCTAAGAACCTAATTATTTCCAAGCCACATATTAAAGCATTAATCATTTAAGAAACTATGAAAAGCATGCTTTCTTGATGCATAATGTAAACATAACATCAAACAATTATATAAACTATCATAAAAGAATTAAAAGGTCGGTTAGGTGCCAGCCATACAACCGAAGAGAAAGATGGTAGCCGAGCTATACCCTTATACAACCTCTATTATGAAAGAATAATTATAATTGTATTAAATTGTATGTGGCACTTCTTTCTTCATATCTCCATTTTTTATTTGGTTCTTTCTTTTATTTGGATGGTGCTTGCTTCAAAGGAATCATAGGGCACCCCAGGACAAAGCCTTATGGCCACTGCTCATCCTAATCCCCCATAGCACTAATCCTAATTCTTATTGAAAAATTACATTTATGTTGGAAAAGTAAATTTAACTACACCAAAATAAAGGTTAGCTAAATATACATATAATCCCAAGCGTTGTATTTATTATAGCCCACATGCTTTTATGCTTAAGGATTTAAGCAACTACAAAAGAGCATTCACATTTATTTTTTAGCATCCCTAAGAAGAATCCCTACAAAAACATGATTAGGCTAATATTGGTCTATCATCCAATTTATGAAGCATACATAACATCCAATCTGATAATACATCATAAAACAAAACATACATCTCATTATACATCATCCTAACTTAGAGCTAGAAGTGGTTGCTTAATTCTAATGTGTGTATTAAGGCTTGTGTGGTAAGTCTTGTTAGGCTTTAGTGTTGTATTTTCTAAGTGTAGAAGGATTTAATTAAACATAGAAGGTTGATTTCACTTGAAGTAGTTTAATTGATTTGATAATTTTAATTTGTGTCTGCTTTTGTTTCATTTCATTACACTTAGCAACTAAGTGTTATAAAGAGAGGAAAAGAGGATTGCTCTCTTTCATCTATACCTTAAGTCACTTTATAAAGTATATTAATTTGATTTAGTTCTCTTTAGTGATGGATTATTAAATGATTTAACTAATCCTAAGTTTAGGTTCACTTTAAATAATCCTATTCAAAATGAAAGGCATCTTAAGATTAAGTTAATTGAAATACTACCTTTGAAACGAGCATATGATTTAATCCTAAGTGTATCTATACATGCAACATATTTTATAACACTTAAATGGATGTATGTATGTATGTTTAGAATTTATATTTTATTTGATTGAATTATTTAAACATATTAATTTAAAACTTTATCCAAATTCTTATACAGAAAGGTGATAAGAATGACATTAAAATAGGCATGTGCCATTGTTAAACTAGTGAGATAATCAAATGACCTCTTTGGAGCTAGCTAAAGCCTCATTCTCAGTCCATACTATATACCCATTTACATATGTAAATTGTACATGAACAGGAAGTAAGTTACAAATCATATGGATAATTAATTCAACCACTTAGTCAATTATGAATGCATGCAATTTTAATATAAAATAGGATTTTCATTCTTTAATCACATATGCATATTCATGTACAAAGATATAGGCAAGTATGTGTCATTGTTAAACCAAGGAAGTGAGGTAATCAAATGACCTCCTTGGGGCTAACTAAAGCCTTGTATTCTTGAGTTGTCTAGACTATGTACTTGCTTATCATGGACACACATGGATGTATACATAAATAAGGGATAAAAAACCATGCAAAGATTGTATATTTTTTTTTGATTGAATCATTTATATATATGAACTAAAGCTCTATCAAAATTCTAGTGTTGAAATACGTAAGAATGAAATAAAATGGGTATGTGCCATTATTAAACCGAGTGAGATAATCAAATGTCCTCTTGGGGCTAGCTAAAACCTCGTGTTCCTGGGATGTCTAGACTATATACCAATTACCATTCAATCTTATATAAATCAACACATTAATAGAGAAAAGAAAACTCAACATTCATACACTTATACTATAAGCACATGCATTTCTTATGTATTTATAACTAGCATCATAACATATATTATTATTCATTTATAAGCTTTTGAAAAAATACATTTTGATTTAATAGTAAATAGCATATATTAAATTAAATCAACACATGCAAGCTTACATAAAGAAATCCATTTTATTTTACTTGATTTTGAAAGATGGATGCATGAATTCAAATGACATACCAAATTTAACATGATTGGAAGAGGACAATCAAATATAAGCATTTGATTCATTCAACCAAACTAGTTCTTAAAGACAATAAAATCAAATAAGATTATTTAAAGCAAACCAAAGCTTTTTTTTATTAATTAATTTTTGGATTTGATTTGATTTAAAGAGGTGAAGAGAAATCATTAGTTGTTGTTTTAAACCCATTCCCACATTAATGATATGATTTAATTTAAGGAAATGTAATTAAGTTAATTTTATGGGTTAATTAAGTTGAACCCTTAATTTGATGAATTAATTATCCATACCTATATCAGCTTGAAGTAATTAACTAAATAATTATGAGCCAACATGATATTCATGGAAAATAAACTTACAATGATCCTAAGAAATAAAAGGGGCCTAATGCAATTGGCTCATGATTAAAAGTTAATTAGATTATGATACTTAATTAATTACTCTTATGGTTTTCCACACATGTGGACCATAATTTTATAAAACTCTTTTAGGTTATTAAACAAAGATCTATGATTAAGCCCACAACTTAATATGATTAAATTAGATTGTTCTAGCATCTAATCATGATCCATTTTGATCATGCAGAATGGGCGGTGATCTAATGAGTGAGGAGAATGGAGTCTGTTTGCCATTGTCCACGTGATCCAAGCTTACCTGAGCTTGGATCAACTCCAAAAAGATCTCACACCTTCACGACATTGTTCAAAAGGGATCCAATAATAAATATCACACGAGATGCAAGTTCTCTTTGCAAATATCGAACCCATTTTTTCTTAAGGATTGGTTTTGGAAGCATACCTCACTGGTGCTCAAAGCTGGAAGCTTTAATGATTGAGGAAGCTTCATCTAGTGGAGACAAAGGCCTATCGAGCAGTAATTGGATCAATTCAGTGATGTTTTCTCGGAAGGAAACAAATCGATGATTTAGAGGTTGGCTTTGATTGAAGTCCAACCTTCAGTGCTCGAGAAGCTTGGGACATGATTTGTTCTTGCTCAATGAGGCATAGGGAAGGTGTGTGCAAAGTTAATTTAGTTTGATGGATGGAGAAATGGAAAGTTAGGTAGAGAATGGGAGTGTCTAAGGGATGTGTTATCCACTTATCTTATCGACGGTTGCATCTAGTTTGGCTTCTAGTGGCCACCTGACCATCTCAGGGAGTCATGGGTGGCAGGAAAGAGGTGACTTGGCTCAGCTTGGTTGGTTAAAGGTGTGGAAGTGGCTGCTAAGGAGGAATCATGGGTGTCCTATTCGTTTCTAATGCTCCAATGGGGAGAGTGAGGTGATTTCACCTCCCATGGTTCATGACCCACCCAACCACCCCTTGGGTCAAGTTGGGCAATCTCATAGGTGCCTAAGTGGACCATTGGGAGAGTACGAAGTGGCCAAGGAATGTAAATGACCACTTACATGGCTGATTTGTCTCATGTGATGCCCTTGACCAAAGGGTAGAATGCTCATTTAAGATTGGATTTGATTTAGGTAAATTTGAAATGAGCCAAAAGGGGGTTAGCCCAAATTTCAAGTCAATTGGAGTTAATTTGGTTAGGTTTGGCTCAATTTAACTCATTTAGGTCAAATTGGGTTAGGTTGGGTCAAGTTGACTAATTGGCCAAATTAGGTCAAACTAAGAGTTTGGTCAAGTACAATTGGTTTGGTTTAGTTTGGCTTAGATTTGAATTTGGCTCATTTGAATTCATTTGGGTCAAATGGGTTATGTTGATCAATTTGACCAAATTGGCCAAATTGGCTTGGGTTGCTGTCTTGGTTTGGGTTTAGTTGACCACTTAAAGATAATTGTATGCTTTGGTTTCAGTTAATTTGGATATGTTTTTCATTTAGTCCAACTTGAACCTTTAGGTCAATTTGTGCTAAGTAGGTCAATTGGGTTCAATTGGGTCCAATCATGGCTTTGGTCAAGTTCAATATTCAATTAGGAATGAACTTGAGCCATTGATTGCAATCTATTTGGTTTATATTTTTATTCGACCCAATTTGGTCTTTTAGGTCAATTTTGGTCAATCTGGGTCAAGAGGGATAATTGTGTTTGGTTTGACTTAATTGAAGGTCAAGTTATATTCAAATATTTATTTTGATTTTGTATGAATCATCGGTTTCAAAAGATTTAACTTTGGTTGTAATTTGGCTAGTTTGGGTTCATATGGGTTTAGGGGTTTACTTGGTCAAATGACCAAGTTGAGTTGGTTTGACCATATTTATGATAATTGATCAACCTAGGGTGATCAATAATCATGATGAATGGTTTTGATGCTTGGATCCAATTTGGGTAGGATTAAAACTTGGCTCAAATAGGTTAAATTGGGCACTTTGAGTCAAGTGGACCAATTGGGTTTAGTTGGCTTGATTTTGGGTTGAGTTTGATGTAGTTGAGTTTATTTATGGATTTGGGTTTGATAAATTTGCAATTAGCTTGGGTTCAAATGAGTTTTGGTTCATTTGAACATTTCAATCAAAAGGTTAAGTTTAGTTTGACTTGGGTTGATTTTGGCATGATGATTGTTGATTTCATTTTTTTTTGTGAATATTATTGAAGGTATGATTGATTCATGAGAAAATCAATTGAATTTGGGTTTTGAATGAAGGAAAGCTAAGTTTGTGGAGTTGGGTCATGGCTTAAGTTAGATTTTGAGTTGGTTTGATTTAGTTTTGTTGATTTAAATGTATATTTCATTTAAATTTGTGAAGATGATTGAAAATATGATTTATTTGTGTGAAAAGCAATTGATTTTGACTTGATTTGGAATAATATTTGGCTAAGTCCATGGGATATGTCATATGCTTAGCAAGAGTTTTGATCATTTGAATGTAGATTTGATTTATATTTAGGAAGATGATTGAAGATATAAATTGATTATGAGAAAATCAATTGATTTTGGATTGATTTGGATTAGGATTTGGCTAAGTCCATGGGTAGGTCATATGGCTTAGGAAGGGTTTCAAGTTTGGATTTGATCATAGGATTAAATCATTTGGTTTTGGAATTTGGATTTAGATTTGGATTTGAATTTGAATTTGATGTTTGAATTGAACTTGAGGTTTGGTTTGAGAAGGTGAATATGAATTGGTTTTGGGTTGAAGGGTAGGTGGATTATCCTAATCCCTAAGGCATTACTTAATCATATGGTTAACCCTTCTAAGTCTTTAGGCTTAGGTTAAGTGTTTACCTAATTGTTAAAAGTGTCTTATGACTAAGGAAGTCTTAATCTCTAAAAGTCTCCTAAGTCTAAGATTGGAAGATTGAATTCACACTCCAAAAGTGAGGTCAAAGTGTTGCCCTTGGAGATAGATGATTAGAATACTGAAGCCAAGTTTCACATCATAGACTTGGATACATATTTCAGTGCTTTTCTTCGTAGACCATGGATACATAAGAACAACATAATTCCATTTTCTCTACATGTGTATGAAGTTCATGAGAGGGATTGTCTACTATTGCAAAGGAGATCTCAAGCCATTTAGTTCATGAGGTCTATATGAGGATCAGACTTACTACCTCCTTCAAAATCAATAAATTTATTCTCATGAACTTGGCCAAAGTTTAAAAAAGAAAAGATAAAGAAAAAAAGGAAAGAGAAAAAGAAAGAAATGAGAAAATGAAAAAAAAAAAGGGGAGAAAATAGATTTGGAGGAGGAAGTGGAGCGACATTAGATTCCACCCAGTTGTTACTCCATTTTGTATGGGTATGATGACCTAACCTCCAGGTAGATGAAGAAGGGCAGTTTAGAGTCTAGGGTTGGAAATCCTCAGTTGTGGCCGATAGAAGATATGTCCCAGCTACAGAGTACACTTATCCATATAAACTTAGAATCTAGTTCATAGGATGGGTCTTATATGGTTAGCACCGCTAGCTCTTCTCAGTAGTAGATTCCCTTGGAGGTGACACTTAAACTAGATAATAATGAAGACTGGGCTCCAAAGCAAAGCATAAGTGTATCCAAGTCTATATGTGAAATAGTTAGGCATCAATTAGGAACCTTAGCTCTAACCCCACTTTTCCCTCAAAAAGTTGAGGGTTTGGTAGTTAAGGAAGCACCTAAGTCATCCACAGGTGTGAAGACTCAGAGGTTCTTTCTGGGAGCATCATCCTCAAGTCAAGAAGTTGATGTAGAACTTGAGGATGATTCATATAAAGGTTTAATAGAATTATCTTTTGATTGGTACTTGCCTTGTGTTCATAATTTAGCAAAGAAAGGGTGAATCCCACATACTTGGTCAAAGTGCAGGTCAGACTACTTCGAAAGAAATTGGAAGAACAAATGCAAAAGCTCTCAATCAAGATCGGGACTAGGAATCATTATAGTGGGTCTAGTAGATGATGACGATTACAACTTTGTCATCACCAATCATTTAGAATCTGATAGGTTCTTTTCCAATCACATTAACTCATATGAGGAGTTGTTCTTAAACTTCAGATGATCTAGATGATTTTAAAGTCAAAGATGCACCACCAAAGTTTGATGAAGAGATCAAGTCAACCATCAATGAGCTCAAGGAAATCAACTTAGGAATAGAAGAAGATCCAAGCATGACATACATCAGTTCTTTGTTGAATGAAATTGAAACAAATGACTTAGTTAGGCTATTGACTGATTTTAAGAACAACATTGCTTGGAGTTATTAAGTGATGCTTGGATTGGCTCCTTACGTAGAGTTTCATAAACTAGTAGTAGAGAGTACTACTAACCCTATCAAGCAAGCTCCCAAATGCATGCGATTAGACATAGAATAATAGGTCATTTATGAAGTTAAGAAATTGATCGATGTGGGCTTCATTTGGTAAAAAAAATACCCTAACTAGTTAGCCAGCATTGTCCTAGTTAAGAAAAGGTGGACATTGCCTTATAGGTCATTTATGAAGTTAGGAATTTAAATAAGGGATGTCCACAATGCAAATTTCCACTACCAATCCTAGAGTTGATGGTGGACATTGCCTTATCTCATGCAATCTTCTCTTTCATGAATGCCTCATATGGATATAACCAAATGAAGATGGCCCTTGAAGATGAAATAAACACTACTTTTAGAACACTCGATTAGAATTTATTGCTATAAGGTCATGCCTTTCAACCTTAAACATGTCGGTGCTACATACCAGGGGGCAATGACTCAAATCTTTGATGAACTCATTCATCATCAAGTCGAGTGCCATGTCGATGATCTCATGGTTAAAAGTTGAGAAAAGGAAGACCATCTCTTTAACTTGAGAGTATTTTTCAAACAGCTAATAAAATTTAACCTCAAATTAAACCCCTTGAAGTGTACATTTCAAGTAGCTTCAAGGAAATTCTTTTAGTTTATTGTATGACACTAGGGAATTAAAATCAATCTGAAGAAGATCAAGGTGATATTAGAAATTCCACTCCCTAAACGTTTAACTCAACTAATGCCACAAGTTCTAGCAACCCCTATCCCAAGCAAGTTGCTCATACTTTACTGTGCTACATTAGATGACTCTGTTGGTGCTTTGTTGGCCCAAGCAAGTGACGAAGGGAAGAGAAATGCACTCTACTACCTTAGCCATCATATAATCCCTACTGAAGCTAATTATCCACCCTCTGAGAATCATTTCCTAGTTTTTTAATCTTGCCATTGTTTCCACACTAGATCAATCCACCATAGTACACATATCAAACTTTTGTATGATGGTCCATGATCCTTTCGTAGTTTGACATTACCTTCATACCCCTATATGTGGTGAAAAGACAAGCACTATCAAATTTCTTACCAGCACACCCACTTCTTGTTGACTCTCCACTTAGTGATGATCTCCCTGATGAATAAATCATGAACTTAGTGGATACTAACATTCACCACTGGGAGATGTACCTTGATGGTGTGGCTTCCTCTCAAAGAGGAAAAGAACCATAATCTACTATTCCAAGAAAAGCCAAGGAAGGAGTAGTTCTCTTAACTCCAGACTGAGATGTGATGAGATTCTTATATCATTTGTCCAAACCTTGGACCAATAATGAAGCCAGATATAATGCTCTAATTGCTAGTTTGGAGTTACCCGTTACTCTAAGCATCCAAAACATCAACATCTTCGAGGATTCTTTGCTAGTTATCAACCAATATGCTGGGTCCTATGAGGTTATAAAGCCCAAGCTCCATCACTACCATAAGTACACCATGGAGTTGTTAGCCAAAATCATAGATGTTACCATTTATAAGATTCCTCAAGAGAGAATGCCATAGCATATGCTTTAGCCAAGCTTTCCAAGGAGTTGACATGTCCGGATGATGAGTCCATATCAATAAAGGTCCAAAATAGACAAGTCTTATCCCTTATTGATATTGAACTCATCAAAAAGTACTCTCTTGAAGGGGAGGTTTCCATTTCCAAGAAGGACAAGGAGTTAGATTAGAGGCAACCATTCATGGATTACCTAAATAAAGGTAAACTACCTCAAGAGAAGTACCAAGTTCATCAGATGAATTAGAGAGAACTTTCCTACACTATTGTGGATGGTGTCTTTTACCAGCGATCTTTTGATCATATGTGGTTACATTATATAGACAAGCACGAAGTCGATAAGATTATGACTGAGGTATACTCAGGATTATGTAGAGCCAACCAATCCGTGTCAAAGATGAAAGCCAAGATCAAGAGATTAGGATACTACTGGCCATCGATGATCAAATATTGCATGGATATGGATAGTTGATGCCACCAATGTGAAATACACGGTGTGGTCCTACACTAATCACCCAACATTCTACATCCTACATTGGCCTCATGGCCTTTTGAGTGTTAGGGTACTGACAAAGTGGGACTGATTGATCCTCCTTCTTCAAAGGGTCATTGGTTCATCTTAACTGCTTCTTACTACTTTTCCAAAAGGGTTAAGGTGATCCTACTCAGAGAGGTCACAACTCAGCATGTGCTCCAATGTTTTAGGAACCATATCGTATATAGGTTCAGAGTGCCTCGATGAATTATATCTGATAATGGTACTGCATTCAAGAGCACTGAGGTCAACAACTTTGCCTAGAGACACAACATAGATTAGAGATATTCTACCATCAACTACCCGAGGGAAAATGGCTTAGTAAAAGCTTTCAACAAAACTCTCATCCAAATACTGAAGAAGACACTTGATGACAACAAGATAGCATAAGTAGTTAGTTGAAGCCATGTGATACCGCACCACATATAGAACTCCAACTCGCCTACTCTTTTCTCCTTAGTGTATGGGTCCAAGCCATTCTTCCATTAGAAGTCCAACTCCCATCACTAAAGATAGGGTAGAAAGATCACAACCGAGTAACAAGTTATGCTAAAAGAGCTCAAAGGTTTGAGGTGAGACACCTACGCATGCCAAAACCTCGAGTTGTATAAAGCTAAAATGATCGATGATGTGCTACTCGCTGTGTCACTCCAATGGTCTTCTTGCTTTTGGGGATGTAAGTATGCTACACTTTCCTTCCTTACTTGACTACTACACACTAACAAGCACCTTGTTAGTTTGGTAGGCCTTACTGCATGGCTGATAAGCTACCTCATGTTGGCTTCATTTAAGAGGATGTGAGTCAGCTACACTTTCTTCTTGGATTAACCTTTGTGCACTGACTAGGTCGAGTATATTTGAGGTTTAGGATAAGTCTCCTAGCAGCTCCTTCCCTCCTGACTGCTTCAAGTTTGTGTCTAGTCCTTCCTTGGGGCTCTCTACTTAGTAGTTTCTTTAACTCAGATATCATCTGTGTCACCGATGATAGACTATCTTGATGATCAATTTCTCTTGAAAAGTTGTAAGCCTACACGCTTTCTTTCTAGATTGATCATTGCACATCGATGGGCACCTTAAGTTGGTTGGTTCTCACTATAATGATAGATACACAACTCTTACTGATGGATGTACCTTAGGTTAGTTAGTTCTTGCACCTTATGTTACACCACTCATTGCAGATGTAAGTCTGCTATGCTTTCTCCTTAAGTTGGCCACTATACAAAATAATAGCTTTCTTTGTAGATATAGCCCCTAGCAAAGACCTCCCTATGGGCACTATATTTGTATCACATATTTTATGACCTTATTTAGACACTACCCAGGTTTCTATCGACAATTCCCTTTCTAGTAACTACCCTTGTAGTTGGAGAATTGGTCTTGTGGATGTGCAGATTCTCCTTAGTCTAGTAAATTTGAGATATCAAGTCATATACCCCCCTTATCAATGTGGTCCCTCACACACCAATAGGGTCCACGAAAACATATAAAAAATATATATATTCACATGTGGATTAGGAGGACACCCATACTTGTATCTTTCCCAAGCAAGTATCCTATCTTCAAGTGTCAAAAAAACTCCCTATAAGAATCACACTACTCTGAGTTGATATAAGCCCTTAGGGTGTATGTATGTACGTATAAGGTTTAGTGTTTTAGTTTTGATTGGGTTGAGTTTAGGGTTTAGGGTTGGGTTTAGGTTTAGGGTTTTAGATTTAGTGTTTAGGTTTTTTATAGTAAATTGGTATGTTTATGTTTATTTAGTTTATTTTTAATTTATTTGAGTTTATTTAATTTTGTTTACTTTTATTCAAGTTTTTTTTTATTTTTATTCAATTTAGTTTATTTATTTTAGTTTAAGTTTTTTTATTTTAGTTTATTTTTTAGGTTTAGGTTTTTTTAGTAGAGTATTCATTTTTATTTTTTAGGTTTAGGTTTTAATTTTTATTTTTAGGTTTAGGTTTAGGTTTAGGTTTAGTTTATTTTACTTTAGTTTATTTTAGTTTAGGTTTAGGTTTATTTTATTTTATTTTTTAAAACTTTTATTTTAGGTTTATTTTTTTGGTTTAGGGTTAAGGTTTTATTTTCTATTTATTATTAGGTTTATTTTTTAGGTTTAGGTATTTATTTTATTTTATTTTTGGTTTATTTTTATTTTTATTTTTGGTTTAGTTTTTATTTTATTTATGTTATTTATTTTTTTTAGTTTAACTTTTTATTTATTTTATTTAAGTTTAATTTTTAATTTTTAGTTTATATTCTTTTTAGTTTATTTAGTTTATGTTTATTTTATTTTATTTTTTATTTAGTTTAGTTTAGGTTTTTTTTAGTTTGTGGTTTAGGTTTTTAGGGTTTGGGCTTAGGGTTGGGTTTTTTGGTTTAGGTTGGTTTGTTTATGGTTTTGTTTTAATAGAGAATAAATTCAGATACAACATTTATTCTTTTTGATTATATCAACCAAGTAACACCCCAAGTTTTCTAAGATACAAGTGACAACATAGATAAACAATGAACACCCATAGAGCAAATCAAAAACCTTAGATAAGTAAAACCTTATCTTCTATAAAGACATAGTTCCATAAGCAGTAGATCAGATCAGCTATTCTTCAATTTTTGTAGTTCCCATCAGAACCACCCACGCCTCTTGAGTAGCGGGATATGCCATCATATCTCTGATCTCTCCTTCCACCACCGCCACAATTGTAACCTTCATTGCTCCTCTGACCTCCAGAACCACCACTACTCTGACAACCACCTCCATATCCACCCACCTCGATCCCCACCACCATGTGATAATCATCGCCCACCGCTGCTCAACCACCAGATCTGAGCCTGGCTAGTGATGTTCCTACCATCAAGGTTCCACCATTCTTAGGGTTTAGTGTGGTTAGTTTAGGGTTTATGTTTTAGGGTTAGTTTAGAGTTTAGGTTTTGTGGTTTGGGGTTTTAATTTAGGTCATAGGTTTTAGGGTTTTTTAGGTTTAGGGTTAGGTTGGGTTTATTCTTTTAAGGTTTAAGGTTTATTTAGGTTTGGTTTAGGGTTAGTTTTATTATTTAGGATTTAGGGTTTATTGTTTTTAAAATTAAATAAATTAGGTTTTAGTTTATTTAGTATATTTAGTTTATTTTTATTTATATTTATTTTATTTTTTTTATTTTATTAGGTTTATTTTTTATTTTTATTTTAGTTTAGTTTATTTATTTTAGTTTTATTTATTTTAGTTTAGGTTTTATTTTTATTTTAGTCCAAGTTTATTTTTAAGTTTTATTTTTTTTTATTTTATTTTTTTGTTTTAGGTTTTATTTTTTTATTTTAGGTTTAGGTTTTAGGTTTTATTTTATTTTTTTTTAGGTTTTTTTAGGTTTTATTTTTATTTAGTTTATTTATTTTAAGTTTATTTTATTTTAGTTTATTTTAGTTTATTTATTTTAGTTTATTTATTTTATTTATTTATTTTATTTATTTTAGTTTAGGTTTTAGTTTAGGTTTACTTTATTTATTTTTTTTTTTATTTTGGTTTATTTTATTTTATTTTAGGTATTCATTTTATTTTATTTAGTTTTATTTTATTTAAGTTTTATTCTTAGTTTATTTTATTTTAAGTTTTATTTATTTAATTTATTTTATTTTATTTTATTTTATTTAGGTTTGGTTTAGGTTAGGTTTTATTTTATCTATATTTAGGTCTATTATTTATTATTATATTAGTCAGTTATTTTTAGTCAGTTTTGTGGGTCTGGTGGTTTTGTGGTTTTGGGGGTGTGGCTCAGTGGCTTTTTGTGGCTCATTGTGGTTTAGGGTTTAGCTTTAGGGTTTGGTTTGAGGGTCAGGGATCATTTAGGTTTAGGGCTTTATGGTTACTTTTAGGTTTAGGTTCCAGGTTTAGCCTAGTTTTAATGTTTAGGTTTTGATTTTGTGGTTTAAAGTTAGTTTGTTTTGTTTTTAGGTTTAATGTTTAGAGTCAGGTTTTATGGTTTAGGGTTAGGGTTTAGGGTTTGGTTAATTTTAGGGTTTAGGGTTTAAGGTTTTTTTAAAAAAATTAAGTAAACCGATAGTTTTAGGGTTTAGGGTTTAAGGTTTTTTTAATAGAGAACAAACTCATATTCAACATTTCTTATTTTTGATTTCATTAATGAAGTAGTACCTTAAGTTTTCTAAGACCCAGACATTGATATAGATAAAAAATGAACACCCATAGAGTAAATCAAAACCCTAGATAAGTTGAATCACGTCTACTATAAAAGCACAGTTCCTTAAGCAATAGATCAGATCGGCGTTCTTCAATTTCTCTAGTTCCCATCAAAACCATCACTGCCTCTCAAGTAATGGGATCCACCATCATCTCTCTGATCACTCCCTCCCCCACCACCATGGATGTAACCTCCATCGCTCCTCTTTATGACCACCTTGACCACCGCCATATCCATCAGCACCTCTAGATCCCTCACCACCATTGTGATAATCGTCGCATCCGACATCGCCTCCATTGCCAGATCTAGATTGAGCCTACTTGATGGTGATGTTCCTGCCATCAAGGTTGTGCCCATTCTCAGAATTTAATGTTAGTTTAGGGTTTAGGGTTTAAGGTTTAGGGCTTAGGGTTTTGGGTTTAGGGATTATGATTTAGTATTTTAGGGTTTAGGGTTTTAAGATTTAAGGCTTAGGGTTAATGTTTAGGGTTTAGTATTTAGGCATTAAGGTTTAGGTGTTTTAGGATTTAGGGTTTAGATTTTAGGGTTTACGGCTAGCTTAGAATTTAGGGGTAGTTTAGGGTTTAAGGTTTAGGCTTTAGGGTTTAGGGTTATTAGGGATTAGAGTTTAGGGTTTAGGGTTAGTTTAGGGTTTAGAGTTAGTTTCAGTTTTATGGTCTAGGGTTTAGGGTTTAGGATTTAGCAATTTTTATGATTTAGGGTTTAAGGTTGTAGGCTTAAGATTGAAGATTTAGGGTTTAAGTTTTAGGGTTAGTTTTAGGGTTTAGGGTTTAGGGTTTAGGATTTGGGGTTTAGGGTTTAGGGATTAGGGTATTTTAATTATGAAAAAACTAAGTAAAATGGTATGTTTAAGTTTATTTAGTTTATTTTTTATTTATTTTAGTTAATTTTATTTTTTATTTTTATTTAGGTTTATTTTTTATTTTTTATAGTTTGTTTCATTTATTTTCGGTTTTTTATTTTAGTTTATTTTTCAAATGGTTTATTTTTATTTTTTAGTTTAGTTTTATTTTTATTTTATTTTTTAGGTTTAGGCATTATTTTATATTTTAAGGTTTATGTTTAGGTCTATATTTTTTTTCAGATTTAAGTTTGAGGTTTTTATTTTAGGATTATTTTTAGGTTTTATTTTTTATTTTAGGTTTAGGTTTATCTTTAGTTTATTCTATTTTATTTAGTTTAAGTTTAAGTTTAGGTTAAGGTTTAGGTTTTGGTTTAATTTATTTTATTTAGGTTTAGGTTTATTTTATTTTTATTTTAGGTATAGGTTTATTTAGTTTAGGGTTTAGGTTTCATTTTTAGGTTTATTGTTTAGGTTTTAGTTCTTCTTTAGTTTTTATTTTATTTTATTTTATGTTTATTTTATTTATATTTTAAGTTTAGTTTTTATTTTGTTCAATTTTTTTATTTTTTTAGTTTGGTTTAGGTTTCTATTTATTTTATTTTAGTTTAGCTTTTTTTTCTTTTTAGGTTTAGGTTTTGGTTTAAGTTTTAGTTTATGTTTTTACTATATTTTATTTATTTATTTTATTTTAGTTTAGGTTTTTATTTTATTTTATTTTTAAGTTTTATTTAGTTTAGGTTTAGCTTTTTAGCATTTTAGGATTTAAGGTTTAGGGTTCAGGGTTTAGAGTTTAGGGTTCAGGGTTTAGAGTTTAGGGTTTAGGGTTTATGGTTTAAGGTTTAGGGTTTAGGTTTAGGTTTAGGTTGTATATTTTATAGTTTAGTTAGTTTAGGTTTAGTTTAGGTTTAGGGTTTAGGTTTAGGTTTAGGGTTAGTTTAGTTTAGTTTTTTATTTTAAGTTTAAGTTTAGTTTAAGTTTAGGTTTAGAGCTTAGAACTTAGGGTTTTAAGTTTTAAGTTTAGAATTAGGGTTTAAGGTTTAAGTTTAGTTTAAGTTTAGGGTTTAGGTTTAGGTTTTGATTTATGATTTAGGTTATATGGTTTAAATTTAGGTTTAGGGTTTAGGTTTAGTTTTGATTTAGGGTTTAGTTAGGGTTTTTAAAATATTTTTATTTTTAAGAGTAGGTTATTTAAGGTTTAGGGTTTTTAGGGTTTAGTGTTTAGTGTTTGGGGTTGTAGGTTTAGGGTTTAGGGTTTATGGTTTAGGATTTAGGGTTTATGGTTTAGGATTTAAGGTTTAAGGTTATTTTTATTTAGCATTATTTTTTTATTTAGTGTAGTTTATTTATTTTAGGTTTATCTATTTTAGTTTAGGTTTATTATTTTAATTTATTTTTTAGGTTTAGGTTTAGCTTCAGGTTTATTTTTTAGTTGAGTTTTATTTTTATTTTTGTTTTAGGTTTAAGTTTATTTTTTAGTTGCATTTTATTTTTATTTTATTTTTTAGGTTTAGATTTTTAGGTTTCTAGTGTTTAGGTTTTATGGTTTAAGGTCTAGGGTTTAGGGTTTATGGTTTTAAGATTATAGGTTTTTATGGTTTAGGGTTTTAAGGTTTAGGGTTTAGGGTTTAGGGTTAAGGTTTAGGCTTTAGTCTTTAAGCTCTAGGGTTTAGGGTTTTGGGTTTGGGGTTTAGGGTTTAGGGTTTAGGGTTTAGGGTTGTAGGTTTAAGGTCTAGGGTTTAAGGTTTAGGGTTTTAAATTATAGGGTTTGGGTTTAGGGTTTTGGGTTTTAAATTTTGGGGTTTGGGTTTAGGGTTTTTGGTTTTTGGTTTAAGATTTTAAGGTTTAGGGTTTAGGGTTTAGAGTTTAGGGTTTAGGGTTAGTTTTAGGGTTTAATGTTTAGGGTTATGTTTTTTATTATTATTATTATTATTATTATATCTTTTTTTAATTAAGTAAACTAATAAGTTTATGTTTGTTTAGTTTATGCTTTAGTTTAGGGTTTAGGGTTTTAGGGTTAGGATTTAGGGTTAAGGTTTAGGCTTTAGTCTTTAAGCTCTAGGGTTTAGGGTTTTAGGTTTGGGGTTTAGGGTTTTAGGGTTTAGGGTTTAGGGTTTAGGGTTGTAGGTTTAAGGTCTATGGTTTAGGGTTTAGGGTTTTAAATTTTAGTGTTTGGGTTTAGGGTTTTTGGTTTATGGTTTAGGGTTTTAAATTTTACGGTTTGGGTTTAGGGTTTTTGGTTTTTGGTTTAAGATTTTAAGGTTTAGGGTTTAGGGTTATATGTTTAGGGCTTAGAGTTTAGGGTTTAGGGTGAGTTTTACGTTTTAGTGTTTAGGGTTATGTTTTTTTGTTTATTATTATTATTATTATTATTATTATTATTATTATTATTATTATTTTATCTTTTTTTAAATTAAGTAAACTAATAAGTTTAGGTTTATTTAGTTTATTAATTTTTTTTATTTTAGTTTTTTTTATTTTGATTTTAGTTTTTTTTTATTTTTATTTAGTTTAGTATATTTATTTTAGGTTTATTTAGTTTAGTTTGGGTTTTTTATTTTAGTTGACTTTTTAGGTTTGGATTTCATTTATTTTGGTTTAGTTTATTTTAGTTTAGGTTTAGGTTTATTTTATTTTTATCTTAGGTTTAGGTTTTTTTTTAGGGTTTAGGTTTTATTTTATATATATTTTCAAGTTTTATTTAAGGTTTATTATTTAGGTGTAGGTTTATATTTAGTTTTTATTTTATTTTATTTTAGGTTTATTTTATTTTTATTTTAGGTTTAGTTTTTATTTTATTTAGGTTTTTAATTTTTTAGTCTAGTTTTGGTAATATTTATTAGGTTTTAGTTTAGTTTTTTATTTTTTATTTTAATTTAATTATAGGTTTAAGTTGAGGTTTAGGTTTTAGTTTATTTTTTTTTCTAGTTTTTTATTTTATTTTGGTTTAGGTTTTTTTATATATATTTTATTTTTAGGTTTTATTTAATTTAGGTTTAGGTTTTTAGGTTTTGGGGTTTAGGGTTTTGGGATTAGGGATTATGGTTTAGGGTTTAGGGTTTGGAGTTTATGGTTTAGGGTTAAGGCTTTAGGGTTTAGGGTTTAGGGTTTAGGGTTTAGGGTTTTAGGGTTTTGGGTTTTGGGTTTAAGGTTGTAGGTTTAGGGATCATGGGTTTTTGTTTTGTTTTTATTTTCTATTTTTTAATTTTTTTTAAATTAAGTAAAGTGGTAGGTTTAAATTTATTTAGCATATTTAGTTATTTTAGTTTATTTATTTATTTTTTTATTTAGTTTAATTTTTTTATTTCAGGTTTATTTATTTTAGTTTATTTTTTAGCTTTAGGTTTAGGGTGAGGTTTCTTTTCTAGATTAGTTTTATTTTTATTTTATTTTTTAGGTTTAGGTTTTATTTTTTATTTCTATGTTTAGGTTTACGTTATTATTATATTTTTTTAGGTTTTGGTTTTAGGTTTATTTTTATGTCTTATTTTTAATTTAACTTTAGGTTTATTTTAATTTATTTTAATTTATTTTATTACATTTAGTTTAGGGTTTAGGTTTAGTTTATTTTAGGTTTAGGTTTTATTTATTGTAGTTTAGTTTATTATTTTAGTTTATTTATTTTTTAGTTTAGTGTTTAGGTTTTTTATTATTTCTTCATAAGTTTTATTTTTATTTATTTTTAGGTTTAGGTTTTATTTAGTTTTATTTTATTTTATTTTAAGTTTATTTTACTTTTAGTTTAATTTAGGTTTTCTATTTATTTTTTTATTTTTTTTATTTTAGGTTAAGGTTTAGGTTTTAGTTTAGGTTTTCATTATTTTTTAATTTTATTTTATTTTATATAGGTTTAAGTTTTTTTATTTATTTTAGATTTAGGTCTGATTTCTTTTAGGTTTATGTTTTTAAGTTTTTAAGGTTTAGGATTTAGGATTTGGGGTTTAGGGTTTAGGGTTGAGGGTTTGGGGTATAGGGTTTAGGGTTTAGGGTTGTAAGTTTTAGCGTTTAGGGTTTAAGGTTTAGTGTTTTACGGTTTAAGGGTTAGGATTTAGGGTGTAGGGTTTAGGTTTAGGGTTTAGAGTTGAAAGTTTAGGGATAGTTTTAAGGTTTTGGGTTTTGGGTTAGAGTTTTTTTAATTTCTATTTATTATTATTATTATTTTATTTTTTTTAATTAAGTAAACTTGTAGGTTTAGGTTTATTTAGTTTATTTTTTATTTAATTTAGTAAATTTTATTTTTTAATTTTATTTAGGTTTATTTTTATTTTTTAATTTAGTTTATTTATTTTAAATTTATTTATTTTAGTTTTGGTTTTTTATTTTAGTTTAGTTTTTAGGTTTAAGTTTAGGTCCATTTTTTAAGTTTAGTATATTTTTATTTAATTTTTAGGTTTCAATTTTATTTTTAATTTTTAGGAGGCTTAGGTTTATATTTTATATATTGGGTTTAGGTTTTAGGTTTTATTTTAGGTTTATTTTAGGTTTAGGTTTATTTTTAGTTTATTTTATTTTATCTAATTTAGGTTTAGGTTTTATTTTTAGTTTAGTTTATTTTAGTTTAGGTTTAGGTTTATTTTATTTTTATTTTAGGTTTAGGTTTTTTTTTTTAAGTTTAGGGTTTAGTTTTTAGATTTATTATTTTTTAGGTGTAGGTTTTATTTAGTTTTAATTTTATTCTATTTTAGGTTTATTTTATTTTTATTTTAGGTTTAGTTTTTATTTTATTTAGGTTTTTTCTTTTTTATTTTACTTTAGGTTTTTATTTATTTTAGTTTTTTTTATTTTTATTTTTTTATTGTTTAGGTTTAGGTTTAGATTTAGGTTCAGGTTTTAGATTATGTTTTTATTATTTTATTATTTTATTATTTTATTTTGGTTTAGGTTTTTTTATTTATTTTATATTTAGGTTTTATTTAGTTTAGATTTAGATTTTTTAGATTTTTTGGGTTTAGGATTTAGGGTTATAGATTTTAGGGTATAGGGTATAGGATTTAGGGTTTAGGGTTTAGGTTTAGGGTTTAGGGTTTAGGGTTGTAGGTTTAGGGTTTAGTGTTTTTTTATTTATCTTTATTTTTTTTATTTTTATTTTTTTAAATTAAGTAAACTAGTAGGTTTAGGTTTATTTAGTTTATTCTTTATTTATTTTACTTTATTTTATTTTTTTATTTTTTATTTAAGTTTATTTTTATTTTTATTTACTTCGGTCTATTTATTTTAGGTTTATTTATTTTAGTTTTTTTTAGGTTTTGTTTTAGGTTTAGGTCTATTTTGTAGTTTAGTTTAATTTTTTTTTATCTTTTAGGTTTTGGTTTTATTTTTTATTTTTAAGTTTATGTTTATGTTTTTATTTTATTTTTTTAGGTTTAGGTTTTAGGTTTTGAGTTTTGGTCTATTTTTAGGTATTATTTTTTTACTTTAGGTTTATGTTTATTTTTAGTTTATTTTATTTTATTTTATTTAGTTTAGGGTTTAGGTTTAGTTTATTTTAGGTTTAGGTTTAGGTTTTATTTATTTTAGTTTAGTTTATTTTAGTTGTTTATGTTTATTTTATTTTGTTTATTTTAGGTTTAGGTTTTTTTTTGTAGTTTAGGGTTTAGGTTATTTATTTATTTATTTTTAGGTTTTATTTTCAAGTTTATTTTTTAGGTTTAGATTTTGATTTACTTTTTATTTTATTTAGAGTTCTGTGCCACAATCCTTTAAGATCTTTGAAGGCAGTGGGAACCCACGATACACATTGAACACTTTAGAGATTGTTGCAACAGGTGGAAACAACTCCTTTCCACATTTTCATTTACAGTCTCTCAGGTGTTACATTTGATTAGTATGCTAAAGTACCTAATGGTTCGGTGAAGACTTTTGTTGAGTTGAAGCACCTCTTCATCAAGAGGTTTGTTGGAGCTCAGTAGAGGGTGACTGTAGGCGACCTCATTGTAGAGAAACAAAAACTCAATGAGCCCCTTGTTGATTACATTCTCAGGTGGCGTAACCTAAGCATGAAATGAGAATCATAACTGTCTGAACAACATGCCATTAAAATTCTACTCAAGAATATCCATGGCCTAGTTGCCTTCATTCTTAATGGCTTTACCATCAAAACATTCGAGAAATTAATCAACAAGGCCACTTTATAGAGGAAGCCAAGCTGCTTCTTTCTAACCAATCATCTAGGCCCAAGCTGCAGAAGGTGTTTGTGGTGAAATATTTTTTAAATTTCTAAGAGTAATACTTCCATCTTCAATCTATGTGGATAAAATGAATATAGAAATATACTCTTTTATGCATTTGGACACCACATAGATCCGCAGATGTTCTTATTAGAGTGATCGGGTATGACATTGAGGAGAGATGTACCATCTCAAAAGATAGAAGTCACCACCCTATAATGGACCTAATCACCTCAATGACTAAGGAATGGGTATGCATTGTGTGAGATTCTTCCCTACTTTACATTGAAAAGTAAAGGGTTTATTTTAAACCATTCATTAAGTTCCCTACAGGGCAAGCTCCCATATTAATTACATCCTGGAAGGGGATTCTTTAGGAATACTAGATTAAGGTAAATGATCATTGTCTCCAAAGATTTCAAATAGGTAGGACTATTCAATTAGTTTATTTTAGAAGATCAAATGAGATTGATCAATGAGAGGAAGATAAGTAGGAAATACTCATGATGATAGGAAACTTAGGAGCAAAAACTATCCTATCTATGGGCTTTACATTTTCAAATTGATTTAATTTGTTTGAGTTGAATTTTCATTAGTGCTTATGATTCCATAACACAAGATGTGGAAATGACTAAGAGGTGATGATTTATACTTGGCCCACAAAGGGGAGAAGCAACCTCAGAACTTAAATATAGGGAGCTTTGATGAGGGCCAAAATGACCTAAATCAAGGAAAAATGGGTATTTGGTTTTGCCTGAGAGGACAAAACCACCTTGGACTTACAAGCTGGGTGAGCCAACTAACTCCTCCTATAATTTTAAATTCATGTATATGCTTTATGCAAGATAGCTATTATTTATTTTAGAAGAGTAAGTCCTTAAACTCACTCCCTAAGAGACTAGATCATGTAAGGGTTTGAAAAATGACCTAGATCTAATGAAAATCATATTACATTTTATTTTCACTATTGGACAATCATTTGACTCAGGCTTATAGGATTCATATGCCTAATGCATGAGAAATATAATTATTGGCCAAAATCAGCAAGAGGTGGGAGGTGTGTTTCCACCATGGCTCTCCATGAGTCAAAGCCAAGTTCTCGGCAAGGTGGAAGCCCTCCATTCAAGAGTGAAACAAAATACTTTTGTGCATGATGCTATAAAAGAAATACTCATCCAGCTAAGGGGTTGCTAATTCTTTTATCTAGATTTTAACTGAGACTTTAAATGAGGTTATTTGTTGTTTATTTTTATTTTTGAGTTGATTAGTTTGATAGAAGATTTATTTTCCCTATGATCCTAATTGTCATCCAGGCCATACATCAAGCAAGAAAGAAACTAGGAAAAGGTCGCCATCTTAATGCACAAGCTAAATAAAACATCAAACATTTTATAAAGCTAATTGCAAAAGAATAAAAGGCCATTTATGGTCGAACCATCGCACAAACCAAAAATCAAATTGGGTAAACCAACTCTACCCACATTACAAATGAATTAATTTACAATCAAGTAAGAAATTCATGTTATGAGGCTCTTCATTCTTCATTTTCTTTCTTTTCTTTCTTCTTCTTTCTTCTTTGGTTCCTTCTTTTGGATAGTTGGAATGTGGATGCTCCAAAGGCTTCACATGGTACATAAGATGAGATCTTATAACCAATGCTCATCCTAATCCCCATAACAATCATTCCAAAATCCTAATTGCAAAATAACATGAAAAGAAAAGTAAATCACTGGAAAATAGAGATTAGCTAAACAAACCATACAAATATGTATATTGGACTTAGCACCTCACACATGGGTAACCAAGTCCATTTGGCCTATTATATGCTTAGGGGTATAAGCACCTGCACAAAGAAATTATTTTTTTACTTAAGCACAATAGGATTAGATTAATTCATCCTATTCATTCATTCACCCATTCATCACATAAAACAAAACATCACAAAATAAAGCAAACATCAAACCATGCACACCAACAAAAGATAGAAGTGGTGACTTAGTCTAATGTATAAAGGTTTGTGTGGTATGCTTAGCTATGGCTTTTTTTGGATTCTCTAAGTGTGAAGATATTCAACTTATATGGGTGGATTCATTTAAGTGTTTAGTTGATTTGGGTTAATTTTATTTGATTCTTTGTTTAGGTTTGAATGAACCTACAATTAATTACTAAGTTATAAGAGAGGGAAAGAGAGAGAACTTCTCTTTCCTTCCCTACAGTAACTTCTAAAGTAGATTCATGTTTGATTTTGTTTAGTGAATGTTTTATTACATGTTTTAATTAATCCTAAGTTTAGATCAACTCTAAACAAACCTATTCAAAAAGAAAGGCATTTTAAGATTAAGTAAAGTGACTTAATATTACAAAACACACATCACTTCATTTCTTTCCCAACTTGTATAACATGCATATGAATGAATCCTAAGCATATCTATACATACAAATGGAAATGTTTAGCACACTTTATGATAAATGCTAAGTGAGTTACTTAAAACAATTTGAATTCTTTATGATGCATGATTTTCATTAAGTAGAAAAGAGGTTTTCTTATCCATTTTTCACATGCACACATGCATGTATGAAAGGAATAAGTGAGTACGGTGCCATTGTTAGCACCTGGGGTGTAAGGTACAAGGCCTACTTAGGATAACTTAAAACCTCACAACCCCAGGGTTGTCCAGACTAATATACCACTTTCCTTAAATACAAACACATGTACAAAAGAAATGAATGGAAAAAAGAAAGGTAGAAAAAGTTTCTACTTGTTTATTTGTTTTGTTTATGCAATTTATATGTCCAAGTGTGGATGTCCTTCTTAAGTAATAGCATAGGAATGAATAAAATGGGATTAGGCAAGTGTTGTGTTCTTTTCAAATGAACAATACACTTTGCCAAATCCTATTCAAAACTATGCTAAAAGAAAACAGAAGGAGTGCCACACTATGCACATCTTCATATTTATATCCACATGCAAGCTAATAAATAATTATAAGTAGCACACTTTCAGTTTTAGGTGTTTTTATAGATTTTAAAAAGTTTAGTTTAGTAGTGATAATGGCCATTCATATTTTACTTTGGCCAAAACATGCAATTTGACATGAAAACATTTCATTTTTAATTTGATTTTTTGAAAAACATGAATGCTTGAAATTCATATAACATACACATTTAGCATGTTAGGAAAGAACTAAAGTGATGAAAGCATCATCATAATTAATTCCTAAAGATAATCTTATGAAATAAGAATGCTTAAAGCAAATGAAGTTTTTTTAAGGAAGGTTTGATTTTGTTTTGAGTTTGATTTAATTTGAGAAATGTGAGGTGCATTTGTCATTCCTAATCCATTTCCACATATGTTAGTTGTTTTAATTTAGGTTTTAGATGATTAGATCAATTTTATGCTTTGGTTAGGTTAAGGTATGAATTAAGTGTGTTAATTACCCCTTACCTACACCACCTTAGCATAGTTAATCAAATAATTATGAGCCAATGATATGACATAAAACCACACAAGGAATATAAATCAATAATGCACCTAAGAAGAAATGGGCCAAATGTATTTGGCACATGATTAATGATTAATTAAGCTAAGAGGTTTAAGTTAAGAAAATTCATAACCCCTCTCACATATATGAATTGGATTTTGATTTCCTTAATTGTAGTTAGGCTTTTGAACACCTAAGCATCTACCCAAGATAGATTAGTTAAGCTCTAGAAATTTTTAGAATTTTATCAAATTAATTAAGGGGGTAATTAGTGAATTAACCCTTAATTAAGGTTGGATTAAGGAAGGAAGGGGGTTTAAGGAATATCTTAAGGAAAGTATCCCAAAATTATTTCCTAAACCTCATATTCACTTAATCAAAATTGACTCAATGAGGGTTAAACCTAATTATAACCATAATTAAAACTTAATTACATTAAGGGGATTAAGCAATGAATTAGCAATTCCTCTAATTAAACCACCAATAATCAAAGAAAATTAGAGGAAGCAAGAGTCATCCCACTAATTATGCACAAGAAGTTTGGGATTAATTAGTGGAGTAATTAAAGGGTAATTAATAACATAACATTCCACCTAAAATCACTATTCAAAATCCATTTTTTAGAATATTCTATGTTCAATTATCTATCCAATGCAATTTATTTCATAGTTTTTTGATTTTTCTAGGCTTGGATATGAATTTAGGAAGTTTTTATGATTAATTAGGCAATTTAATATCCTAATTAAATGTTTAATCCTATCGACACCATGTGGGCTACTGACGTTGCATGTGCTTTCCACATGGCATGATGTGATTTGATATTAAAGTTGTCACATCATAGCACTGCATTAGTGACAGTGCTACGCACTTTCTCCTCACTCGTCTGATCAAGGATGGGATGACTGAGACTAAAGTTATGGTTCTAATGGATAAACCTGTGGGATCTATGTGTCTTAATCATGGCCATCCATCCAAAATAAATGGATGGACGGCTTATGAACCTTCCATGTATTTTCCTATTGAAGAGGACATCCATCCATCTTCTAGGGGATGATCTGAGCTTGATTGAGCTCAGATTGATCCCAAAACTTACCCACACCATCTAAGCACAAAGGTAAACATATCTAATGTCTAGAATCTCATGGGATTAAACTTCACTTTATAAAGGACCAGACTATATTAAAATTAAAATTAAGCCCAATTTAATGGCTAACCTCATCGAAGGTGATCATCGGTGCTCGATTCCCTTAGAGAAGCATCATCTAGTGGAGATGAAGTTTTGTTGAGAGTTTGAGGTCTTGAGATTGGGTGGATCCTCCAATGGTCCAACTCCTAATTAACTTGAGCTTGGTCTTAATCAAGGTAGCACCTCCCTTGCCTTTGGAGCTTAAGAAAAGGCTTGGGTGAGTTCGATTGAGCTCCTAATGAGCTTGCAAAGGAATTTGATTGATATTGAGTGTAGGCTAAGTTTGATTTTGAGTGAAGCTCCTCTATGAAAATATAGAAAATGCAAAATGGGAATTGCTTGAGAGAGCTTAGGGAGGCTAGGAAATGACTTCTCTGGCTTCCTCTTGCTCAATCGAAGTAGGGACTAATGGAATGAATTCAAATTAGAGGGAGTATATCTCCCCTTGAGCGCAGTGGATGTGCTTCTCCCTTCCATTTTGATCCAATGACCACCTTGAGTTTATTAGGCTTTAGGGTGTCCTTGTAATCGTTTAGCTAGAGGAGTGGAGTAGTGGAGCTTGCATGTGCTTAAATCAACTGAAGGAGGGATTCCATGTGCTTAATTTTGTGCAAGTTGTCAGTTTTAAACTTAGGCTAGGTTGGGCTGACCCAAACCCATTGGGTTGGGTGCACCATACTCCCTAGTGTTCAATTGATCCACTAAGAGGGTGCCAGGTCATTATGGAAGGATTTGACAAAATTCCAAGTGGATTTGGCCAAAATTTACCTTTAGACCTAAGTGTAAAAAGGTCATTTGGCTTGGATTTAAATTTGAATATGTTTGATTTGTTTAAAAAATGGGTTAGGCCAATTTTCATTGAATTTGGAGTTATTGATATGATTTGGCTCATGATCCATTTAGGTCAAAATGGGTCAACTTGGATCAAGTTGACCAATTGGTCAAATTAGGTCAAACCAAGAGTTGGGTCAAGTTCATCTGATCATTTGAAATGTTTTGGTGGCTCTAGTTTGATTCAATTTGGTTTATATTTGGTTTAGGTGGCTCTGGTATAAATTGAAGCAAAAAGCAATAAAGAGAAATAAGCTTTTATTTTATTGATTTTTATTTGGCAACAAGTTACAAGTTACACATAATATTTCTTTAGGTAACATCCATTGATAGGTGGTATTGGACGTTCACCATCACAGGTAATAAGTTGGTAAGAACCTCCTTCATAAGATTTTTCCACTACAAATAAAATGGTCCTTCCCATGTTAGCTCGAATTTATTATCGATTATTCAATGAGCTAGGATTGGTCATCTAAGAACCAAGACCAACTCTCCTACTTGGAAATTTCTAGGATGAACTAATCTATCATGTGCCTGAACCATACATTATTGGTATAATTCATGGTCTTGTTGAGCTTTCAATCATTTTCCTTCAAGATTATCTAGTTCTTCCAAGCGAATCTTATGATTTTGATCTACTGTGAAAATATTATTAACAACTATTCTTAATGAAAGAAATTGCACTTCTAATGGAAGAAGCGCTTGATCCAAAACCAAAGCATATAGTGAAGGCGAGTTGGTGGTGTTTTATATATATAGGTATTAACCAACTTTAACCAACTTTTATTGGCACTTATTTTCATCAAGTATCTTTTCAAAATTCTTACCAATATTTTATTAAATGCCCCAGCCAATCCATTCGCTCTAGGGTAATAGATGGTCGAGTATATCCAATCAATTTTATGTCTAGCTAGAAAGTGATTTATTTTCATGGATATAAAGGATGAACCATTATTGGATATGATTTGGCAAGGAATGCCCAATTTATATACAATATTTTATAAAAATATTTCAACACATGATATGCTTTATCTTATTTTGGTGTGCACTTCCCATTCAAAAAATAATTCATTGCAGCTAAAATAAAATGATATCCTTTTGATGAAGGAGGATCAATAGGCCCTATGATGTAGGTACCCTAACTCTCAAAAGGTTAGGAGGCAACTGTAGGGTGTAATACATTGGGTGGTTGATGTAATACCACACCATGTACTTGGCACTGATGATAATAACATGCAACCTCCATGCAGTCATTTAGTATCGATGTCCAATAATACCCAAGTCTCTTGATTTTTAATTTCATTTTGGGCCCAGATTGGTGTGCTCCACACAATCCAGAGTGTATCTCAGTCACAACCATATGGGCTTTCAGTTTGTCTAAATAATGGAGCCACATTTGATCGAATGACCTATGATATAAAGCATTATTGATTAATGCATAAGATAAAGAACATTTCTTTATTTGATTTGCTAATGACTTATTTTCAAGAAGCCTCCCCTTACTTAAATAGTCAATAAAAGGATGACTCCAATCACATTCTATATGACCTTCAGTAAGAGTGGCTATCCTTTGTATTTCTTCTTGCTTATTAATGTAGTCTAAATCTATAGGAGATTAAACCTGTTGATTTTGAACTTCTATAAAAATTGATTTTTTTTCTAGGCATATGATTTCTTTGGCTAATTTAACCAAAGCATCTACTATTGAATTCTCTTGGTGAGATATTCTACAAATCATTACATATGGAATCTTTTTAAGTAATTTCATTGTACATTGATGATAATTGAAGAGCTTTGGATGCAAAACCTTATAGATTCTAATAACTAATTGGGAATCCCCTAAAAATTTTATATTTTTAATTTCCACAAGGATTTCCAACTCTATACCAGTAATAAGAGCTTCATGGTTTGTATAAGGCTCAGCCAAATGATATGAATATCTCATCATTCCTTTTTCTAAGGTTATAAAGATTAACCCAATTTCTTCCTTCCCTGGGATAGATGAGTTTGATTCTTTATGTCTTCTTGATGATGAAGCACCATCAAAGTATAATTCTCAGGTGGCACTTAGTTCACCTTCTAATGTTATTATCTGTTCATCTTGGAGATCATTATTTAAAGGAGACCCTTCAAGTATATGGTGTGTTGCTAGGAAATCTGCCACTATTTATCCTTTTATATACGAAGAATATATGATCTCAAATTGTAATAAAATTATTGACCATCATGCTAAACGCGTAGACAGTGTTGGATGGGTCATGAGATATTACAATGGATTCACCCTTGAAATCAAGTTGACCTTATGAGAAAGCATATAATGCCTCAGTTTTTGAGCATCAAAAACTAAAGCTAAGTAATGTCTCCCAATAGAGGAAATTCTTTTTCATTGGAATAAGCATGTGACTTAGATAATAAAGGGAATTTTCTTTCCCTTCTTTATTTGTTTGAGCTAATAAAGCCCCAATAGATTCATCCATAGCTTCTGATAGAGAGTTAATGGCTTTTTCAGAAGAAAAAAGATTCATTCATTAATATTACTTTAAATTTTTGAAGATACCTTAACATTTTTCATCCCAAATAAATTTGGAATCATTCTTCAATAATGCTGCAAATGGTTAACACCTTCCATATAAATTTGATATGAATCTCCTTAGGTATGCAAGCCTTCGCTAGGATTTTAACTATGTAAGACTTCTAGGTGGCGAATTTCTATAACTTTTATCTTTTACGGATCAATTTCTATCCCATGATTACTTTCTGAACCCTAAGAATTTCCATAAAGTCACTCCAAAGGCACACTTCAGAGGATTCATGTTTAAGTTATAGTGGCACAACCATTGAAAAATGACCCATAAATCATAAAAATGATCTTATTTTATTTTTCTTTTAATGACTAAATCATCGATATAACATTCCTTGATTATGAATCAATTCATTGAATATTCTAGTCATAGCTATTTGATAAGTAGTTCCAGCATTTTTGGGATCAAATGGCATGATCGTGTAATAGAAAATCCATATTGGAGTTCATAATGTCATATGCTTTTCATCTTCTAGGGACATCTTAATTTGATTATAACTAGATGATCCATCCATAAATGAAAAGATCTCAAGCGAGGATGCTATGTTGACTATGAGTTCGGGTATAGGCAAAGGAACTCATCTTTGGGGCAAGCCTTGTTTAGGTCTCTAAAGTCAACATAGATGCATATTTAACCATTTTTCTTCTTTACTAGAACTATGTTGGCTACCCAATTAGGGTATTATTCTTCTCGTATAATGCCAAATTCAATTAGTTTCTTTTTTTCAATGATCACTAGGATAACAACATATTTAATTCCTAATTTGTGTACATCCACATCCTGGGATAAACCTAGCATTTCATCATAACTCCAGGCAAAGCAAGCTTTATACTCAAAGAGTAAAGTGATTAACTCTTTAGAATCTTTTGAACCCAACAAAGAGCTAATAAAAGTCAATTTTGGGTTCTCAGGGGTTCTTAGGTTAACCTCCTTTAATTCATCTAATAGATTTTATCTCTTCCACATATTTAGGAGGTGCATTCTGAAGTGAATCATCTTTGGATTCCTCCATGATTTTTATGAATGAGTCTTCTGGAAGAGTAGAAGAGACTTCAATGAGTTGATCTATTTGATGATTACTTATCATTAAACAATGGTCTATATCATCAAATGATTCAATAGTACCAAACCCAATGCCAGCTTTGGAGTGGAAATTTCTATGTTTTGATTCCATAAGCTCTCCATGCATTGGGCTTTATCTTTAGGCCAAACATTTGTGATAAAAGCATGTTTCACATAATTCTTTACACAAGTAATACCAAGGAAGTTCTATTATTTCATTGAAAGATGGTTCTTCAAGCTTTACATCTCCTCTCGAGCTTGAAGGATCGAGAATACAATTTTGCTGACCTCCCCACTTCTCCTAATAAGTTAGGGGCTACTTTGACCTATAATTGAGATATTTTATTTTGATTTAGAGGAGTCAAAGTTAAAGTGTCCACATATTCTTTTAATTTTTCATATGTGGATAGACTCTTCCTTTAATGTTTTGATTTCTTCCTCATCAGTGTCTAATTCTAAGAAAATCTCAAACTTTATGGAAGCATTTCTATGATGGGATTCTTCATCTAAGCTGGATTCCAAATCAATATTAATTATTGGAGGTTCTTCTTTTTTTCTTTTTCCTCCTTTTCTTTCTTTTCATCTTTCTTGATTGTTGTACTTTATGCTTCAACAATGATGTATTTCATAGAATCAAATCTAGGTTTCTTAGGCATGTAGTAAATAGCATCTTCATAGAGCTCAATCACATGAATAATGAATGATTGTATGTCTCCTTTTATAACATATTCTACTCCATCCCTAATGTACATAATACACTAGTGGAGTGAATATGGAACCATTCTATACTCATGGATCCAAGGTCTGTCAGCTTTATGTTTAGGTTTTTATTTAATTTTTATTTTATTTTATTTTAAGTTTATTTTACTCATTTTTTCTATTTAGTTTTTATTTATTTAGGTTTTTTATTCCTAAGTTTATATTATTTTTTTAGTTTATTTTAAGTTTTTATTTAATTTATTTTCTTTTATTTTTTATTTTTATTTTATCTTATTTTTAAGTTTATGTTTAGGTTTTAGTTTAGGTTTTTATTTTATTTTATTTTATTTTTTTTAGGTTTAAGTTTTTTTATTTATTTTATTATTAGGTTTTAAGTTTAAGGTTTTGGGCTTAGGGTTTGGGTTTTTATGG
The DNA here is from genome assembly GCA_021442155.1 of Cymbidium sinense. NCBI lineage: Eukaryota > Viridiplantae > Streptophyta > Magnoliopsida > Asparagales > Orchidaceae > Cymbidium > Cymbidium sinense. The sequence goes on along the minus strand of CM038214.1, from coordinate 371,532,962 downwards.
TTTAGTTTTAGGGTTTATGGTTTGGGGTTTAGTGTTTAGGCTTTAGAATTTAAGGTTTTGATAATTTAGGGTTTAGGGTTAGTTTAGGGTTTAGGGTTTAGGCTTTAGGATTAAGGGTTTTAATTTTTAGAGTTTTAGGATTAGGGTTAGTTTATGGTTTAGGGGGTTTAGGGTTTATTATTTAAGGTTTAGGGTTAGGGTTAGGGTTTAGGATTTACAGTTTATGGTTTAGGGTTTAGGGTTTAGGGTTCCTTTTTTAATTAGGTAAACTAGTAGGTTTAGGTTTATTTTTATTTATTTTATTTTTTTAGTTTTATTTAGTTTAATTATTAATTTTAGGTTAATTTATTTTAGTTTAGGTTTTTTATTTTAGTTTATTTTTTTTGGTTTAGGTTTAGGTTTATGTTTATTTTTTTAGTTTAGTTTAGTTTTTATTTTATTTTTTAGGTTTAAGTTTTATATTTTATTTATAGGTTTAGGTTTAGGTTTTTATTTTATTTTTTTAGGTTTAGATTTTAGGTTTTTATTTAAGGTTTATTTTTAGGTTTTATTTCTTAGTTTTAGGTTATTTTTAGTTTATTTTATTTTATTTAGTTTAGGGTTTAGGTTTAATTTATTTTAGGTTTAGGTTTAGGTTTTCTTTGGTTTATATTTGTTTAGGTTTAGGTTTATTTTTTTTATTTAGGTTTATTTTATTTATTTTTAGGTTTAGTTTTTATTTTATTTTATTTTATTTTATTTTATGTTTAGTTTAGGTTTTATTTTTTTTAATTTTATTTTATTTAGGTTTAGGTTTTAGGTTTCAGATGGTTTAGTTTTTTGGTTTAGGTTTAAAGTTTGGCAGAGGTTTTAGTTTAGGGTTTAGGGTTTAGGGTTTAGGGTTTAGGGTTTAACTTTTAGGGTTTTAGGGTTTAGATTTAGGGTTTATGATTTAGGGTGTGGGGTTTGAGGGGGCATCAGGGTTTAGTTAGTTTAGGTTTAGGGTTTAGGGTTTAGGATTGCAGGTTTGGCTTTGGTAGGGTTTAGGGTTTAGGTTAGGTTTTATTTATTTTTTTAAATTACAAACTCGTAGGTTTAGGTTTATTATTTATTTAGTTTATTTATTATTTATTTTAGTTAATTTTTATTTTTATTATTTTAGTTTATTTTAGTTTTTATTTATTTTAGTTTATTTATTTTAGTTTAGGTTTTTTATTAGTGTATTTTATGTTTAGGTTCTTTATTTTTAGTTTAGTTTTATTATTACTGTATTTTTTTAGTTTTAGGTTTTATTTTTTATTTTTAGGTTTAGGTTTAGATTTTTATTTTATTTTTTAGGTTTAGGTTTTAGGTTTTTAATTTAGTTTTATTTTTAGGTTTATTTTTTTAGTTTTGGTTTAGGTTTAGGTGTTATTTATTTTAGTTTAGGTTTAGGTGTATTTTTTATTTATTTTAGGTTTAGTTTTTTTTTTTTGAATTAGGGTTTAGATTTTTTTTATTTATAGGTTTATTTTTTATGTTTAAGTTTTTATTTAGTTTTTATTTTATTTTATTTTAGGCTTATTTTAATATAATTTTAGGTTTAGTTTTTAATTTATTTAAGTTTTTTATTTTTAATTTGTTTAGGTTTTAATTTATTTTATTTTAGTTTAGTTTATATTTTTTATTTTATTTTCTTTTTTAGGTTTAGGTTTAAGTTTAGGTTTAGGTTGTAGTTTATGTATTTTTTTGGATTAAGTTTTTATTTATTTTATTTTTAGGTTTTATTTTATTTAGGTTTAACTTTTTGGCTTTTTAGGGTTTAGTGTTTAAGGTCAGTTGAAGGTTTAAGGTTTAGGGATTAGGGTTTATAGTTTTTATGGTATAGGGTTTAGGGTTTAGGTTTTAGGCTCAATGTTCAGGTTTTAGTTTAGGGTTTTAGGTTTATGGTTTTTTTTAATAGAGAATAAATTCAGATTCAACATTTCTTCAGTTTAATTTCATCAACCAAGTAACACACCAAGTTTTCTAATAAATAAGCGATGACATAGATAAAAATGAGTACGTATAGAAGAAATCAAATACTCTAGATAACTAGAACTAACTTTACTATAAAGGCACATTTCCATAAGCAGCAAATCGGATCGACCATTCTTCAGTTTCTCCAGTTCCCATCAGAACCAACCCAACCTCTCGTAGTGTGATCCACCATCACATCCCTGATCTCTTCCTCTGCCACCACCATGGCTATTACCTACGTCCCTCTTCCTGCCTCCATAAACACCACCTCCATATCCGCCAGCACCTCCAGATCTCCCACCACCACTATGATAATCATCACCTCTGCCATAGCCTCCACCGCCAGATCTAGACTAAGCTTGGTTGAAGGTGATATTCCTGCCGTAAAGGTTCTGCCCATTCTTAAGGTTTAGGTTTATTAGGTTTTTTGGTTTCAGTTTATTTTTTAATTTATTTAGTTACTTTTGGTTTAGGTTCAGGGTTTGGGGTTTAAGGTTAGGGTTTAGGGTTTAAGGTTTAGGGTTTAAGGTTTAGGGTTTAGAGTTTTAGGGTTTAGGGTTTAGGATTTAGGGTTTAGGGTTTAGGGTTTAGGGTGTGGGTTTTATTAAAAGAAAAAAATTAAGAAAACCAGTAGGTTTAGGTTTTTTTAGTTTGTTTAGTTTATTTTTTATTTATTTTAGTTTTTTTTATTTTTTATTTTTCTCAGTTTATGTTTTATTTTATTTAGTTTAGTTTATTTATTTTAGTTTAGTTTTTTTATTTTAGTTTATTTTTAGGTTTAGGTTTAGGTTTATGTTTAATTTTTAGTTTAGTTTTATTTTTATTTTATTTTTTAATTTTAGGTTTTATTTTTTATTTTTAGGTTTAGATTTAGGTTTTATTTTATTTTTTAGGTTTATGTCTTAGGTTCTTATTTTAGGTTAATTTTTAGGTTTTATTTTTTAGTTTAGGTTTAGGTTTATTTTTAGTTTATTTTATTTTATTTAGTTTAGGTTTTATTTATTTTATTTTAGTTTATTTTAGTTTAGGTTTAGGTTTATTTTATTTTGTTTATTTTTGGTGTAGGTTTTTTTTAGTTTAAGGTTTAGTTTTTTATTTTTATTTATTTTGAGGTTTATTTTTTAGCTTTAGGTTTTTAATTTATTTTTATTTTATTTAATTTTATGTTTATTTTTTTATTTTCCATTTAGACTTTATTTTATTTAGGATTTTTTATTTTTAGGTTTATTTTATTTTTAGTTAAGTTTAGGTTTTTATTTATTTTAGTTTAGTTTAGTTTTTATTTTTATTATTTTATTTCTAGGTTAATGTTTAGATTAAGGTTTTAGTTTAGGTTTTTTTTTTATTTTATTTTTTTATTTTATTTAGGTTAAGTTTATTTATTTATTTTATTTTTAGGTTTTATTTAGTTTGATTTTTAGGTTTTTAGGGTGTAGGGTTTAGGTTTTAGGGTTGGGGTTTAGGGTTTAGGGTTTAGGGTTGTAGGGTTTAGGGTTTAGGGTTTAGGGTTTAGGGCAAACCAATTATAAGCAATAACATCAGGAAAACTTTTATCTTGTGACCACATATTTTGAAATCAAAAATTTTTAATGACATTATAGTTATGAACAACATCCTTAATAGAAATCAAAAGAGAAGTATCATCGAAAAGAGTTCTACTAAGATGCTCCACTGAAGATAAAGGCCAACGGTTTAACCAATAATTATTAAATAAAGCACAATCCAACAGTTGCCATAATCTATGATTATTCCAAGTAAATTAAGAACCAATGAAACCATCATCATGAAGATTACAATCCAAAATCATATTTGCAAAATCTTCCATTGAATGTAAATTTGGCAAGGAACCCCCTTTCCTTTCATTCAAAGAAAGGATCATATTGAAATCCCCACCAACAATCCAAGAATCATTAATAATAGAAGAAAAATTAGAAAATTGATCCCAAGGAATTCTCCTCTCTAACTTCTTACAAGCAGCATAAACAAAAGAGCCAAAAGCAATATAATAACCAAATGAAATATCCTCATTAATAACTTGATGAAAATCATTAATAACATTAAAAGAAAGAGAAATATTCAAAATAACCAAATCTTATTATTGTTATTGAAATAAAGTTCAATCATCCTGGACGTATGCATTATTTTAGAAGAAAAAAATAAGAGATTCAAGAATAACCAAGAAACCAACATTGTAAATTCTATAAAGATTCTTAATTCTATTTCTAACAATAAGAGTAACAATGCCCCTCACATTCCAAATAAGAAAGTTAAACATTATTTATTATTAGGCAAAGAAGATGAAGAAGATCGAGTAGATCTAGAAACTTTATAAGGATAATTTTTAAAATATTTTTTCATGTTTCAAAAAAAAGTTTGAAAACTAATCTCATTCTCCATGGATTCATCATCAGGAAAAAATTTGTCATCATTATTAACAATAGATTTAGGAGAAGATCGCATTTGATAAGAAGATAAATCCTCTTTCTCCATTAAACGAGAATTATCACTAAGCAGAAAACCATCCGGAATAGTAGTTAAAGAAGAGGAAGAAGCAGATTTATTAAGCAAACAAACACTTGGCTACACATTATCAACAAGCTCCATACCATCATTCTTGCCCAAATTCAAAGAAGATAAAACAAGATTTTCTTTCAAAGATTTTTGAGGCAAAATAATAGAAACATTTTCTATAAGTCTTTCAGCAACTTTATCACAAATCTCCTTAGAATCAGAAACTAAAATAGGAAAATCATCCACTTACAAATTTTCAGGAATAATATAAATAATAGAAGCCAAAACCTGATTTCTCTACAAAATAGTTTCAAAGCATTTTTAACAAGCTTATCACTACCACTTACATTGGGAACAACATTAGAAACATTAGGAACAACATTAGAAAAATCAACAATTTCATTCACAGCACCATTATCTTATTCATTTAAAGAATAATTTTTTTATCACTTTTTAAATCTCCAATTTTTTCAACAACCTTAAGATCTTTAAGAACTTTCTTCCAAAGATGTTGATGAGTAACAAAACATTCAAATACATCATGGTCATGAGTTTTGCAAATATTGCAAAAAATAGTCAAGTTTTCAAACTCGACCTACTGGAAATATCCATATTTCTTAGATCCAATCCACACCTCCTTTGGAAATTTCTTTGTTACATCAATTTCAATAAATATCCAAGCAACATCGGCCTAGATTTGATTGCAATTGCTTGATCAATTTGCAAGGGTCTACCAAAAATAGAACCCACAACATGAAAGTATTGATAATTAACAAAGTGAACCCGAAGATTAGGTAAAGATAACCAAATCGGCACTATAAAAGATTCCTCTTTAATGTCAAAAATATGGAGCCCATTTAAGAATATGCATTTGATAGTTTTTAACATAATAAGTTCGGTGAGCAAAGATATGACTATAATTAAGGTCATTAGACAATTTAATCAACACATGTCTACCATCCTAGTAAACCAATAAAAAAAACGGAAAGATACAATCCATGAAAGAAAAATCAAATTTTTTCTATACTAGGATGCCGAAAAGAAAATTTTCCAATCAAAGTATACGCATAAGGCTCGGTTACTTTTTTAGTATCCAAGTCAGAGCACATAATATCTAGAACACCTTTGAAGGTGTATGAACCAAGTTTAAAGAAAAATCAAAATAAGTTGAAGAATCCTTACCAGATAAGGCATCTTTGAAGGATTTATAGGCAAAAGGTTTTGCTATACCCAAAGAATCGGAAGCCTGAGCTGGAACAATTAGAGCATTTGGTTTTCCCCAAGTATTCGCAGTACCTGATTCCATGTCAAATGGAACCACTTAATAACCGAATGAGGATCGGCCAATGGCGGAAGATCCGGTGCCAAACTAGAAGAAATTTATAGAAAACCATCCCATAAACACCGAGAAAGATAACAAAAAGGAAACGGATTCAAGAATCACCAAAGCTCAGGATGAGAAGGGGCTGTGGGATAGGTTTAGGTTTTTATTTTAGTTTTTAGTTTATTATACGGTTTAGGGGTTTAAGATTTTTTAAAGTTTTTTTATAAGTTTTTTATGATTTAGGTTTTTTTAGTTATTTATTATTTATTAGTTTTTATATTTTAGTTTAGTTTTAGTTAATATTAGGTTATTATTGTTATTATTGGGTTTAGGTTTAGTTTTTTTTATGGGGGCATGTTGGGGTTTATTATTATTTTTAGTTTTTAGTTATTAGGCTTTTAATTTTGTTTTCTTATTAGTTTAGTTAAGGGTTTTAGATATTTTTTTATTAGTCTGGTGGAGCGGGGGTTTAGGGTTTTTTTGTTTTATTGGTTAGGTTTCTGTGTTTTCTTTAGCTTTTTTATTAGTTTTTATTTATTTATAGTAATTTTATTATTTTTTTAGTTTTTTTTAGGGTTTAGGTTTTAGTCTTAGTTTTAAGAGAGAGAGAGGGGGGATTATGTTTTACTACTAATTAGGTTTTATTTTTTTATTTTTTTATTTTGCTTTTTTTTTTATTTTAGGTTTTATTAGTATCTTAGGGTCTTTAGTTTTAGTTTTTAGTTTTAGTTTTTAGTTATTTAGCTTTCATTTTATTATTTTTAGGTTTTAGTTTTTTAGTTTTAGTTGGAGAGTTTAAGAAAAGGGGGGAGTTACTTTAATTTTTTTTCTTAGTTTTAGTTTTTTAGTTTATTAGTTAGGGGGTTTAGGGTTGTAGGTTCACGGTGAGTTTAAGGGTTTAGGATTTAGGGTTTAGGATTTAGTGTTTAGGGTTTAAGGTTTTTTTTTTAAATTAAGTAAAATTATACATTTTGGTTTATTTAGTTTATTTTATATTTTTATTTAGAGTTAATTTTTAAATTTTATTTTGTTTAGGTTTTTTATTTTAGTTTATTTTTTAGGTTTAGTTTTGGGCTTAGATTATGTTTATTTTTTAGTTTTGCTTTACTTTTATTTTATTTTTTAAGTTTAGGTTTTATTTTTAATTATTAGGTTCAGAGTTTAGGTTTTATTTAGATTTAGGTTTAGGTTTTCATTTTATTTTTTTAGGTTTAGGATTTAGGTTTTTATTTTAGGTTTATTCTTTAGTTTTCTATTTTAGTTTAGGTTTAATTTTATCTTTAATTTATTTTATTTTATTTAGTTTAGGGTTTAAGTTTAGTTCAATTTAGGTTTAGCTTTAGGTTTTATTTATTTTAGTTTAGGTTTAGGTTTATTTTATTTTGTTTATTTTAGGTTTAATTTTTTTTTTAGATTAGGGTTTCAGTTTTATTTTTTAATTATTTTTAATTTTTATTTTTAGGCTTTTTTATGTTTAATTTTTTATTTTATTTATTTAATTTAATTTTATGTTTATTTAATTTTTATTTTACATTTAGGTTTGATTTATCTAGGTTTTCTATTTTTTGGTTTATTTTAGGTTATTATTTATTTTATTTTATTTTATTTTATTTTAGGTTTTATTTTTTATTTTATTTTCATTTTTGGTTTAGGTTTAGGTTTTAGTTTAAGTTTATATTTTATTTTATTTTATTTAGGTTTATGGTTTTTATTTATTTTTTTTAGGTTTTATTTATTTTAGGTTTAGGTTTTTAATTTTTTAAGATTTAGGGTTTGGGGTTTAAGGTTTAGCATAGTACATTTTAGTTTTTTGGGTTTAGGGTTTATGATTTAGGGCCTACGGATTGGGGTTTAGGATTTAGGGTCTAGGGTTGTACATTTTAGGGTTTAGGGTTTATGGTTTAGGGTTTAGGGTTTAGGGTTTTGATCTTGGGGTTTAGGGATTAGGGTTTAGTGTTTAGTGTTAGGGTTTAGGTTTAGGGTTTGGGGTTTGGGGTTGTAGGTATGGTTTATGGTCAGTTAGAGCTAATTTTAGCTTAGGGTAAATGGGTTTATTTTATTTTATTTTTTATCTTTTTAAATTAAGTAAACCGGTTTCTATTTATTTATTTTATTTTTTTTATTTATTTTAGTTTATTTTGTTTAATTTTCATTTTGGTTTATTTTATTTTTTTAGTTTAGTTTATTTATTTTAGATTTATTTATTTTAGTTTATATTTTTTATTTTAGTTTATTTTTTAGGTTTAGGTTTAGGTTTAAGTTTATTTTTTAGTTTAGTTTTATATTTAATTTATTTTGTAGGTTTAGGTTTTATTTTTTATTTTTAGGTTTAGGTTTAGGTTTTTATTTTATTTTTTTAAGGTTTAGGTTTTAGGTTTTTATTTTGGTTTATTTTTAGGTTTTATTTTTTATTTTAGGTTTAGATTTATCCTTAGTTTATTTTGTTTTATGTAGTTTAGGTTTAGGTTTAGGTTTAGTTTATTTTAAGTTTAGGTTTATGTTTAGTTTATTTTAGTACAATTAATTTTAATTTAGGATTAGATTTGATTTATTTTTATTTTAGGTTTTGGTGTTTTTTAGTTTACAGTTTAAGTATTTTTTTTTTTTTTTTAGGTTTAAGTTTAGGTTTTCATTTAGTTTTTATTTTATTATATTTTAGCTTAATTTTATTTTATTTTACTTTTAGTTTTTTATTCTTAGATTTATTTCATTTTTAGTTTAGTTTAGGCTTTTCTTTATTTTATTTTAGTTTATTTTTATTTTTCTCTTTTATTTTATTTTAGGGTTAGCTTTAGGTTATAGTTTAGGTTTTTGTTTTATTTTATTATTTTATTATATTTAGGTTTAAGTGTTTTTTTATTTTGTTTTTAGGTTTTATTTAGTTTAGGTTTTTAGGTTTTGGATTTTAGGTTTTGAGAGTTTAGAGTTTAGAATTTTGGGTTTAGGTAGGTTTAGGTTTAGTGGTTTAGCTTTAGGATTTAGTGGTCAGGTTTAGGGTGGTTGGGGTTTAGAGACAGTTGGTTTAGGGTGGTTAGTTATGTATGGGGGGTGTTTAGGGGGTTTGGGTTTAGGACAGGGTTTAGGGGTTAGGTGGTTAGGGTTGGTTATTAGGGTTTAGGATTTCCTTTTTTTAAGGGATTAGGGTTTTCCTTTTTTAAAAAAATTAGGTAAATCAGCTTAGGTTTATTTATTTTATTTTATTTATATTTTTTTATTTTTTTTTATTATTTTTATTTAGTTTAGTTTATTTATTTTATGTTAATTTATTTTAGTTAAGGTTTTTTATTTTAGTTTATTTTTTAGGTTTAGGTTTAGGTTTATGTTTACTTTATATCTTAATTTTTTTTATTTTTCTTTTTTAGGTTTAGGTTTTATCTGTTATTTTTAGGTTTAGGTTTAGGTTCTAAGTTTTTATTTTAGGTTTATTTTTGTAGTTTATTTTTAGATTTTTATATTTAGGTTTATTTATTTTAGTTCAGTTTAGTTTCATTTAGGTTTAGGTTTATTTATTTTATTTATTTTTATTTAGGTTTTTTTTTAAATTTAGGGTTTATGTTTTATGTTTTATTTATTTTTAGGTTTTATTTTTAAGTTTTAGGTTTTTATTTATTTTATTTTATTTTAGTTTTAATTTTTTATTTCATTTAATTTTTAGGTTTTAGTTTAGGTTCTTATTTTATTTTATTTTTTATTTTATTTAGGTTTAAGTTTATTTCTTTATTTATTTAGGTTTTATTTAGCTTAGGTTTACATTTTTAGGTTTTTAGGGATTAAGGGTTAGGGTTTATGGGTTATGGTTTAGGGTTTAGAGTTAGGAGTTTTTTATTTATTTTATTTGTTATTTTTAAAAATTAAGTAAATTGTTAGGTTTAGGATTATGTAGTTTATTTTTCTACTTATTTGAGTTTAATTTATTTTTAATTTTTAGGTTTATGTTTAGGTTTTTGTTTTATTTTTTTAGATTTAGGTTTTAGGTTTTTATTTTAGGTTTATTTTTAGGTTTTATTTTTTATTTTGGGTTTAGGTTTATCTTTAGTATATTTTGTTTTATGTAGTTTAGGTTTAGTTTAGGTTTAGGTTTAGTTTATTTTAGGTTTATCTTTAGTATATTTTGTTTTATGTAGTTTAGGTTTAGGTTTAGGTTTAGATTTATTTTATTTTTTTATTTATAATTTAGGTTTAGTTTTTTTTAGTTTAGGGTTTAGGTTTCATTTATTTATTTTTAGGTATATTTTTTAAGTTTAGGTTTTTATTAAGTTTTTATTTTATTATATTTTAGCTTAATTTTATTTTTATTTTACTTTTAGTTTTTATTTTATTTAAATTTTTTATTCTTAGGTTTATTTTATTTTTCAATTTAGTTTAGGTTTTAATTTATTTTATTTTAGTTTATTTTTATTTGTCACTTTTCTTTTATTTTAATGGTTAGCTTTAGGTTATAATTTAGGTTTTTATTTTATTTTATTTATTTTATTTTATTTAGAATTAGGTTTTTTATTTATTTTATTTTTATGTTTTATTTAGTTTAGGTTTAGGTTTTTAGGTGTTTAGAGTTTAGAGTTTAAGGTTTAGGGTTTAGGGTTTAGGGTTTAAGGTTAGCTTAGGGTTTAGGGTTTAAGGTTAGCTTTTAGGTTAAATTTATTTACAGTTTGTTTAGTTTTAGGGTTATGGGGTTTAGGAGTTTTTTAGGCAGTTTAGGACATAGGTTAAGGGTTTAGGGGTTAGGTTAGTTTAAGGTTTAGGGTTAGTTTATGGTTTAGGGTTTTGGATTTAGAGTTTAGGGTTAAGGGATCAGTTTTGCTTTCTTTTAAAATTAGTAACCCAGGGTTTAGGTTTATTTAGTTTATTTATATTTTCTTTTGGTATATTTATTATTTTTATTTAGTTTAGCTTATTTATTTTAGTTAAGGCTTTTAATTTTAGTTTATTTTTAGGTTTAGGTTTAGGTTTATGTTTAATTTTTAGTTTAGTTTTATTTTTATTTTATTTTTTAGGTTAAAGTTTAATCTTTTATTTTTAGGTTTAGGTTTATGTTTTTATTTTACTTTTTTAAGGTTAGGTTTTAAGTTTTTATTTTAGGTTTATTTTTAGGTTTTTATTTTAGGCTAATTTAATTTAGTTTAGTTTAGTTTAGTTTAGTTTAGGTTTAGATTTACTTTATTTTATTTATTTTTAGTTTAGATGTTTTTTTAAATTTAGGGTTTAGGTTTATTTTTATTTATTTTTGGGTTTATTTTTTAGTTTTAAGTTTTTATTTATTTTATTTTAGTTTAGTTTTATTTTTTATTTTATTTTATTTTTAGGTTTCAATTTGGGTTTAGGTTTTAGTTTAGGTTCTTATTTTATTTTATTTTTCTTATTTTATTTAGGTTTAATTTTTTTTAATTTTAGGTTTTATTTAGCTTAGGTTTTGGTTTTCAAGTTTTAGGGATTAGGGGTAATGGTTTATGGTTTATAGTTAGTTTTAGGGTTTATAATTAGGGCTTTTTATTTATGTATTTTATTTGTTATTTTTTTAAATTAAGTAAACTGGTAGGTTTAGGTTTATCTAGTATTTTTTTTATTTATTGAGTTTAATTTATTTTTTATTTTAGGTTTAGGTTTAGGTTTTATTCAATTTTTTAGGTTTAGGTTTTAGGTTTTTATTTTAGGTTTATTTTTAGGTTTTATTTTTTATTTTAAGTTTAGGTTTATCTTTTGTTTATTTTGTTTTATGTAGTTTAGGTTTATGTGTAGGTTTAGTTTATTTTAGGTTTAGGTTTAAGTTTAGTTTATTTTAGTTTAGGTTTAGATTTATTTTATTTTTATTTTATTTATATTTTATGTTTAGGTTTTTTTTAGTTTATGGTTTAAATTTTTACTTATTTATTTTTAGATTTATTTTTTAAGTTTAGATTTTTATTTAGTTTTTATTTTATTATATTTTAGCTTAATTTTATTTTTATTTTATGTTTAGTTTTTATTTTATATAGGTTTTTTATTCTTAGGTTTTTATTTATTTTATTTTTGTTTATTTATATTTTGTCATTTATTTTATTTTTAGGGTTAGGTTTAGATGATAATTTATGTTTTTATTTTATCTTTTTATTTTATTTTATTTAGGCTTAGGTTTTTTTTATTCATTTTATTTTTAGGTTTTATTAAGTTTAGGTTTAGATTTTAGGTTTTGAGTTTAAAGTGTAGGGTTTGTGGTATCGTTAGTTTTTAGGGTTTATAATTTTAGGATTTTAGGGTTAGAGTTTAGGCTATAGGGTTTAGGGTTCAGTGTTTAGGCTTTAGGATTTAGGGTTTAGGGTTAGCTTAGGGTTTAAGGTTTAGAGTTTTACGATTTATGGTTTGGAGTTTAGGGTTTAGGGTTAGAGTTATGGTTTAGGGTTTAGGGTTTAAGTTTTAGGGTTTAGGTTTTAGGGTTTAGGACTTAAGGTTTAGGGTTAGTTTTAGGGTTTAGAGTTTAGGATTTAGTGTTTAGGGTTAAGGGATTAGGGTTTAGGGTTTTCTTTTTTTTAATATTAGGGTTTAGGGTTTTTAGGGTTTAAGGTTTAGGTTTTAGTTTAAGTTTAGGGTTTTTAGGTTTTTTTTAACAGAGAATAAATTCAGATTCAACATTTCTTCTTTTCAATTTCACCAACCAAGTAACACACCAAGTTTTCTAAGACACAAGCTACAACATAGATAAAAATGAGCGTAGAGAATTAAAATCCTAAATAACTAGAATTGCCTCTACAATAATGACATAGTTCCATAAGAAGCAGATTGGATCTGGCATTCTTCAATTTCTCTAGTTTCAATCGGAACCAACCTGGCCTCTTGAGTTGCGGGATCCACCATTATATCCCCGATCTCTACCTCCGCCACCACCATAATTGTAACCTCCATCGCTCCTCCCGCCTCTATAACCACCACTGTAATAACCGTGACTTTTGCCTTTGCCTCGACCACTAGATCTAGACTGAGTTTGGTTGATGGTAATGTTCCTGACATCAAGGTTTTGCCCATTCTTAGGGTTTATGTTTAGGTTTAGGTTTATTATGTTTTAGGGTTTAGGTTTATTTTTAATTTATTTATTTTAGGTTTAGGTTTAGCCTTGGGTTTGGGTTTATGGTTTATTAGGTTGGGGTTGTTAGGGTTTAGGGTTTAGGGTTTAGGGTTTTAGGGTTTAAGCTTTTAGGGTGTAGGTTTAAGGTTTATGATTTAGGGTTTAGGATTTTTGAGGGTTTAGGGTTTAGGGTTTACGGTTTAGGATTTAGGATTTAGGGTTGTAGGTTTATGATTTAGGTTAATTTATTATTTTTATTTAGTTTAGTTTATTTATTTTAGGATTATTTATTTTAGTTTATTTTTAGGTATAGCTTTAGGTTTAAGTTTATTTTTTAGTTGTGTTTTATCTTTATTTTATTTTTTATTTTTAGGTTTGGGTTTAAGTTTTTAAATTATTTTCTAGATTTAGGTTTTAGGTTTTTTATATTTTTTATGTTTTAGTTTATGTTTAGGTCTATTTTTAGTATATTAAATTTTTTTTAGTTTAGGTTTAGGTTTATGTTAAGTTTATTTTAGGTTTAGGTTTAGGTTTTTTATTTTAGTTTTGTTTCTTTTTATTTAGGTTTAGGTTTATTTTATTTTGTTTATTTTATTTTTATTTTAGGTTAAGATTTCTTTTTAGTTTAGGGTTCAGGTTTTATTTTTTATTTATTTTTAGGTTTTATTTTAGGTTTAGGTTTTTATTTAGTTTTTATTTTATTTTACTTTTACTTTTTATTTTATTTAGGTTTTTTATTCTTAGGTTTATTATATCTTTTAATTTAGTTTAGGTTTTTATTTATTTTATTTTCATTTATTTTATTAGTTTATTTTATTTTATTTTTAGGTTTAGGTTTTTATTTTATTTTATTTAGGTTTAGATTATTTTATATATTTTATTTTTAAATTTTATTTAGTTTAAATTTAGGTTTTTAGGTTTTAAGAGTTTAGGGTTTAGGGTTTAGTGTTTTATGGTTTAGGGTTTAGGGTTTGGGTTTATGGTTTAGGGTTTAAGGTTTGGTGTTTAGGCTTTAGGGTTTATGGTTTTTAGGGTTTAGCATTTAAGGTAAGCTTAGAGTGTAGGGTTTTTCATTTTTAAAAAAATTACATAAATTGATAAGTTTAGGTTTATTTAGTTTATTTTTTTTATTTTAGTTTATTTTATTTTTTATTTTTATTTTGGGTTTTGGGTTTAGGGTTTAGGGTTTAGGGTTTTAGGATTTATGGTTCAGGTTTAGGGTTTAGGATTTAAGGTTTAGGATTTTTATGGTTTAGGGTTTAGGGTTTTGGATTTAGGTTTTAGGTTTAGGGTTCAGGTTTTAGTTTAGGGTTTTTGTTTTTTTAAAAGAGAACAAATTTAGATTCAACATTTCTTCTTTTTGACTTCATCAACCAAGTAACACACTAAGTTTTTTATGACATAAGCAATGACATAGAGCAAAGATGAGCACACATACAACAAATCAAAAACCCTCGATAACTAGAACCATCTCTAATGTAAAGACAGTTATAAGTGGTGGATCAAATCGTTGTTCTTCGCTTTCAAGTTCTCATCAACCACCCCGACCTCTCGAGTAGCTGGATTCACCATCATATCCCGGATCTATCCCTCCGCCACCACCATGGATATAACCTTCATCGCTCTTCCCGCCTCCATAACCACCACTACTCCGACCACCACCTCCATATCCACCAGCACCTCCAGATCCCCCACCACCACTGCGATAACCGTCACCTTCACCTTTGCCTACACCGCAGATCTAGGCTGAGCATGGTCGATAGTGATGTTCCTGTCATCAAGGTTCTGCCCATTCTTAGGGTTTAGGTTTATGATTTGGTTTAGTTTATTTTGGGTTTAGGTTTAGGTTTAATTTATTTTAGCTTAAATTATTTTAGTTTAAGTTTAAGTTTATTTTATTTTTTTTATTTTAGGTTTAGGTTTTTTTTAGATTAGGGTTTAAGTTATATTTTTTATTAGTTTTTAGGTTTTATTTTTAGGTTTATTTTTTAGGTTTAGTTTTTTATTTAGTTTTTTATTTAATTTAATTTTAGGTTTATTTAATTTTTATTTTATGTTTAGGTTTGATTTTTTCTAGGTTTTATATTTTGATGTTTATTTTATTTTTTAGGTTAGTTTAGGTTTTTATTTTATTTATTTTATGTTATTTTATTCAGGTTTAGGTTTTTTATTTATTTTATTTTTAGTTTTTGTTTTAATTTAGGTTTAGGTTTTATTTAGTTTAGGTTTAGGTTATGTTTTTTTAGGTTGTGGAGTTAGTTTGGGATTTAGGGTTTAGTAGGTTTTAGGGTTTAGGGTTAGGGCCAAGGGATGGAGTTTAGGTTTTGGGTTGGGTGAGGTTTTAGGGTTTAGTGTTTGGGTTTAGGGTGGGTATGGTTTAAGGTTAATTAGGGTCTTAGAGTTTAGTGTTTAGGATTTAGTGTTTGAAGTTTGAGTTGGGTTAGGTTTAGGTGGGTTTGGTGGGTTTAGGGTTTAGGGTTTAGGGTTTAGGGTTGTTAGGGTTTTTTTTAATTTTATTTATTTTTAGGCAAAATGGTAGGTTTATGTTTATTTAGTTTATTTTTGATTTATTTTAGTTTATTTTAGTTTATTTTATATTTAGGTTTAATTTTAATTTTATTTAGGTTTAATTTTAATTTTATTTTGTTTAGATTATTTATTTTATGTTTATCTATTTTAGTTAAGCTTTTTTATTTTAGTTTATTTTTTAGGCTTAGCTTTATGTTTATGTTTAATTTTTAGTTTAGTTTTATTTTTATTTTATTTTTCAGTTTAAGTTTTTTTTTATTTTTAGGTTTAGGTTTAGGTTTTTATTTTATTTTTTCAAGTTTAGGTATTAGGATATTTTGTTTCTAAGTTTGCGTGGACTTTGTTGGTGTACGAGGGACTAGACTGAGAAGTGGCTATGTCGGCCTTGACCTATCTCAGATTTACTAGACCAAGGAAGAATCTGCACATCCATAAGACAGATTCTCCAACCATAGGGGTGGTTACTAGGAAAGGGGAACCATTGAATTCGATAGTAAATCAGGTAGTGTATAAATGTGGTCGGAAAGGACGTGATCCAAATATAGTGCCCATAAGAGAAGTGCTACTAGAGGAATTATCCTCAGCCCTGTAAAAGAAAGCCTATAGGTGTACAGTGGCCAACTCAAGGAGAAAGCATAGCAGACTTACATCTACCATGAGTGGTGTATCCTAAGGTGTGAGAACCAATCAACCTAAGGTGTATCCATCAGCATAGTGAGAACCAACCAACCTAAGGTGCCCGTCAATGTGCAACAATCGATCTAGAAATAAAGCATGTAGGCTTACAACTTTCCAAGAAAAATTGATCATTAGAATACTATTATTGGTGGGATAGATGCTATCTAACCTAGAGTGATTACTAAGCGGGGAGACCTAAAGAAGGACTGCACCTAGACTTGAAGCATTCAGGAGGGAAGGAATCACTAGGGGACTTATCCTAAACCTCAAATATGCTCGACCCAGTCAATGGATGAAGGCTAATCTAAGAATAAAGGATAGCATACTCACATCCTCTTAAATGAAGCCAACATGAGGTAGTTTATCGGCCATGCAGTAAGGCCTACCAAACTAATAAGGTGCTTATCAAAGTGCAGTGGCCAAGTAAGGAAGGAACGTCTAGCAGACTTACATCCTCAAAAGCAAGAAGACCACTAGGGTGACCCACTAGTAGGGTAGCATGTCAGCCCGACCTAGAGTAGCTACTGAGTGAGTGTCACTGAGGTGTTATCTCAACTCAAAGTAGCCCGAGATAAAAGATTTGTGTTTGCTTTATATGTTTATGTGTAGTTTGTGTCTGTGTTGTGTCGATGAAGGATAGGACACCGCTCGAGTTTCATACACCTACCCTAAACACATCGTGGAAGATTCACAAACAAAAATACTTTCAACATGGAAGAGATTGGATTCAAAATGGAATTTTCATTGATGATAACTATTTTCAAAAATGATTTATAATATTTCTTTAAGTACAACCCATTGATTAGAAGCATTAGGCCATTTCTCTTATGATTAATAAGTTGATAAGATCCTCCTTGGAAGGCCTTCTCTATGGTGAAAGGGCCTTCCCAAGTAGGGTTCAAACTTGCCTCCCATATTACAACGGGCAACAATCGATCTCTTTAGAACTAAAATAAGCTCTCCTACTTGAAAATCTCTAAGATGGACCAACTTGTTGTGAGCTTGAGTCATTTTAGCTTTGTACAACTCGAGATTTTGGCATGCTAGCAGGCATCTCTTTTCTAAACCTTCAAGCTCTTCTAACTATAACTTGGTGTTCTGCTCTATTTGATCTAGCAACCCACGGCTATCCTTAGTGATTGGAGTTAGACTTCTAATGGTAGAACGAATTCAGACTTATAAACTAAGGAGAAAGGAGTAGGCTGAATTGGAGTTCTATATGTCGAGCGGTAGGCTCACAAGTCTTCAACTAATTGCTCATGCCACTGTCTCTTATTATTGTCACGTGTCTTCTTTAATATTTGGATGAGAGTTTTTTTGAAGGCTTCTGCTAAGTCTTTTGAACTCGAGTAGTTGATGGTAGAATATCTCCAATCTATATTGTGTCTCTAAGAAAAGTTGTTGATATTAGTGCTCTTGAATGCAGTATCATTATCAGATATATTTCATCGAGTCACTCTGAACCTATATACAATATGATTCCTAAAAAATTGGAGCACATGCTGAGCTGTAACCTCTCTGAGCCGAATCATCTTCAACCATTTTGAAAAGTAGTCAGTGGCAGCTAAGATAAACTGATGACCCTTGAAAGAAGGAGGATCAATCAGACCCACTATGCTGGTACTATAACACTCAAATGGCAATGAGGCCAATGTACGATGTAGAATGTTGGGTAGTTGGTGTAGGACCACGCAGTGTATTTGACATTGGTGGCATCACTTAGTCTTATCCATGCAATCTTTGATTAACAATGGCCAATGGTATTCTAGTATATTTATATTGGCTTTCATCTTTAGACCAGAATGGTTGGTTCCACATAATCTGGGTGTACTCGATTGAGATCTTATGGGCTTTATGTTTGTCTAAGCAACATAACCACATATGATTGAATGATCACTGGTACAAGACACCATCCACAAGAGCATAGGAAAGTGCTCTCTACTTTATCTAATAGGCTTGGAACTTCTCTTGAGATAGTTTATCTTAATTTAAGTAATCCATAAATGGTTGCCTCCAATCTAACTCCTCGTCCTTCTTGGCAATGGAAACCTCCCCTTCAAGAGAGTACTTTTTGATGAGTTCAATATCAATAAGGGATAAGACTTGTCTATTTTGGATCTTTATTGATATGGACTCATCCTCCGGACATGCCAACTCCTTGGCAAGCTTGGCTAAATAATACACTATGACATTCTCTCTCGAGAAATCTTATAAATGGTAACTTTTGGCATATGGGCCAAGGGATGGAGCTTGGGATTTCCATCCTTAAAGGACCTAGGGATTTGGTTGATAATTAGCTGAGAATCATTGAAGATGTTGATGTTCTAGATGCTTAGGGTTTAGGGTTTTGTGTTTAGGCTTCAAGTGTTAGGGTTTTGAGGGTTTAAGGTTTAGGGTTTAGGATTAGCTTAGGGTTTAGGGTTAGTTTGAAGTTTAGGGTTTAGGGTTTAGGGTTGTGATTTAGGTTTAGGAGGAGGTTAGGGTTAGGGATTAGGGTTTACAATATAGGGTTTAGGGTTTAGAGCTTAGGGTTGAAGGTTAGTTTATTATTTAGGTTTAGGGTTTAGGGTTTTTTTAGGGTTTGTGGTTTAGGGTTTAGGGTTTAGGGTTGAGGATTTAGGGTCTAGGTTTAAGGTAGGGTTTAAGATTTTTTTTAATAAAAGCAAATTATAGGTTTAGGTTTATATAGTTCATTAAGTTTATTTTTATTTATTTTAGTTTATTTATTTTTTTATTTTATTTAGTTTATTTTTATTTTTATTTAATTTAGTTTATTTAGCTTTTTTATTTTAATTTAGGTTTTATTTTATTTTTTTTTTAGGTTTAGGTTTATTTTTAGAGTTTTCTTTTATTTTATTTTTTAGGTTAAGGTTTATTTTTTATTTTTGGTTTAGGTTTAGGTTAGTTGCTTTGTAAGTTTAAGGTTTTAGGTTTTATTTTAGTTTTATTTTTTAGTTTAGATATAGGTTTATTTTTAGTTTATTTTATTTTATTTTCTTTAGGTTTTATTTATTTTATTATAGTTTATTTTAGTTTAGGTTTAGGTTTATTTTATTTTGTTTATTTTATTTTTCTTTTAAGTTAAGGGTTTTTTTATTTAGGGATTAAGTTTTATTTTTTATTTAATTTTAGGTTTATTTTTGAAGATTAGGTTTTGATTTCATTTTTATTTTTTTATCTTAGGTTTTTTTTATTTTACGTTTAGTTTTTATTTTATTTAGATTTTTCTTATGATCTTTTTTTTAGTTTAGTTTAGGATTTTATTTATTTTATTTTAGTTTTTATTTTAACATATTTTAAGTTTAAGTTTAATTTTAGTTTAGGTTTTTTGACTGATTATTAGGTCTTCTTTTAGGTTTAGGTTTTGGTTTAGGCCTGTGGTTTAGAGGTTTAGGGTTTGATGTTTAGGTTTTGAGGGTGGGCCTTTGGAGGGTTTAGGTCAGGGTTTGGAGAGTTTAGGGTTTGGGGGTTAGGTTAGGTAGGTTTAGTGTTGGGGGTTTGGGTTAGGTTTAGGGTTTTAGGGTTTAGGCTTGTGGTTTAGGTTTAGGTTTAAGATTTAGGGTTTGGGGTCAGGTTTAGGGATGTAGGCTGGCCTAGGGCTCAGTTTTAGTTTTGGGACATGCTTAGGGTTTAGTCCAGGTTTTTTAATTAACCCATGATAGTTTAAATTTATTTAGTTTCTTTTATTTTATTTTGTTTATTTTATTTTATTTTAATTTAGGTTTATGTTTATTTTTATTTAATTTAGTTTATTTTTGGTTTATTTATTTTAGTTTGTTTTAGGTTTAGGTTTAAGTTTGCTTATTTTTTTGTTTTATTTTTTTTTATTTTATTTTAAGGTTTAAGTTTTATTTTTTTATTTTAGGTTTAGGTTTAGGTTTTTATTTTACTTTTTTAGGTTAAGGTGTAAGGTTTTTATTTTAGGTTTATTTTTAAGTTTTGTTTTTTAATTTATGTTTTATTTATTTTTAGTTTATTTTATTTTATTTAGTTTAGGATTTACATTTAGTTTATTTTAGGTTTTATTTATTTTAGTTTAGTTTATTTTAGTTTAGGTTTAGGCTTATTTTATTTTGGTTATTTTAGGTTTGGTTTTTTTTCTTAGTTTAGGGTTTAGGGTTTAGGGTTTAGGTTGTAGGTCTAGGGTTCATGTTTTAGTTTTGGGTTAAGGGTTTTTGCCTTTTTTTTAATAGAGAACAGATTGAGATTCAACATTTCTTTTTTTCTATTTCATCAACCAAGTAACGCACCAAGTTTTCTAAGACACGACTAAAAAAGATAAAAAATGAGCACTGATAAGGCAAATCAAAAACCCTAGATAACTTGAATTGTCTCTACTGTGAAGTCATAGTTCCATAAGCAGCAAATCGGATCGACCATTCTTCAATTTCTCCAATTCTTATTAGAACCACTCGGCCTCTCGAGTAGTGGAATCCACCATCATATTCTTGATCTCTCCCTTCACCGTCGCCATGATTGTAACCTCCATCACTCATCCCGCATCCATAACCACAACTACTCTGACCACCACCACCATATCCACCGACTTATCATCCCCAACCACCACGGATAATCGCCTTCGCTTTGCCTCCCGACAGATCAGGCGGCGTGGTTGGCGGTGATGTTCCTATCGAGACCCATTCTTAGAGTTTAGGTTTATTGGGTTTTAGCAGTTATTTATTTAGTTACTTTACTTTAGTTTAAGTTTAAGGTTTGGGGAGGGTTTAGGTTTAGGGGTTTAGGGGGTTTAGAGTTTAGAGTTTAGGTTTTAGGGAGTTTAGGTTTAGGGTTTAGGGTGGGAGTTTAGGGTTTTAGGGTCCAGGGTTTTAGGATTTAGGGTAGGGGGTTTAGTGTTTAGAGCTTTAGGGTTTAGAGGGTTTATTGTTTAGTTTAGGAGGGTTAGGTTTAGGTTTAGGTTTAGAGGGTTAGGGTTAGTGAGGATATTAGTTTATGGAGAGTGTGAGTTTAGAGTTAGGGTTTAGGGTGGTAGAGAGGTTTAGGGTTTAGGAGTGGGGTTTAGTTTAGAGTTTAGGGCCATAGAGATCTGTTTAGGATTTGTTTTGGGATGATTTTAAAAAAAAAAAATAAACCGAGGTTTAGGTTTACTTATTTTATTTAGTTTTATTTATTGGTTTATTTATTTTAGTTTATTTATTTTAGTTTATTTTTTAGGTTTAGGTTTAGGTTTATGCTTATTTATAGTTTGGTTTTACTTTTATTTTATTTTTCAGTTTTGGTTTTATTTTATATTTTTTAAGTTTAAATTTTAGGTTTATTTTTTTTAATTTTTTAATTTAGGTTTATTTTTTATTTATTTTATTTATTTTAGTTTAGGATTAGTATATTTTAGGTTTTGGTTTAGGTTTTATTTATTTTGGATTAGTTTATTTTAGGTTTAGATATATTTTTATTTTATTTATTTTAAGTTTAGGTTTTTTTGTTCAAGGTTTAGGTTTAGGGTTTTGGGTTTAGGGTTTAGGGTTTAGGGTTTAGGGTTTAGCTTGTAGGTTTAGGATTCATGTTTTAATTTAGGTTTAAGTGTTTTTAGTTTTTTTAATAAAGAATAAATTTAGATTTAATATTTCTTTTTTCGATTTCATCAACCAAGTAACACACATAGTTTTCTAAGACACAAATGACAACATAGTTAAAAATAGACCATGCATAGAGCAAATCAAAAGCCTTAGATAACTTGATTGTCTCCACTGTAAAGTCACAGTTCCATAAATAGCAGATCAAATCGGTTGTTCTTCAATTTCTCTAGTTTTCATCAGAACCACCTCGGCCTCTCGAGTAGCGGGATCCACCATCATATCCCCGATCTCACTACTACTACCACGCTTGTAACCTCGCTCCCTCCCACCTCCATAGCCACCAGCTCCAACCACCACTGTGATAATTGTCACCTTCCCTCCACCGCCAGAATCAAGACCGGGTTGACGGTGATGTTCCTATCAGTTCCCATTCTTAGGGTTTATGTTTATTAGGTTTTAGGGCTTAAGTTTATTGTTTAATTTATTTAGTTACTTTAGGTTTAGGTTTAGGGTTTGGGGTTTAGGGTTAGGGTTTAGGGTTTAAGGTTTAGAGTTTAGAGTTTAGGGTTTTAGGGTTTAGGGTTTAGGGTTTTAGGATTTAGGGTTTTAGGGTTTAGGGTTTAGGGTTTAGTGTTAAGGCTCTAGGGTTTAGGGTTTTGAGGATTCAAGTTTAGTTTAAGGTCCAGGGTTTTGGCATTAGGGTTTAAGGTTTTAGGGCTAAAACCTAAACTTAAAGAACTAAAATAAAAAAGTAAACCTAAAACCAAAAATAAAAAAATTAAATTGAAACCTAAAAAATAAAATTAAAATAAATCTAAACTAAAAAATAAACTTAAACCTAAACCTAAACTAAATAAATAAACTAAAATAAAAAACCTAAAATAAATAAACTAAACTAAATAAAAATAAAAATAAACTTAAATCAAAATAAAAAAATAAACTAAATAAACCTAAACCTACTAGTTTACTTAATTTAAAAATAAATAAATAAAACCCTAACCCTAAAACTAACCCTAAACCCTAAACCTATAACCCAAAACCCAAAACCCAAAAACCTAAACCCTAAAAAACACTAAACCCTAAACCCTAAGCTAACCCTAAAACCAAACCCTAAAGCCTAAACATGAAAACCTAAACCCTAAACACTAAACCCTAACCCTAAACCCTAAACCCTAAAACCCTAAAACCTTAAATCCTAAAACCCAAAACCCTAAACCCTAAACCCTAAAAACCTGTAAACCTAAACCTAAACTAAATAAAAGCAAAAAATAAAATAAATAAAAAACCTAAATAAATTAAAAAAAAAATAATATAATATAAAAACCTAAGCTAAAACCTAAACTTGAACCTAAAAATAAAATAAAATAAACTAAAATAAAATAAATAATAACCTAAACTAAACTAAAAAAGAAGAAAAATGTAATAATAAAAAACCTAAATAAAATAAAAATTGAACTAAAAATAAAATTAAAATAAACCTAAAATAAAATAAAATAAAACTAAATAAAACCTAAACTTAAAAAATCAACCAAAAATTATAATCTAAAAATAAATAAAAAATAAAACTTAAACCATAAACAAAAAAAAAACTAAACCTAAACTAAAATAAACTAAAATAATAAAACCTAAACCTAAACCTAAACCAAAACCTAAACTATATAATATAAAATAAACTAAAAATAAACCTAAACCTAAACTAAAAACTAAAACCTAAAAATAAACCTAAATTAAAAACCTAAAACCTAAACCTAAAAAAAATAAAATAAAAACCTAAACCAAACTTAAAAATAAAAAGTAAAACCTAAACCTAAAAAAAAAATAAAAATAAAACTTAACTAAAAAATAAAGCTAAACCTAAACCTAAACCTACAATAATAAACTAAAATAAATAAATCTAAAATAAATAAACTAAACTAAATAAAATAAACTAAAATAAATAAAAATTAACTGAATAATCTAAATAAACCTAAACCTACCGGTTTACCTCTTTTGTTTTAAAAAAAAAAACCTAAACCCTAAGCTATCACTAAACCCTAAACCCTAAAAATTAACTAAACAAAAAATGTAAACCTATAGTTTACTTAATTTGAAAATAAGCCTAAACTAAAGCTCAACCCTAAATCTAAAACCTAAACCCTAAACCCTAAACCCTAAAATAAAAAAAAATATAAAAAACAAAAAAAAACTCGAACCTTCAACCTTAAAACCTAAAACTAAGCCTAAACCCTAAACCCTAATCCCAAAATGTACAACCTTAAACCCTAAACCATAAACCCTAAAACCTTAAACAGCAAACCCAAAACCCAAAATCCAAAACCTCAACCCTAAACCGTACACCATAAATGCTAAACACTAAACCCTAAAAACCCTAAAACCTAAAGCCTAAACACTAAATCCTAAACCCTAAACTCTAAACCCTAACCCTAAACCCTAAAACCTAAACCCTAAAACCCTAAACCCTAAAACCTAAACCCTAAATCCTAAACCCTAAACCATAAAAACCTAAAAACCTAAACCTGAAAGATAAAATAAAAGTAAAACTCAACTAAAAATAAACCTAAACCTAAAAATAAAAAATAAACCAAAATAAAACCTTAACTAAAATAAATAAACCAAAAATAAATAAAGTAAACTAAATAAAAATAACAAATAAGCCTAAACAAAAATAAAAAAAATAAAATAAACTAAGTAAACTAACTAAACCTAAACCTACCAGTTTACTTATTTAAAATAAAAACCTTAAACCCTTAATCATAAACCTTAATTCTCAAACCCTAAACCTTAAAACAAACCCTAAACCCTAAACCCTAAACCCTTAAAAACCTGAAACCCTAAACCCTAAACTAAAACTTGAACCCTAAACTTAACACCAAAAGCCTAAACCCTAACCCCTAAACCCTAAACCCTAAACCCTAAACCCTGAACCTACAACCCTAAACCCTAAACCCCCCAATCCTAAAATAATAAACTTGAAACCCTAAATAATAAACCATAAACACTAAACCCTAAACCCTAAACCCTAAAACTAAATAAAAATATAAACCTAAAATATAAACCTAAATATAAATAAAAAATGAAACCTAAAACCTAAACTTAAAAAAAAAACCTAAACCTAAAATAAACAAAATAAAATAAATGTGAACCTAAACACAAATAAACTAAACTAAAATAAATCAAACCTAAACCTAAGCCTAAAATGAACTAAACCTAAACCTTAAACTAAAAATAAACCTAAACCGAAACTAAAAAAATATACCTAAAAATAAACCTAAAATTTAAACACAAAATAATAAAATAAAAACCTAAACCTAAAGAACGACCAATCCGAACTGCTGCTTATGAAACTATGTCTTTACAATAAAGGCGGTTCTATTTATTAAGGTTTTTGATTTGCTCTATACGTGCTTACTTTTTATTTATGTCATCACTTGTGTCTTAGAAAACTTTATGTGTTACTTGGTTGATGAAATTGAAAAGAAGAAATGTTGAATCTTAATTTGTTCTATGTTAAAAAAAACCCTAAACCCTAAACTAAAACTTGAACCATAAACCTAAAATCTAAATTATAAATCATAAATCTTAAAAACCCTAAAGCCTAAACCCTAAATCGTAAACCCTAAACACCTAAAACCTAATCCTAAACTAAATAAAACCTAAAATTAAAATAAATAAATAAAAGCTAAACCTAAATAAATAAAATAAAAACCTTTACTAAAACTTAAACTTAATCTTAAACCTAAACCTAAAAATAAAATAAAATAAAAAATTAAAATTAAAATAAAATAAAATAAAAAAGTCTTAACTAAACTAAAAAATAAAATAAACCTAAACATAAAAAATATAAATAAAATAAATACTAAAAGTAAAATAAACCTAAAATAAAAACTAAATAAAACCCTTGACATAAATAATAAAGTTAAAAATAAAACCTAAAAATAAATAAAAAATAAAACATAAATCTTAAACTAAAAAAATGTAAATCTAAAATATATAAAATATAATAAACCTAAACCTAGACTAAAATAAATAAAACCTAAAATAAACTAAACCTACACCCTAAACTAAATAAAATAAAATAAACTAAAAATAAACCTAAACCTAAACTAAAAAATAAAACCTAAAAATAACCCTAAAATAGAAACCTAAAACCTAAACCAAAAAAAATAAAATAAATCCTAAACCTAAACCTAAAAATTAAAAATAAAACCTTAACCTAAAAAAAAAAAACTAAACTAAAAAATAAACATAAATCTAAACCAAAACCTAAAAAATAAACTAAAATAAAAAAACCTAAACTAAAATATATAAACCTAAAATAAATAAACTAATCTAAATAAAAATAAAACAATAACCCTAAACCCTAAACCCTAAACCCTATATCCTAAACCTTAAACCTAAACAAACCTAAACCTCAAACTAATCCTAAACTAAACTTAAACCCTAAACCTAAACCCCTAAAGTATATAATCTAAAACCTAAACCTAAACCCTAAACCCTAAACCCTAAACCCTAAAACCCTAATACCTAAACATTATATCCCATCCCTAAACTAACCTAAACCCTGTAACCCTAAACACTAAACCCTAAACCCTAAACCCTAAACCCTAACCCTAAACCCTAAACCCTAACCTAAACCCTAAACCTTAAAACCCTAATCCCTTAACCCTAAACGCTCAACCACAAACCCTAAACCCTAAAAACCTAAAAACCTAAAAACCTAAGCCTAAATTAAATAAAACTTGTAAATAAAATAGATAAAAAAACCTAAAGCTAAATGAAATAAAAAAATAAAATAAAGTAAAAAATAAAATAAAATAAAAACCTAAACCTAAAAATAAAATAAATTAAAAAATAAAAATAAAATAAAATATATAAAAATATAAACTAAACTAAAAAATAAAATAAACTTAAGAATAAAAAACTAAATGTAAAATAAAAATAAAATAAAGCTAAAATAAAATAAAATAAAAGCTAAAAATACCTAAACTTAAAAAATAAACCTAAAAATAAAACCTAAAAATAAGCAAAAAATAAAACCTAAACTCTCAACTAATGAAAAAACCTAAACCTAATATAAAAATAAAATAAATAAAATAAAATAAACCTAAACATAAACTAAAATAAACTAAACTAATATAAATAAAACATGAACCTAAACCTAAACCTAAACCTAAACTAAAATAAAAAAATTAAAATAAACCTAAGCCTAAACAAAAAAAATAAAACTTAAAAATAAACCTAAAATAAAAACCTTAAACCTAAACATAAAAAATAAAATAAAAACTTAAACCTAAACCTAAAATCAAAAATTAAACCTAAACCTAAAAAATAAAATTCAACTAAGAAATTAACCTAAACCTAAAAAACAAAGTAAAATAAAAAACCTAAACTAAATTAAGAAACCTAAAATAAAAAACCAAACTAAATTAAAAAACCTAAATAAAAAAATAAAAGAAATTAAAATAAATAAAAAAATAAACTGAATAAACCTAAACCTATCGGTTTACTAAATTTTTTTCTTTAAAAAAACCATAATCCCTAAATCCTTAACTATAAACCCTAAACCCTAAAACTAACCCTAAACCCTAAACCCTAAAAAACCTAAACCCTAAACCCTAAACATTAACCCTGAGCCTAAACCCTAAACCTTACCCTAACACTAACCTTAAACCCTAATAAATAACTAATAACTAACTAATAAACCTAAACCATAAACATAGCTAGCCTAATAAAACTAAACCTAATAACTAAACTAACTAAACTAAAACTAAGAAATGAACTAAATAACTAATAATAACAACTAACTAATAACTAAAACTAATAACTAAACTAAACTAATAAACTAACTATACCTAATAATAAACTAACTAAATAATAATAACTAAAACTAATAGTAAAACTAAAAAAAACTAGTAAACTAAAACTAAATAACTAATAACAAAGAACACTAAACTAATAAACTAATAATAAACTAAATGAAATAAAACTAATAACTAAACTAATAATATTAAAAAAACTAACCTAAAAATAAACTAAATAATAAATAAAACCTAAATAAATAAACTAATCCTAATAATAATAAACAAAACTAATAAACTAACTAAAAATAATAAGCTAATAAAACTAACTAAACTAAGAAACTAATAACTAATAATAATAAAAAAATAAACTAAACTAAAAACTAATAATAACTAAATTACACTATATAATAATAAAACCTAATAACCAAAAAACTAACTAAACTAAACTAAAATTAATAATAAACTAAACAATAAATAAATAAAACTAAACTAAACTAAACAATAAACTAACTAAACTAATAAATAATAATAAATAAATAAAAACTAACCAATAATAGTTAACTAATAATAATAAACTAATAATAACTAAACTAACTAAATAAATAACTAATAAATTAATAATAATAATAATAACTAAAACTAATAATAATAATAAAACTAAATAAACTAAACATCAAGCCCTAAACCTAAAATAATAAAACTAATAATAATAAAACTAAAAATAACAAACTAAACTCCACTAAAATAATTAATAACTAAACTAATAAAACTAATAATAATAACTAAACCATAACTAAAAAAACTATTTAACTAATAATAAAACTAAACTAAAACTAACTAATAACTAATAAAGAAAACCTAATAAACTAATAAATAATAAACTAATAAAACTAATAAACTAAAAACCTAATAATAACAAATAAAAAGTTTAAACTAATAATAAACTCAATAAAACTAATAAAACTAGAACTTATAATAAATAGCTAATAACCTAAAATGAATAATTAATAAACTAATAAACTAACTAACTAAAAAAGTAACTAATAAAATTAAACTAATTAATAAATTAACCTAAACCCCAATAAATAATAGACACTAACACTAAACTAATAAACTAATTATAATAACTAATAATAAATAACTAAATAACTAACTAATAAACTAAACCCTAAACCTAAACTAATAAACCATAAAAACTAACTAATACATAAACATAATAATAACTAAACCTTATAAACTAACTAATAACTAATAAGAAACTAATAATAAAACACTTAACTAAAAAATTAATAATAACTAACTAATTATAAACTAATAACTAAATAAAACAAAACTAACTAAATAACTAAACTAATAAACTTAATAAATAAACTAATAATAATAATAATAAAACTAACTAACAATAACTAAACTAATAAAAACTAACAATAATAATTAATAATTAACTAACTAAAGTAATAAAATAATAATAATAAAACTAATAATTAACTAATTAATAAATAATGAAATAACTATACCGTAAACCCTAACTAAATAGATAAACTAAACATTAATAATAAAATTAATAATAATAAACAAAAACTAATAATAATAATAATAATACTAAGAAAAAATTAATCTAAAATAAAACTAATAATAAACCAACTAACTAAACTAATAATAATAAATAAATAATAAATAACTAATAATAACTAATAAAAAACTAAACCTTAAACTAAATTAAAAAACTAATGATAATAAACTAAAAAACCTAAACCCATAACTAAACTAATAAATTAATAAAAAAAACTAACAAAACTAAACTAATAAAACTAAATCCACTAACTAAAACTAACTAAAACCTAAATAATAATAAAACCATAAACTAATAATAATAACTAACTACACTAAATAAATAACTAACTAACTGATAAAGTAATAAACTAATAAACAAACAAACTTAATAAATTAAACTAATTAATAAATAAACCTAAACTCTACTAAATAATAAACACTAAAACTAAACTAATAAACTAATAATAATAGCCAATAATATATAACAAATAACTAACTAAAACTAAACCCTAAACCTAAACTAATAATTAATAAAAACTAACTAAAAAATAAACATAAAAATTACTTATCCTAATAAACAAACTGATAACTAATTATTAACTAATTATAAAACACCTAACAAAAAAAATTAATAATAACTAACAAATAATAAGCTAATAAACTAATAACTAAGTAAAACAAAACTAAATAAATAAATAAGCTAAATTAATAAACTAATAATAATAAAACTAATAATAAACTAACTAATAAATAACTAAATAATTAAACTATAAAGCCTAACTAAATAAATAAACTAAATAATAATTAAAAAACTTATAATAATAAACATAAACTAATAATAATAATAATCTTAAAAAACTAATCTAAAACAAAACTAATAATAAATGAACTAACTAAACAAATAATAATAATAAATAATAAATAATTAATAATCCCTAATAAAAAAACAAATCCATAAACTAATCTAAAAAACTAATAATAATAAACTAATAAACCTAAACTAATAACTAAACTAATAAAACTAATAAACTAATAAATAAACTAACAAAACAAAACTAATAAAACTAAACCATTAACTAAAATTAACTAAAACCTAAATAATAATAAAAGCATAAACTAATAATAATAACTAACAAACTAAATAAATAACTAATTAACTAATAATAACTATACTAACTAATAATAATTAATAAATAAACTAAAATAAACAAAACCCCAATAAACAAACTAACTAAATAAACTAATAAACTAAACTAAACTCAAAACTAAAATATACTAAAACTAAAAACTAAAAAAACTAAATAACCTAACTAAAACTAAACTAACTAAACTAAACATAATACTAATAATAAATGAATAGTAACCTAAAACTTATAAAATATAATAATAACTAATATAAACTAAACCTAAAATCTAATCCCTATAACTAAACTAAACCCTCTTATTGAGCAATTTTGGGATCCCTCCCATTCTTGGTGAGTTTTTGAGTGCTTTCTCTCTTGGTTTCCTTATAAATTGTCAGCTTTGGGATGATCTTAACATGTTCTTATCATGATGATGTGACTCATGGCGTCAGCCTCTTTAAATCCATGGGGTAAATCCCATGTGCCAATGGATCCCTCTAGGGCATTAGAATTTTTGGGTAATCCTTGTTCTAAATTACCTGCTATTACTAAATCTTTCAAAAGGCTTTTGCAAAATTCCTCCAGAGCCTCTTTTGAACTTGCTTCATATGACTTTTAAAGGTACTCCAACAATAATGATTTTAGATGAGGATATTGAAAGATTAGGCCCAGAAGAAGATATTCTTTTTTTAATAGATTAAATTTATCTGGTTCATTTTCTATTGCGCTGACTGATCCAAGGCATGTTCTGATTAAACTTTCTAATGACCTTGATTACAAAATAATGTGTTTTAGGAGTTTTTACTGTGTTTTTAATTATCAAATGCATATTCTGAAGTGGATGCCTATGTTTGATGTTAATGAAGAGTCTCCTATTGTTCCCATTTGGATTTCTTTACCTAACTTGCATATTCATCTATTTAATCATCAAATTCTTTATGCTATTGGGTTGATTTTTGGTCACCCTTTGCAATTTGATCAAGCAACAGTTGGTTCTTCTAGACCGTCTACTGCTAGAATTCTTATAGATATTGAAATTACTAAACAATATTCGAAAGAAAATTGGTTGGGTTCAGAGAAATGCGATTATTTTCAAAAACTTGTTTTTGACAAGTTTCACATTTTATTGTAATCATTGTAAGATTGATGGGCATGAAATTTTTGAATGCTTTATTGCTCATCCCTCTCTTAGGAAGAAAGTCACAAGTAAGAATTCAATTGTTGAAAAAATGATGATTTCTCAAGTTAGATAAAGAAAAATCTACTTTTCAAAATTATGATGTTTTGCAAAACTAGATTTTTGAATATTCTGAAAAAGTTTTACGTATTAATGATTTGTCCAATGCAGAAGGCAATTTTGGTGTTTCTGAAAAAGTTTTAACTAATAATCATGCTCTAAGTGTTTCTTTCGAAGATTTTATTAAAGGGAAGACTTTAGAGGTAGTGGTTAATGATTCTAATGGTTTGGATGTTGTGCATAAGTCCTTTCATGATGATGGATCGAATATTGTTAATGCTAACACCATTTCTTCTAATCAATTGGATATTGTTTCTCTTTCACTTATGTCTACTTTAGATCACGGGAAAGAGATAATTTCTTTGCCTTCTTTGATTGAGAATGGTGGTGAAAAGAATCTTCTTATTTCTAATATTTTAATTTCTGGTCCTAATAATCTTGTTAATATTGGCGATCCTTCTTTTAAAAATAAGATTTATATACACATGATAATTCTCTCATTGTTAATAGTTCTATTTTAGTTCAAAATGATGGTTTTCTATGGTTGGTAATTCCCGAATTTTGGTAATATATATATATGTTTCTAAGGGATTTGAATCTTTTTTAATCCCTTACATGATGATTGTACTGAAAATCTGGATTATTCTTCTATTGCTTCTTTTATGAATGAAGATAGGGAGGACACTCTTCAGATTTTATTGCAAGGTGAAAATATAGATAATTGTCTCCTTTATAAACTTATTTCTACTTCTACTTTCACTTCTAATTATGAAATGCATACTATTTCTGATTTTCCTTTGTCTAATGTTGTGGATGATTCTGAATGCTCTTCTTTGAAAGTGATAGCTTTTGTTGATCCCCATGCCTTTTATAACAATACTGATTAATTTTTTGATGGAGAATTTTTAGAGAAAGGGCATTATTATAAAGCTATTTACAAGAAGAAAAAAAAGTGTTCACATTTATGCCACTCTTCACTTGCTGAGGGTTACTCATTCCAAAGCTTCTTGGAAATAATCTCTCCTATCCTTGAGGTTTTTCCTTTTTTTGGTTTTTTTCTGGTTGAGCTTTTGTTGTGTGTTTTCTTGCTACCTGGAGTATTGGTTTCTTGGCTAATTTTCCTCTAGCTTGGTGTTTCTAGCTTCCTGTTTGTTGAGTTTTTTTTTTTTTGAGCCCTTTGGCCTTGAACCTAAACTAAATAAAACCTAAAAATAAAAAAAATAAAAATACGTTAACCTAAATAAAATAAAATAAAAACCTAAACTAAAACCATAACCTAAACCTAAACCTAAACCAAAAAATAAAATAAAATAAAAACTAAAATAAAATAAAATAAATAAAAACCTAAACTAAAGTAAAAAAATAAAATAAACCTAAAAATTAATAACCTAAATAAAATGAAAACTAAATGTAAGATAAAAATAAAATAAACCTAAGATAAAATAAAAACCAAATAAAAACCTAAACCTAAAAAAATAAACCTAAAAATAAAAGCTAAAAAATAAACCTAAACCTAAAATAGATAAAAATAAATAAATCTAAACCTACACTAAAATAAATAAAACCTAAATCAAAGCCTAAAATAAACTAAACATAAATCCTAAACTAAATAAAATAAAATAAAATAAAATAAAAATAAACCCAAACATAAACTAAAAAATAAAACTAAAAAATAAACCTAAAATAAAAACCTAAAACCTAAACCTAAAAAAAAAAAAACCTAAACATAAAAATAAAAAATAAAACCTAAACCTAAAAAATAAAATAAAAATAAAACTAAACTAAAAAATAAACATAAACCTAAACCTAAAATAAAAAAACATAAATTTAAATAAATAAACCTAAAATAAATATTCTAAACTAAATATAAATACAAGATAAACCTAAACAAAAATGAAAATAAATAAAATTAACTAAAATAAAAAACTAAATAAACTAAACATGGGTTTACAAATTTTTAAAATAAACCCTCAATAAATAAATAAATCCCAAACCCTAAACTAGGCCCTACCCTGACTCCACCAGGCCCTCCTAAACCAAACCCTAGCCACCCTTAAACCAAACCACTAAACCCTGGGCCCTGGGCCACAAAACTGACCTGGGCCACTGACTGCACCCTGGGCCCTAAATCCTTCCCCAAACCCTGGGCCTACCCACACCCTAAACCCTAGCCCTAAACCTAACACTAAATACTAAGATAAAATAAATAAATAAACCTAAACCTAAATAAAATAAAAATCAGATAAAACCTAAATAAAACCTAGCCACACCTAAACCTAAACATAAAAATAAAATAAAATAAAAATAAAACTAAAATAACATAAAATAAATAAAAACCTAAACTAATCCAGAAAAAATAAACCTAAAAGTAAAAATCCTTAATAAAATAAAAAATAAACGTAAAATAAAATAAATACCTAAAATAAAATTAAATAAAAATAAAATAAAATGTGAACCTAAAAAATAAACCTAAAAATAAATAAAAAATAAAACCTAAACCCTAAGCTAAAAAAACTTAAACCTAAAATAAATAAAATAAAAATAAACTTAAAAGCTAATAAATAAAATAAAAGCCTAAACCCAAATAAACTCAACCTAAATACTAAACTAAATAAAATAAAATAAACTAAAATAAACCTAAAATAAAACCTAACACCTAAACTTAAAAATAAAATAAAACCAAAACCTAAACTTAAAATAAAAATAGAACCTAAACCTAAAAATAAGCATAAACCTAAACTTCTAAAAATAAACTAATTTAAAAGCTAACCTAAAATAAATAAACCCAAAATAAAATAAAGACTAAAATAAAAATAAAATAAAATAAAATAAAATAAACTAAAATAAATAAATTAACTAAATAAACTAAATAAACTAAACCTCTGGTTTGCTTGGTTTAAAAACCCTAAACCCTCCATACATAAACCTACCCCAACCTGCTGCCCTGACCTACCACTGAGCCACAGGCCCTGACCCACCCTGAAACCCACCCACCCCACCCTACCAAACCTAAACTCTGCGTCTGACCCACTTACTAAACTGAGCCCAACCCTAACATGTACTAAACTAGGCTGGGGCTTCAAACCTACCAACCACTAAAAACCTACCCTACTGGCTCAGTACCACTGACATTAAAACCCAAACCTCAAACCCTACCATAAACCATAAAACTTAAAAACTAAATAAAACCTAATAAGATAAATAAAATAAAAAAATAAAACCTAAACTAAAACCTAAACCTAAAATAAAATAAAATAAAATAAAATAAATAAATAAAACTAAACCTGAATAAATGCTAAATATAAAATAAAAGTGGATGTAAAATAAGAATAAAATAAACCTAAAATAAAATAAAATAAAAATTAAATAAAAACCTAAATTTAGAAAAATGAACCTAAAATAAAACCTAAAATAAATAAAAATTAAAAGCCCAAAACTAAAAAAAAAACCTAAAATAAAATAAAATAAACAAAATAAAATAAACCTAAACCTAAAAAAAATAAACTAAACTAAAATGAATGAAACCTAAACCAAAACCTAAAATAAACTAAACCTAAACCTAAACCAAAATTAAATAAAATAATATTAGCTAAAAATAAACCTAAACCTAAACTAAAAATAAAATTTAAAAATAAACCTAAAATAAAAACCTAAAACCTAAACCTAAAAATAAAATAAAACTTAAACTAAACCTGAAAATAACCTAACCTAAAGTAAAATAAAATTAAAACTCAACTAAAATAAATCCTTAAAAAATAAACTAAAATAAAAATCCTAAACTAAAATAATAAACTTAAAATAAATAAACTAAACTAAATGAAAATAAAGCTAAATAAAAATGAAATAAAATAAACTCAAATAAATAAATAAATAAAACATAAACCTAAACCTGCCATTTGCTTGGTTTTCTTAAATTCTATAAATCCTAACCCTACCCTAGATCCTCTAAAGACCTGAAGCCCCAGGCCTGAGCAACCCTGGGCCCTGACCCTGACCTCACCCTCCCTAACATTAAACCTCCATCCCCTCCCTAAACTTTAAACCCTAAACCTTAAACCCTAAAATGATCCTAAACTCACCACTAAAATCTAAAACCCAACAATAAATGTCCTAAAACTATAAACTCTGATAAATAAACCCTAAACTCTAAACCCTAAATCTTAAACCCTAAAATTATAACCCCTAAACCTTAAACCCTAAAATCATTAACCCTAAATGATAAACCCTAAATCCTAAAACTTAAACCCTAAAGAAATCTTAAACCTAAAACTTAAATAGTCCTTAAACCCTAAGAATGGGCAAAACCTTGATGGCTAGAACATCACTATCAACTAGGTTCAATCTGGATTTGGAGGTGGAGGCAAAGGCGGAGGTTGCGATTATCGTAGTGGTGGTGGGGGATCTTGGGGTGTTGGTGGATATGGAGGTGGTGGTTGGAGCAGTGGTGGTTATGGATGTGGGAGGAGTGATAGAGGTTACACTCGTGGTGATGGCGGAGGAAGAGATCGGGGATATGATGGCGGATCACTGAGAGGGTGGTTCGATGGGAAGCGAGAAACTAAAGAATCATCCGATCCTGCTTATGGGCTGTCTTTAGAGTAGAGATAATTCTACTTATCTAGAGTTTTTAATTTTATCTATGGGTGCTCATTTCTGATCTATGTCATCGCTTGGGTCTTAGAAAACTTGGGGTTCTACTTTGTTCATGAAATCAAAAATAAGAAATGTTGGGTCTGAATTTGTTCTCTATTAAAAAAAACCATAAACCATTAACCCTAAACTAAAACTCAAACCCTAAACCTAAAACCTAAACCCTAAACCCTAAACCTAAACCCTAAACCCCAAACCCTAAACCCAAAACTAACCCAAAACCCTAAACCCTAAAAAGCTAAAAACCTAAACCTAAACTAAATAAAACCTAAAAAATAAAATAAATACAAAAATCTAAAACCAAAATAAAATAAAATAAAAACATAAACTAAAACTTAAACCTAAACCTAAACCTAAACTTAAAAAGAAAATAAAATAAAAAATAAAAACTAAACTAAAATAAAATAAATGAAAATCTAAACTAAACTAAAAATTAAAAACTTAAATAAAATAAAAATTAAACCTAAAATAAAAATAAAATAAAATAAAACTAAATAAAAACCTAAACCTAAAAAATAAACCAAAAAATAAAATTGATAAATAAAAAAATAAAACCTAAACCCTAAACTAAAAAAGCCTAAACCTAAAATGAAAATAAAATAAATAAACTAAAATAAACCTAAACCTAAACTAAAATAAACTAAACTAAAATAGATAAATCGTAAACCTAAACCTATGATAAATAAAATAAAATAAACTAAAAATAAATTTAAACTTAAACTAAAAAATAAAACCTAAAAATTATCCTAAAATACAAACCTAAAACCTAAACCTAAAAAAATAAAATAAAACCTAAATCTAAACCAAAAAATAAAAATAAAACCTAAACCTAAAAAAAATAACACAAAATAAACTAAACTAAAATAAGTAAACATAAAATAAAATAAACTAAACTAAATAAAAATAAAAAATAAAACTAAATAAAAATAAAATAAATAAAATGAACTAAATAAATTAAATAAACTTAAACCGACTGGTTTACATAATTTAAAAAAAACCCTTAACCCTTAATCCTAAACCCTAAATCGTAAACCCTAAAACTAACCCTAAAACCAACAACCCTAAACCTACAACCTTAAATCAACAACCCTAAAACCCTAAACCCTAAACATGAAACCCTAAACCTTAAAACCTTATACTTGAAACCTTAAACCATAAACACTAAGTTAACCATAAACCCTAAACTAACCCTAAACCCTAAGAGTGGGCAGAACCTTCACGAAAAGAACATTACCATCAGCAGGCTCAGTCTACACATCTAGCAGAGGAGGCAAAGGCAGAGGCGGTGATTATTACAATTATGGTTATGGAGGCCGGAGGAGCGATGGAGGTTACAGTCATGGTGGTGGAGGCGGGAGAGATTAGGGATATGATGGTAGATCTCGCTACTCAAGAGGCGGGGGTGGTTCTAATGGGAACTAGAGAAACTAAAGAAAGGCCGATCTGATCTACTGCTTATGGAATTATGTATTTACAATAGAGACAGTTCTACTTATCTAGGGTTTTTGATTTGCTCTTTGGGTGCTCATTTTTTATCTGTGTTTTCACTTGTGTCTTAGAAAAGTTGGGGTGCTACTTGGTTGATGAAATTGAAAAGAAAATAATGTTTAATTTGAATTTATCCTCTATTAAAAAATAAAAATGTAAACCTTAAATCCTAAACCCTTAGAATGGGAAGAACCATAATGACAGGAACATCACAGTCAGCTAAGCGTAATCTAGATCTGATGGTGGAGGCGAAGGTGGAGGCTATTCTTATCACAGTGGTGGTGGGGGATCTAGACATGCTAGTGGATATGGAGGTGGTGATTATTGATGCGGGAGGAGCGATGGAGGTTACAGTTGTGGTGGTGGCAGAGGGAGAGATCGGGGATATGATGGCGATCACCTTCTCGATAGTGGTGGTTGATGGAAACTATAGAAACTAAAGAATGACTGATCCGATCTGCTTCTTATTAAACTATCTTTACAAAGAGATGGTTCTACTTTTCTAGGGTTTTATGGGTGCTCATTTTTTATCTATGTTGTCACTTATGTCTTAGAAAACTTGGGGTGATACTTAGTTCATGAAAGCGAAAGAAGAAATGTTGAATCTGAATTTGTTCTCTATTAAAAAAATCTTAAAACCTAAATTCTAAACTCTAAACCTTAAACTAAAACTTAAACCCTAAACCCTAAACCCCAAACCCTAAACCCCAAACTCTAAACCCTAAACCCTAAAAAAACATAACCTAAACCTAAACTAAATAAAACTTAAAACAAAATAAATAAAAGCCTAAACTGACATAAGATAAAAAAAATTAAATTAAATTTAAACATAAACTAAAACCTAAACCTGAACCTAAACTTTAAAACAAAATAATATAAAAAAATAAAAACTCAACTAAAAAAAAACCTAAACTAAACTAAAAAATTAAAAACTTAAATAAAATAAAAACTAAACATATAATAAAAATAAAGTAAACCTAAAAAAAATAAAATAAAAACTTAAACTTAAAAAATAAACCTAAAATAAACTAAAATAAATAAAAAACTATAAACCTAAACTAAAAACCTAAATCTAAAATAAAACTAAACCTAAAATAAATAAATAAAACTAAAATAATAAACCTAAACTAAAACCTAAAAAAAATAAACCTAAAATAAAACCTAAAACCTAAACCTAAAACTTAAAAATAAACCTTGTAGTCTAAAAAGTAAGATTATATGTCCAAAATAAATATTATATGTTGTAGCATAGTATAGAATCATATATCATAATATATTATGCTACACATTTTAAATTCTTTTAGTATTTTACCATTGTAGTCAAACCTACACTAGCATTATTTATAAAAGTGTTGATTTACACTTTAAAATGGTAAAATTTGGCCAAATTCATAATAGGTGGAGCATGGCATCATAATATATTGTTCCAATTTAAAATATGTAAGTGTTATGACTAAAATATATAGTTTTTTATTATTTAGTCTAATTTTATGATTTTTTATCTTAAGCAATCCCTGTGGTGTGATATGCAATATAATATAATATAATATGTTATAGTTTATTATAATATAGGATGCCATAACATAGTGTAGCTTCATGCATTATAGCATATGATTGTGTATTACTATTTGTTGTTTAGCATATTTTAGATTGTTATGGTATGATGTAGTATATTTTATACTAGTATAATTCATAAAAATATTGATTTATAGGCTGAGATGATGGGATTTGGCCAAATTTAAGGTAAGCTTTAGGTAACATCATTGGGGGTGTGCTATGGTATGTCTTTTAATCAAAAGAATGGAATTTTGCATCAAAAATTAATGTTTATTTTTCAACAAAATATTATAAATTTTTTGCTCAAAGTGATTCATTTTAAGGTGTAATGTAAGATAATATATTATATGAAAGCATATTAAAATATAATGTACATAACAATATAACTTCACATTTATATGAATGTGGTGGTGTGTTACTAAATGTTATTGTGCATTATAGTATGTTTTACTTTTTTTATAATACATTGGGTCAAAACACACAAAAATGTTAATTTGAAGGTTGACCTAGAAGAATTTAGCCTAATTCATAGCACACACCAAAGAAGCAACACCAAAATTCTACTATTTTTACCATTTCTAATAGAAAATAACCATTTTACATCCAAAATGAACATTATTCATATTTTGAAAAAAAATTTGTTATTTGTTCATTTTAAGTGATTCTAATGAGGTGTAATGTTAGACAATATATTACATTATAACATCATATATTATAATATAATATAGTGTGCTAATTCACATAATAATATGTTTAGCATGATATTGTATAGTTAGTTTGAGCTTGCACCATCAAAAATCATAAAATGTTGATTACAATGTTAAGATGATGTAATTGAATGAATACATTGTTAGGCTTTTACTTGAGGTATTAAAGGTGTGCATAAGTGAAGAAATAAAATTTGATGAGAATTACATGTCAAGGACATGGAGGGAGATCCACTAGGGGATCACACATGCATTGGACCTGACATGTGAGGGTTCTATGTTGAGGGCATAGAAAAAAAATTTTATTAAGGATAAGGTTTGAATTTGATTTGATTATATGATTTATGAAAAGAAGATCCACTAGGGATAAGAATCTATAATCCACCAAGGATTAAGATCTAATTGACTTTAATTTATTTTATTTTAATTGATGCAAAGGCATATCTTCTAGAGATATAGGCTCAAGTTCACTAGGGATCAGGTATATGAACCTTCCACTAGGGAGGAAGGTTGAGCTATTCCCTAGGAATTGGGATTTGAGTTCAATTTCATAGATTTTTTTGGGGATGTATCTGCTGGGAATAAGAGTTTGGTTAGATTTCTTTGATTTAGACTCTGCTGGGAGTTTGTTTAATTTGGCACCACTAAGGAGGTTGGTTTTGAATTTGATTTGTTTGCTTGACTTGTTTATATATGATTTGGGGCTCCACTAAGGAGAAGGGTGTGATTTAACTCCATTAGGGAAAATTAGATTAGGTTTAATTTAATGAGTTAGTGTATGGACCTTGTTGGTGTGCGATGGACCCCAAGAATGGGCTATCTCATGACCCTGATTAGAAATCCAAATGGATAGTACATTGTGGGGTATCGCTAGCCAACCTAAGGATTTTCCTTTCAGTGTGCGACGGTTGTGCTAGGAAGAAGGAGTAGCAGACATACATCTTTTGAAGTGAGGAACAACCAGAAGGGTGACCTATTACATGGACATCAAATTGAACCTAACCTAGTGCGACTACTGAGTGAATGCTGGTGTTGATTTATATCTACTCAAAACTAGTCAGGATTAATATTATCTTAAGTTCATGTGGTTTGATATGGTTTATTTGGTTTAGTTTGAGTTTGAATTGAGGGCATATCCACTAGGGATGTGAACTCGATCAAATTTGATAGATTTAATTGATGGACCATGTCGGCGTGCAATGGACCCACTGAGAAGGGGCTATATTGGACTTGTCCAATCTCAAATTTATAAATCTAAATGGAAAGTCTACTAGCCATAGGGTAGAGCTAGCCAGCCTAAGGGGTTTCCTTTTGGTGTGCAACGACTATGCTAGGAAGAGGGCGTAGCAGACTTACATATTCTAAAGTAGTGAACAACCATTAGGGTGACCTATTGGTAGAATAATAAATTGAACCCGACTTAGGGGTGACTATTGAGTGAATGATGCTAGGGACTTATATTAACTCAAGATTAGTCAGGCAATTCTTATAGAGAGTTTTCCTGACACTGTCTTAAAGATAGGATGCTTGCTTAGGAAAAGTTACTGCTAGGGATGTCCCC
Organism: Cymbidium sinense; assembly: GCA_021442155.1. Lineage (NCBI taxonomy): Eukaryota > Viridiplantae > Streptophyta > Magnoliopsida > Asparagales > Orchidaceae > Cymbidium > Cymbidium sinense. The sequence continues at coordinate 371,491,694 of CM038214.1, read as the reverse complement.
TAATCCACAAGTGAATATATATTTTTTTATATGTTTGTGTAGACCCTATTAGTGTGTGAGGGATCACACTAAGAAGGGGCTATGTTGACCTTGACATATATCAGATTTACTGGACCAAGAGAGAATCTTCACATCCATATGACAGATCTCTAACCATAGGGGTGGTTATTAGGAAAGGGGAACTATCCAATCCGATAATAACCCAGGTAGTGTCTAAATGGGGTCACAAAGGACGTGATCCAAATATAGTGTCCTCAATGGAGGTGCTACTAGGGGTGTTATCTTGAGCCCTGGAAAAAAAACCTATAGGAGTATGGTGGCCAACTCAAAGAGAAAGTGTGTAGACTTACATCTGCCATGAGTGGTGTATCTTAAGGTGCGAGAACCAACCAACCTAAGGTATATCTATCAGCATAGTGAGAACCAACCAACCTAAGTTGCCCATTGGTGTTCAATGATAAATATGGAAAGAAATCATGTAGGCTTACAACTTTCCAAGTAGAACTGATCATTGAGATAGTCTATCATCGGCAGAAAGATATTATTTGACCTAGAGTGACTTCTAAGCGGGGAGCCCGAGGAAGGACTGGACCTAGATTTGAAGCAGTCAAGAGGGAAGGAGCTACTAGGGTACTTATCCTAAACCTCAAATATACTCAACCCAGTCAGTGTATGAAGACTAATCTAAGAAGAAAGCATAGCAGACTCACATCCTCTTAAACAAAGCCAACATGAGGTAGCTTACCGACCACATAGTAAGCACTACCAAACTAATAAGGCACTCATTGGTCTGCAGTGGCCAAGTAAGGAAGAAAGCATAGCAGACTTACATCCTTGAAAGTAGTGACACACTAGCAAGGTAGCACGTCAGCCCAACCTAGAGCAGCTATTGAGTGAGTGTCATTGGGCACATTATCTCAACTCAGAGTAGCCCGAGACAAATGATATGTGTTTATTTTATATGTTTATGTGTAGTTTATGTTTACATTGTATCAATGAAGGATATGACACCACTCAGGTTCCTTACACCGACCCTAAACACTTCGTGGAAAATTCACAAACAAGAATACTTTCAACATGGAAGAGACTGAATTCAAAATGGAATTTTCATTGATGATAATTATTTTCTAACATGATTTATAATATTTCTTTAAGTAGAGCACATTGATTGGAAGCATTGGGAACTCTCCCTTATGATTAATAAGTTGATAAGATCCTCCTTGGTAGGCATTCTCTATGGAAAAAGGGCCTTCCCAAGTGGGTTCAAACTTGCCTCCCATTTTATGATGGGCAATAATCAGCCTCCTTAGAAATAAAATAAGCTCTCCTACTTGAAAAGCTCTAGGATGGACCAACTTGTTTTGAGCTTGAATCATTTTAACTTTGTATAATGCGAGATTTTGGCATGCCCACATGCATATCTCCTCCAAACTTTCAAGCTCTTCTATCTGAAACTTGACATTCTGCTTTGTTGTGATCTTGCTACCCATAGCTATCATTAGTGATGGGAGTTAGACTTCTAATGTAGAATATCTTCAGACACATACACTAAGGAGAAAGGGGTAGACTAAGTTGGAGTTCTATATTTGGTGCGGTAGGCCCACAAGGCTTCAATTAACTGCTCATGCCACTATCACTTATTATTGTTGAGTTTCTTCTTCAGTATTTGGATGAGTGTTTTATTGAAGGCTTACGCAGCCATTTACCCTCACGTAGTTGATGATAGAATATCTCCAATCTATACTATGTCTCTGGGTAAAGTTGTTGATCTTAGTGCTTTTGAATGCAATACCATTATCAAATATAATTCATCGAGGCACTCCATACCTATATACGATATAATTCCTAAAAAGCTAGAGCACATGCTGAGCTATGGCCTCTCTGATCAGAATCTCCTTCACCCATTTGGAAAAGTAGTAAGTAGGAGCTAAGATAAACCAATGACCCTTGGAAGATAGAGGATCAATTGGACCCACTATGTCAGTACCCCAACATTCAAATGGCCTTGAGGCTAATGTAAGATGTAGAATGTTGGGTGGTTAGTGTAGGACCACACCGTGTAGTAGACATTGGTGGTATCACATAGCCATATCTATGTAATCTTTGATTATCGATAGCTAATAGTACCCTAGTCTCTTGATCTTGGCTTTCATCTTTAGACTAGATTGGTTGGATCCATGTAATCTTGAGTGTACATCGCCATGATCTTACGGGCTTCGTGTTGGTCTAAACAATGTAACCATATTTGATTGAAAGACTGTCAGTACAAGACACCATCTACAAGAGCATGGGAAAGTGCTCTCTGCTTCATATGATGGGCTTGGGACTTCTCTTGAGGTAGTTTGCCTTTATTTAGGTAATCCATGAATAGTTACCTCCAATCTATCTCCTTGTATTTCTTGGTAATAGCAAGCTCCCCTTCAAGAGAGTACTTTTTGAAGAGTTTAATATAAATAAGGCATAAGACTTATTTATTTTGGCTAGAGAATTCTCTACAACGTTCTCTCCTCGAGGAATCTTCTAAATGGTAACCTCTAGGATTTGGGCCAACAACTCTATGGTGTACTTGTGGTAGTGATGAAACTTGGGATTAATAAACTTATAGGACCCAATGATTTGGTTGATAATTACTTGAGAATCCTCAAAGATGTTGATGTTTTAGATGCTCAAAGTAATGGCTAACTCTAAACTAATCTTGTATTGACATCATTGTTGGTGCAAGGATTGGATAGATGATATGAGAATCCATCACATCACGTCGAGTTAAGAGAACTATTCTTACCTCTACCTTTCTAGAATAGTAGATTATGGTTCTTCTCCTCTTTGAAGAAGCCACACCATCAAAGTACATCTCCCAGTGATGAATGCTAGTATCCCCTAAGTTCTTGATTTGTTCATCAAGGAGATCATCACTAAGTAGAGAGTCAATAGGAAGTGGGTGTGTTGCTAAGAAATTTGCTACCACTTTTCCTTTTACCGTATTGAAGGGTATGAAGGTAATGTCAAACTGTGAGAGGATTATGGATCATCGTGCCAACCATCCGCATATCATTGGCCAAGTCATGAGATACTATAGTGGATTGATCTTAGAGATTAAGTTCTTCTTATGAGGAAGCATATAGTGTCGTAGCTTTTGGGATACAATGATTAAAGCAGCTAGAAAATGCTTCTTAATGTGTATATAATTACCCTCAGTAGGGATTAGACAACAGCTATGGTAGTAGAGTGTGTTTTCCTTTTCTTCTTCATTGGCGTGGGTCAAAAAAGAACCAAGGGAGTCATCTAATGTAGTAGTGTAAAGTATGAGTGCTTGCCTGGGATAGGGGCAACTAGAATCAACGACATTATTAGATAATGCTTGATGTCTTCGAAGGCATGCTCAGACTTTTCATCTCATTGAACTTGGTGTTTATTTTGATAAGTGTTGAGAATGGCTAACATCTTCTCGATAAGTTGGATATAAAGCATCTTAGATATGCCAACCACCCTTGGAATGATCTAAGTTGGTTAAACTTCTTAGAAGTGAAATTTCTAATATCACTTTAATCTTCTCTAGATCAATTTGGTGTCAACAACAAACCCAAGAATTTCCTTAGAATACACTTCGGGGTTCATTTTCAGGTTAATTTGTCTTAATTATTCAAAAACCACTCTCAAGTTAAATAGATGGTATTCCTTTTATCTACTTTTGATCACGAGATCATCGACATAACACTCAACTTGATGATGAATGAGTTCAATAAAAATTTGAGTCATAGCCCACTGGTATGAAGCACCAGCATTTTTAAGTCTGAGAGGCATGACCTTATCGCAATAGATTCTAATCGGGTTCTAAAAGTAGTGTTTCTTTCATCTTCATGGGCTATCTTTATTTGGTTATATCCATAGCCATCCATGAAAAGAAGAGCATGAGATGAGGCAATGTTCACCATCGCCTGGATTGGTAATGAAACTCATCTTTTGGACATGCCTTATTTAAATCCCTAAAATTGACGTATATGTGAATTTGGTCATTCTTTTTCTTAACTAGGATGATGCTGGCTAATAAGGTAGGGTATTTTTCTTCCCAGATGAAGCCAGTATCGATTAGTTTTTTGACTTCATAAATAACTAGTTGTTCTATATCTAATCACATGCGTCTAGGAGCTTGCTTGATAGGGATAGCAGTAGGCTCTATTGCTAGTTTATGGACTGCTACATTAGGAGCCAATCTAAGCATCTCTTCATAAATCCATGCAAAGCAGTCCTTAAATAAAGAACTGATGTATGTCGAGCATGGATCTTCTTTAGTTCCTAGGTTGATTTCTTTGAGTTTGTCGATGGTTGACTTGATCTCTTCTTTGAACTCTAGCGGTGAATCTTTGACTTCAAAATCATCTAAAGTTTATAAGTACAGTTCCTCATATAAGTTAATGTGATTTGAAAAGAACCAATCAGATTACAAATGATTGGTGATGACTAAACAGTAATTATCATCATCGACTGGACCTACTATACCAAATCTTACTCTCAATCTTGATTGAGAGCTTTTCCATTTATTCTTCCATATTCTTTTGAAGTAGTCTGACATGTGCTTTGACCAAGTATGTGGGATTAAGCCTTTCTTTGCCAAATTATGAACACAAGGCAAGTACCAATCAAAACAAAATTCTATTAAATATGTATATGAATCATTGTGAAGTTCTACGTCAACTTCTTGACTTGAGGATGATGCTCCAAGAAAAATCCTCGAAGTCTTCACACCTGCGGATGACTTAGGGGATTCCTTAACTACCAAACCCTCAACATTTTGAGTGGAAAGTGGGGTTAGAGCTAAGGTTCCCAATTGATGTGTAATTGTTTCACATATAGACTTGGATACACTTATGCTTTGCTTTGGAGCCCGATCTTCATCGCTATTTATCTCAAGTGTCACCTCCAAGAGAATCTACTACTGAGAAGAGCTAGCTGGTGTGCTAACCATATCAGCCTCATCCTATTTGCTAGATTCTAAGTCTATATAAATAGCAGGTGTAGTCCTGGTAGCTGGGACATATATTCTATTGGGTGGCCAATAAAGAGGTTTTCCACCCTAGGACTGACTCTGAACTAGCCTCTTATTCTTCCTTGTGGAGGTCAGGTCATCCTACCCGTATTCTTGAATGGAGAAACAAACTATGGGTGTAATCTAATGTTAAGCTCCACTTCCACCTCCAAGTCTATTTCCACCCCTTTTTTTTTTCATTTTCTCTTTTCTTTCTTTTTCTTTTTCTTATTCCTTTTCTTTTTTTCTTTATCTTTTATTTTTAAACTTTGGCCAAGTTCATGAGAATAGACTTGTTGATTTTGAGGGAGGTAGTAAGCCGCATCCTCAAATATGCTAACCTTGTGAAATGTAAATGGCTTGAGATCTCCTTTGACACAGTAGAAGATCCCCGCTCTAACGAACTTCATACACTGATGTAGAGAGGATGGAACTATATTTTTCTCATGTATCCATGGTCTCCCAAGCAAAGCATTCAAAAATGCATCCGAGTCTATAATGTGAAACAGCTTCGATCTTCCAAACATTTATCTCCAAGGGAAACACTATGAAGCCTAAGGCCTGTTGACCTCACTTTTGGAGTGCGGATTCAATCTTCCCATCTTAGACTTAGGAATCTTCTATATACTAAAACTTCCCTAGTCATAAGAAACTTCTAATAATTAGGTAAACACTTAACTTAAGCCTCAAGACTTAGAAGGGTTAACCCTTGGGATTATGCCTTAGGGATTAGGATAATCCACCTACCCTACAACCAAATCCAATCCATGTCCACCTTCTCAAACCAAACCTCAAGTTCAATAAAACATCAAATTGAAATCCAAATCCAAACCCAAAAAACCAATTGATTGAAGCCCATGATCAATCCAAACTTGAAACCCTTCCTAAGCCATATATGACCTATCCCATGGACTTAAATCCAAATCAATCCAAATCAATCCAAATAAATTAATTTTCATAATAAATTTATATCTTCAATTATTTTCCTAAATATATATCACTATTCAAATGATCAAAACTAAATCAAATTAAATCAAATTACATCAAAACCCTTCCTAAGCCTTATGACCTATCCCATGGACTTAGCAAAATATTAATCCAAATCATGTCAAACGCAATTGATTTTCTCACAAATCAATCATATTTTCAATCATCTTCATAAATTTAAATGAAATATACATTTAAATCATCAAAACTAAATCAAACCAAATCAAAATCCAAACCTAAGCCACATGACCCAAATTCCAAGTATTTAGCTAAATTCCATCATTCCAAAACCCAAATTCAATTGATTTTCTTAATCAATCATGCCTTCAATCATATTCACAAATATAAATGAAATCTACAATTATCAAGCCAAACCAAATCAACCCCCAAACCAACTTAATTTTAACTTGAAATGTTCAAATGAACCAAAACCTATTTGAACCAACCCAATTACATATATATATATATATATATATATATATATATATATATATATATATATATATATATATATATATATCCCAAATCAATATATAAGCTCAACTAAATCAAACTCAACCCAAAATCAAGCCAACTAAACACAATTGGTCCACTTGACCCAAACTTGCCAATTTGACCTATTGGAGCCAAGTTCTAATCCTACCAATATTGGATTGAACCAAGCCCATCAAAACCTCCCATCATGATTATTGATCACCCTAGGTTGATCAATTGTCACAAATTCCAAACTAAATCAACTTGGTCATATGACCAAGTCAACCCTTAACCCATATGAACCCAATCTAGCCATTGAAAGCCAAATCCTTAAAACCAACAATTCATACCTAATCAAAATCAATATTTGAATATGACTTGACCTTCCATTGAGTCAAACCACACAAAATTGGCCCTCTTGACTTAAGTTGACCAAATTGACTTAAAGGACCAAATTGGGTCAAATCAAAATATAAACTAAATTTATTGGAACCAATGGCTCAAGTTCATTTTAAATTGATTGTTGAACTTTACCAAAGTAATGATTTGACTCAATATTGACCTAAAGGTTCAACTTGACCTAAATCAAAACCAAAGCCTACAATCATCTTCAATAGTCAACTAAACCCAAACTAACACCCAACAAATCATCCAAATTGGTCAAATTGAACCAACATTTGACTCAAATGAATTCAAATGAGCCAAAATAAAATATTTATCAAACTAAACCAAACCAATTGAATCAAAACATCCCAAATGATCATATGAACTTGACCCAACCCTTAGTTTGACCCAATTTGACCAATTGGTCAACTGACCAAATAACGATTTGACCTAAATGAGTCAAATTGAGCCAAACCTAACCAAATCAACTCCATTTTACTTTAAATTTGGGATAACCCACTTTTGGCTCATTTCAAATCTTTTCAAATCAAATCCAATGCCAAATGTTCATATTACCCTTGGGTCAAGGGCATCACATGAGACAAATCGCCCATGCAAGTGGTCATTTCCATTCTTTGGCCACTTGGTACTCTCCCAATGGTCCACCTAAGCACCTAGGAACTGCCCAACCTAACCCAAAGGGTGGTTTGGTTGACCATGACCCATGGGAGCTGAAATCACCTTACCCACCCCATTGGAGCATTTAAAACCCATATGACACCCATGATTCCTCTTTGGCAGCCACCTCCACAACCAAAGTCGAGCCCTCACCTCCTCCTACCACCCATGACTAAGATGGCTACTAGAAGGCAAACATCCCACCATCTCATCAAGATGAGGAGGGTACACCCCTCATGTTTGCACTCAAACACACACAAAAATCATTTTATAGCGCATTAGCTACCCAAGATGAGCTGCTAGAGCCATTCCTTAAGCTCCCGAGCTCATTCCTCGATCAAAAAATTTCATTCCCGTCTGTCCCAAAATAGGACACTCTCATTTCTGACCTAACTTCCTCATTTCTCCATCGAACTCAAATTAATTTTGCATAGGCCTTCCCTAACCCTCATCGAGCAAGAACAATTCATCTCCCAAGCTTCCTAAGCATCGGAGGTGGGACTTTGATGAAAGCCAAGCTAGAAATCATCAGTTCATGGCATTCTGAGTGAACTTCAAGGAATTGATCCAATTACTACTCAACAAAGCTTCATCTCCACCAGATATAGCTCAATAGTCAGCCATCATTGAGCTCCAAACATGGTATGCTTCTAAAACTGATCCTTAAGCAAAAATGGGTTAGATGTTTTTGAAGAAAACCTGCATCTCGTGTGATATTGACCCTTGGATCCACTTTAATTGATATTTTGAAGGTGTGGGATCCTTTTGGATTTGATCTGAGCTAAGGTAAGGTTAGTTCAAGTGAGTAATGGCAGACAGACACCATTCTCCTTCACTCGTGTGACATTAGATCACACACTGTCCATTTCATGATCAATGGATAAGATTAGATCCACTAGATTGACCATTTAATCCTAAAGTCAGATTTTGTAGAGATCGGACGGATGAGAAAGCGTCACATCGCAAAACCGAAGTTAGATAAGTTTTAAGTAGCCAATCCTGCGATTCCACATGGAAAGTGCGCTACATCAGCACACCACATGGCGCCAATAGGATTATGCTTTAATTAGGATTAATTAATCATTTTTAATGGCTGAAACTTCTAAAATCATAAAAATCATAGAGAAATAAAAAAATGCCAATAAATACTCATTTTAAAGGTATTTAAGAAGAGAATTAATTAAAATGATCTTAACTTCTTTAAACACTAATTAATTAAGGTTTAACTATAAAATTAATTAGCTTAAATACTCCTTAATTACTTGAGCAATTAATCCCAAATTTTGTGGGATAATTTAATGGTATGACATCTACCACCCATGATTTTCTTGGTATTTATTGCTCAATTAATTAAGAAAATTGACTACTTAAATCTTAATTACTCTTTTAAGTTAATTAATGATTAATTAATCCCATGAATAGTAATAAATTAGTTAATTGAGTTTATTAATCATTGTTCAATAGTAAGTGAACTAAGGAATAGGGATGGGACCTTTTTCCTAAGTTTATTTCACCTTTTTTTAAAATGAAATTAATTAAGAATTAATTAATTAATTAAATCACTTAATCAAATTAAAATTATAATGACATCAGACCTTATTTAATTAAATAATGGGGTAGATCTTTAGGTGTTTAATAATGTAAAGGAGTTTAACGAAATTATGGTTAGTCCACATGTGTAGGAAAACCATAAGAGTAATTAACTAAGTCCCTTAATCAAATTAACTATTAATCATGAGCTAATTACATTAGGCTGCTTTTATTTTCTAAGATCATTGTAAGTTTATTTTCCATGCATATCATGTTAGCTCATAATTATTTAGTTAATTACTTTAAAATGACATAGGTAAGGATAATTAATTCATCTAATTAAGGGTTTAACTTAATTAGCCCATAAAATCAACTTAATTACATTTCCTTAACTTAAATAAAATCACCAATGTGAGAATGGGTTTAGAATAGAAAGTGATGATTTCTCTTCTCCTCTTTAAATCAAATCAAATCCTGAACTTAATTAATAAAGAAGCTTTGGTTAGCTTTAAATAATCTTATTTGATTTGATTGTCCTTAAGAACTAGTTTGGCTAAATGAATCACATGCTAATATTTGATTGTCCTCTTTCCAATCATGTTAAATGAGGGGGTATACACCCCCTCGTTTGCACTCAAACACACACAAAAATAATTTCGTAGAGCATTAGCTACCCAAGATGAGCTGCTAGAGCTATTCCTTAAGCTCCCGAGCTCATTCCTCGATCAAAAATTTCATTCCCATCTGTCCCAAAATAGGACACTCTCATTTCTGACCTAACTTCCTCGTTTCTCCATCGAACTCAAATTAATTTTGCACACGCACCCTCTTCGAAAGAAAGAATTCATCTCCCAAGCTTCCCGAGCATTGGAGGTGGGACTTTGATGAAAGCCAAGCTAGAAATCATCAGTTCATGGCATTCTGAGCGAACGTCAGGAATTGATCCAATTACTACTCAACAAAGCTTCATCTCCACCAGATATAGCTTCCTCAATAGTCCGAGCCATCGGTCTTGAGCTCCGGCATGGTATGCTTCTAAAATTGATCCTTAAGAAAAATGGGTTAGATGTTTCTGAAGAAAACCTGCATCTCATGTGATATTGACCCTTGGATCTACTTTAAATGATGTTATGAAGGTGTGGGATCCTTTTGGATTTGATCTGAGCTAAGGTAAGGTTAGATCAAGTGAGTAATGGTAGACGGACACCATTCTCCCTCACTCGTGTTACATTAGATCACACACTGTCCATTTCACGTGATCAGAATGGATAGTCGAGATTAGATCCACTAGATCGATCTGATTTAATCCTATTAAGCTGTAGAATTTTTTGTAGAGATCGGACAGTGGATGAGAAAGCGCGTCTACCACCGCCATGTACGAAGTTAGAAGTTCTAAGTAGCCAATCTATGATTCCACGGAAAGCGCTACATCGACACCACATGGAACCAATAGGATTATGCTTTAATTAGGATTAATTAATCATTTTTAATGGCTGAAACTTCTAAAAATCATAAAAAATCATAGAGAAATAAAAAATGCCAATAAATACTCATTTTAAAGGTATTTCAGAAGAGAATTAATTAAAAATGATCTTAACTTCTTTTAAACACTAATTAAGGTTTAATTAAGGTTTAACTATAAAATTAATTAGCTTAAATACTCCTTAATTACTTGAGCAATTAATCCCAAATTTTGTGGGATAATTTAATGGTATGACATCTGCCACCCATGATTTTCTTGGTATTTATTGCTCAATTAATTAAGAAAATTGACTACTTAAATCTTAATTACTCTTTTAAGTTAATTAATGATTAATTAATCCCATGAATAGTAATAAATTAGTTAATTGAGTTTATTAATCATTGTTCAATAGTAAGTGAACTAAGGAATAGGGATGGGACCCTTTTCCTAAGTTTATTTCACCTTTTTTTAAAATGAAATTAATTAAGAATAAATAATTAATTAATTAAATCACTTAATCAAATTAAAATTATAATCACATCAGACCTTATTTAATTAAATAATGGGGTAGATCTTTAGGTGTTTAATAATGTAAAGGAGTTTAACGAAATTATGGTTAGTCCACATGTGTAGGAAAACCATAAGAGTAATTAATTAAGTCCCTTAATCAAATTAACTATTAATCATGAGCCAATTACATTAGGCCGCTTTTATTTCCTAAGATCATTGCAAGTTTATTTTCCATGCATATCATGTTGGCTCATAATTATTTAGTTAATTACTTTAAAGTGACATAGGTAAGGATAATAATTCATCTAATTAAGGGTTTAACTTAATTAGCCCAAAATCAACTTAATTACATTTTCTTAACTTAAATAAAATCACTAATGTGAGAATGGGTTTAAAATAGAAAGAGATGATTTCCCTTCTCCTCTTTAAATCAAATTAAATCTAGAACTTAATTAATAAAGAAGCTTTGGTTAGCTTTAAATAATCTTATTTGATTTGATTGTCCTTAAGAACTAGTTTGGCTAAATGAATCACATGCTTATATTTGATTGTCCTCTTTTCAATCATGTTAAATTTGGTATGTGATTTGAATTCATGCATCCATTTTTTCAAAATCAAGTAAAGTAAAATAGATTTCCATTATGTAAGCTTGCATATGTTGATTTAATTTAATATATGCAGATGTTATCACCATTAAATCCAAATGTATTTTTCAAAAGCTTATAAATGAATAATAATATGTGTTATGATGCTGGTTATAAATACATAAGAAATGGTTATAAAAGTTTATAAATGTTGAGTTCTCTTCATGTATTTGTTTTATATAAGATTAGTAGGGTATATAATGCGACATCTAATTTATTAGAATCTCAAAAGTCATTTGGTAATAATACTTATGTCCATAGCATGGTTTCTTTCCTCAATTATACATAATCTTAGCATATATCCCAAGAATGATTTAACTAGCTCCAAGGCAACATTTGTTACCTCACTTCTAGTTTAATTGCCACATGGCTATTTAATTTCATTCTTAAGTTCTTTTTGAATAAGAAATTGGATAAAGTTTTAAAATAATATGTTTAAATAATTCAATCAAATAAAATAAAAATTCTAAACATATAAATACATTCATCATTAAAGTGTGCTAAAAATTTGTTGCATGTATAAATACACTTAGGATTAAATCATATGCATGTTACATGAGATGGAAAGGATTGATTTAATATATTTGATCTGGTATAATTCAATTAAATTAATCTTAAGATGCCTTTAATTTTGAGTAGGATTATTTAAAGTGAACTTATACTTAGGATTAATTAAATCATTTAATAAGGCCTTCACTAAAGAGAACTTAATCAAACTAATATACTTTAGAAAGTTACTTAAGTTAGGGATGAAAGAGGGCAATACTCTTTTCCTATTTTTATAACACTTAGTTGCTAAGTGTAATCAAATGAAACAAAAGAAAACACAAATTAAAATTCTCAAATCAAATAAACTACTTCAAGTGAAATCAACCATTCATGTTAAATTGAATCCTTACAATTAGAAAATACAACACTAATGCCTAACAAGACTTACCACTCAAGCTTTAATACAAACATTAGAATTAAGTCACCACTTCTCTAAGTTAGGATGTGTATGATGTGATGTATGTTTTGTTTTATGATGTATTATTTTGATTGAATGTTAGGGTTATGCTTCATAGATTGGATGATAGGCCAATATTAGACTAATACTTTTTGTAGGGATTATGCTAAAGGATGCTTAAAAAAAATAAATATGTAGGTTGCTTAAATCCTTAAACATAATCCAAGTTAAGGACTGGGCTTATACCCATGTGTTGCTAAGCTATAAATACAGCTGCTTGGAATTATATGTATATTTAGCTAACCTCTATTTTGCATGTGTAGTTAGATTTACTTTTCTCACATAAATGTAATTTTTGTAATAGGAATTAGGATTAGTCCTTTGGGGGAATAGGATGAGCAATGTCCAGAAGGCTTTGTCCAGGAGAGCCCCATAATGCCTTTGAAGTAAGAACCATCCAAATTAAAGAAGGACCCAAATAAAAAATGGAGAAATGAAGAAAGAAGACCCCACAACATTTAATACCATTATAATTATTCTTTCATATTCTAGGTTTTATAAGGGGTAGATCTACCATCTTTTCTCTTCTGGTACAATAGTACCTGACCACACCGGCCTTTTATTCTTTTACGGTAGTTTATATACTTTTTTGATGTTATGCTTACAGTATGCATTAAGACAACATGCTTTTCATAGTTTCTTAAATGATTGATGCTTTAATGTGTGGCTTGGATATGATTAGGCTCTTAGGATAAAAATAACTTTTCTACCCAACTAATCACTCATAACTAAATTTTAAATAACTCATAACCCCATCATAAATCCTAAGACATAAATAATATAATTAAAAGATTTAACAACCCCTTAGTTGTATGGTTGTATGTTTCACATCATGCATGGATATTCTTTTCCCTTGAACTGAAGGAGCTCCATCTTTGCACAATAAAAGAATGCTTGACATGTGAGGGCATCCCTTGTGGTGGGGAACACCTTCTTCAAGATGATTTGACCCATAACCTATTTTATCATGCATTTAAACATAAAATATCTTAAAGCCTCTATCAAAATGATGTGTCTAAAATGAAATAAAATTTGAAAAGATTTTGCATCTATAGAGTAAATCATATGCTCATACCACTCATGCTCTAGTTTCTTAGGGTGTGTGTTTAGGACTTTAGTCTCTTTCCAATTAAATAACTACCCTAGCTATCTTGTAATTCATAAGACCAATTTACATGGTTTTAAAATCATAGGAGGAGTTAGTTGGCGGCCACTCCAGGTGGTTATAAGTCTAGAAGTCTGATAATTTATTCTCTCTTATGGGGGTAAACCCTTATGTCCACCTATCGCTTAGATTTAAGTAGTGCTTTAGCTCGTACTAAAGCTCCCCAGATTTAGTATCTGAGGAAGATATTTCCTTTGGGCTACGAGCATAAATCCTCACCTCTTAGATATTCACACAACCTTGTATTGGTGGATTATAAGCCTTTGTAATCTAATTAAATTTCAACTCAAAACATATAAATCTCTTCAACTTCAAAATTATAAAGCCCAACCATAGGATAGATTGGAATGCTCAGTAGGTTTCCTAGTATCATGAGTATTTCCTACTTATTTCATTTGGATTCCAAAAATAAGTCTTCTCTTTGAACTTTCCTAATTTATTTTCCAAATACAACCATCCTTTGATAGTCTAACCTTGAAATATTTAGAGATGATAATTTCCTACTTTAATCGAGAGTATTCTTAGAAAATTTAATTTCCTAAGATGTAATTAACTATGGAGGCTTGCCTCCGTAGGGAACTTAAGAACTTGGTTTAATATAAACTCTATTATATTCATCCATGTAAAGTAGGGGAAAAATCTATGGTACATTTGAAAACCCATCATGCCTTAGGAGTCCTTATTATGTGATTAGGTCCATTATAGGGTGATGCCTCTATCTTTCGAGATAGTACATCATACCTCAATGTTGTACCCGATCACCTCAAAAAGTTCCCCCTGACCCGCACCCCCATATATCCAAAAATAAATAGCACAAGGCCCTCTCACCTTTTTCATTGAATCCTCTCAACATCATCATTTATTTTTGGAGTTTGGAGATGTCGATCCTCAATTAGGCAAGGGTTCTTAGACTCATAATGCTGACTGGTACACCTGGGTCAACCAGAACTCAGGATAGCCTATATTTCCCAACATCCACTGTAATGTAAAGAGGCGGTTGTGCTTGGTCATCCCTAAAAGTAAGTCTTCATCATTGAATGTAACTCCTAAGATGTCCTTCGAGTGGCATGTAACTCCTAAGGCTTCTTGAAATGATGATATTGTGGACAGTTCTACCTTCTTATCTGGCTTACCTATCGCTTCTCTTATAGGATCATTAGAGTCAGCTAACTTTGCCACTCTATAGTCTGACTTTGAATAAGAAAGGAAAGGATCAGAATTACTAGAGCTATTATTTTTATTTAGACTCAGAGAGCCTTTAATATGGATAAAATCAAGAGCATCATAAGTGGATAATATATAAGCAGAATCAGCTTTCTTCATTAATTTATTTTTGGGTGGAGTTACATGATAGAAATCTAGTAAGGTAAATAGAGTAAGGGATTTAGTGCCCTTATCCTCAGATACAACGCTCCTCCCAGTAGAGGAGGAGCTAGCAGAAGAGGTGGTAGCTACAACGGTGGAGGGAGTACTGGACTCAGATGGTGGATACGTTACTGGACTATCTCGGGCAAGTATGGTGAGCTACTGTGCTGCTTGGCTGCTACCCTCCCCGAGCTATCTTTTGTAACTACCAAACCTTTTGTGGTGTTGGCAGTTTGAGCTGCTTCAGGCACCTACAAAGAAAGCTTCTTGATCTTAGAAATGAACTTCTTAGAGGTTCGAGATAGAGAGATATCCTAACCTTCTTTGGTCTTCAGAAGATCATAAGTATCCCCAAGGATTACTCTAACAGAACTAGATAGTTCTAATAAGTATTCTTTAGGGATAACTATGGCTCCCAATTTGTAGCTACACTCAAGCTTATCCTTAAAAGTGATACAATCCTCTAAGACATGGCCTAACATACAGTGGTAGGACAATAGCTAGGATCATCGCTCTTGCCCACTTCCTCTGGCCTCTTAGGCTCTGGTAACTGAAAGTCAAGTTTCTTTAAGAGATTATTAAAGATTTTCCTACATCCCTTTTGAATGAATATGGATTATTCAATCTATTGGAGTAAGTAGCTACCTCGATGGATATGAATATGTCTACTAGGTAGGATGGTGAGGTGGTGGAAATGGTCATTGTGGTGGCTGTGGTGGCCGGTATGATGGCCGAGGTGGTGGAAGAGGAGGTAGTAGAGGAGGCTACTGAGCTCGTAGTCTCTCATACTAAACTCTGGCTGGTTGCTTCCCTCTGTCCACTGACACAACTATCCTTGGATTCTTCTCAAACACCTTCTACTACTTGGGCTTAGATGATTGGTGGAAAGGACAATGTTTGGCTTCCTCTCATGTAGCCACCTTATTGATTAATTTCTCGAATGTTTTGATGGTAAATCCCGTAAGCATGAAGGCGATTGGGCCATGGATATTCTTGAGAAGAATCTAAATGGCATGCTATTCGGACAGTTGTGGTTTGCATTTCATGCTTAGGTTGCACCACATGAGATTGTAATCAACAATAGACTCGTTGAGTTTCTGTTTCTCTACAATGAGGTCGCCTACAGTCACCCTTTGCTGACCGCCAGCTAACCTCTTGATAAAGTTGCTCCAACTCAACAAAAGTCTTCATAGAGCTAGACTGCTGCCAATCAAATGCAACACTAAGACTAAATGAAATAATAGTATTTTGCTAACATAACTCTAATGTGCACAATGTGTTATTGTGAGTTCCACTGTTATCAAACATCTTGAATAATGGTGGCACAAAAGCCTAAATAAAATAAAAATTAAATAAAAACCTAAATTTATAAAATGAAAAAAAATAAATAAAAATAAAACCTAAACCTAAAATAAATAAAATAAAATAAACATAAACTAAAATAAATAAATAAAACCTAAACCTAAACCTAAAACTAAATAAACCCTAAACTAAATAAAATAAAATAAAATAAAATAAACCTAAATAAACTAAAAAAAAAAATAAAACTTAAAACCTAAACCTAAGAAAATAAAATAAAAACCCAAACCTAAACCTAAAAATAAAAAAATAAAACCTTAACATTAAAAATAAAATAAAAATAAAATAGAAAATAAAACCTAAAGCTAAAATAAATTAAACTAACAAAATAAAATAAACCTAAGCCTAAAATAAATTAATTAAAACTAAAACTTAAAGCTAAACCTAAATTAAATAAAATAAAATAAACTAACAACAAACCTAATGCCTAAACTAAAAAAAAACATAAAAATAAACCTAAAATAAAACCCTTCAAGCTAAACCTAAAAAAATAAAATAAAAACCTAAACCTAAACTAATAATAAAATAAACTAAAAAAAAATAAAATAAAATTAAAAAAAAATAATAAAAAAAAATTAAACTAAAATAAAATAAACTAATATAAATAAATTAAATTAAATATTAAAATAAACCTAAATAAAAATAAAATAAAGAAAACAAATTTATTATAAAATAACCCAAATAATCTAAAAATATAGACTTAAAAAAAAACCCTAAACCCTAAACTAGAAAATAAAATAAAATAAATGAATAAAACCCAAAACCTAATCACAAAAAACCTAAATAAAACATAAAATATAAACATAAACTTAAACTAAAATAAAATATAAATAAAATAATATAAACTAAATAAAAAATAAACTAAATAAAAACCTAAAATATAAACTAAACTAAATAAAATAATAAAATAAATCTAAAAATAAAATAAATAAACTATAACTACTAATAAATAAAATAAAATAACTAATAAAACTAAACTTAAAACCCTCAAAAACTCTATAAACCTAAACCTAAAAATCCCTAAATGTAAAAAACTTAAACCTAAACCCTAAAAAAAAATGAGAAAAAATGAAAAACCAAATACCATTAAAACCATAAACTAAACCTAAATAAAAATAAAATAAAATAAACTAAAATAAAATAAAACTACCTATAAAACAAAATAAAATAAAAAAAAACTAAATTAAAATAAAATAAACAAAACATATAAAAAAATTAAAATAAACCTAAAAAAAATCAAAACTAAAAAATAAAATTAAAATAAACCGATAAAAATAAAATAAAAATAAATAAAACCTAAAAAAAATAAACCTAAAAATAAAATAAAAATACACAAACCCTCAACTAAAAAAACTAAACCAAAATAAAATAAATAAACAAAATAAAATAAATCTAAACCTAAATAAAATATAGTAAACTAAAATAAATAAACCTAAACCTAAACCTAAAATAAACTAATTCTAAACCTAAACCTAAACTAAATAAAATGAAATAAATTAAAAATAAACTTAATCTAAGCTAGAATATAAAACTTAAAAATAAACCTAAAATAACAACTTAAAACTTAAACCTAAAAAATAAATTAAAACCTAAACCTAAACCTAAAATAAAAAATAAAACCTAAACCTAAAAAAAATAAATAATAAAATAAAATAAAACTAAAAAATAAACCTAAACCAAACCAAAACCTAAATAAAAAACAAAAATAAAAAACCCTAAACTAAAATAAATAAACTTAATATACAAAAACTAAACTAAATAAAAAAAATAAAACCTAAATAAAAAAAGTAAAATAAACTAAAATAAATAGAAAATAAACTAAATAAACCTAAACCTATAGGCTTACTTAATTTATGTTTTTAAAATAACCATAAAAGCCCTAAACCATAAATCCTAAACCCTAAACCCTAAACTCTAAACCCTAAACCCTAAACCTATAACACTAAACCCAAAATCCTAAACCATAAACCTACACCCTGAACCCTAAACCATAAACCTAAACTAAACCCTAAACTAAACTAAAACTAAAAAAAATTTAAAACTAAATAAAACTAAAATTATAAATATAAATTTAAACTAACTAAACTAAATAAAGTAAATAAAACTAAACTAAAACCCTAAAACCAAACTCAAACTATACTTAAACTAAAAAATTTTAAACTCCTAAATTTAAAACCTAAACCAAACCTAAACTTAAACCTAAACTCTAAATTTAAATTTAAACCTTTAAACTCCAAAACTAAACCTAAAACCTAAAACTAAACCTAAAATTTAAACACTAAACCTAATTCTAAACCTTAAACCTAAAATTTTAAAACCTAAACTTACCTCCTAAACTAAACCCCAAACCTCCTAAACCTAAATCAGAAACTATAAACCTCCTAAAACACTAAACCTAAAACCTAAAGACTAAACCTAAACCTTAAACCTAAACCTAACCCTACACCTTAAAACATAAAAGAATAAACCCTAAAACTTTAAACCCTAAACCTTAACCCTACACTGTAAACCCTAAACCCTAAACCATAAACCTAAACCTAAAGTAAAAAAAGAAACTTAAACCTTTAAACCTAATAAACCTAAACTTAAACCTAAACCCTAAAAATGGGAATAACCTTGACAAGAGAACATCATCATCAACCGTGCTACTAGATCCAATGGAGGCAAAGGCATAAAGGCTATCATAAGGGTGGGGATCTGAGCCGGATATGGTGGTGGAGTGGTTATGGAAGAAGGAGGAGCTAAAGGTTACATCCATGGTGGAGGGAGAGATCGGGGATATGATGGTGGATCCTAATCGAGAGGCCAAAGTGGTTCTGATGGGAATTAGAGAAACTAAAGAATGGGTAATGATCCGCTACAAACTCTTCTTATAAAGATTGTTCTAGGTTTTTGATTTGCCCTATTCATGCTCATGTTTTATCTATGTTGTCGCTTATCTCTTAGAAAACTTGGTGTGTGACTAGGTTGATGAAATCAAAATGAAGAAATATTGAATTTCAATTTATTATCTTTTAAAAAAAACCAAAAATCTTAAACCTAAACTAAAACCTAAACCCTAAACCTAAAACTTAAACCCTAAACCCTAAACCCTAAAAACCCCAAACTATAAACCCTATACCCTAAAACCCTAAACCCGAAACCCTAAAGCCTAAACCTTAAACTAACCTTAAACCCTAAACCCTAAACCCTAAAAAGCTAAAAACCTAAAACTAATCTAAATAAAATAAATAAAAAAACCTAAACCAAAATAAAATAAAGAAAATAAAATAAATTAAAACCTAGATTAAAACCTAAACTTAAAATTAAAAAGAAAATAAAATAAAATTAAAAACATAACTAAAATAAACTAAATAAAAACCTAAACTAAACTAAAAAAATAAAAAACCTAAATAAAATTATAAATATACAAAAAATAAAAATAAAATAAACATAAAATAAAATAAAATAAAAACTAAATAAATAACTTAACCTAAAAAATAAAACTAAAAATAAAACATAAACCCTAAATTAAAAAAAAAAACTTATACCTATAATAAAAATAAAATAAACCTAAATCTAAATTAAAATAAACTAAGCTAAAATAAATAAAAAATAAACTAAAAATAAACTAAACCTAAACCTAAACCTAAACAAAATAAAATAACCTAAAATAAAAATAAACCTAAACCTAAAGTAAAAAATAAAACCTAAAATAAAAACCTAGAACCTCAACCTAAAAAAATAAAATAAAACCCGAACCTAAACATAATAATAAAAAATAAACTTAAAATAAAAATAAAATAAAAATAAAACTAAGCTAAAAAAACCCTAAACCTAAACCTAAACCTAAAAACTCAGCTAAAATGAAAAAAACTAAATAAAAATAAAAATAAAAATAAACTAAATAAAAATAAAAATAATCTAAAATACATAATAAATATACTATTTAAATTAAATAAACCTAAACCTACCAATTTACTTAATTTGTTTTTAAAAAACCCTAAACCCTAAACTAAAAAAGAAAACCTAAAAATAAACCTAAAATGAAAACCTAAAACCTAATCCTAAAAAAAATTAAATAACAACCTAAACCTAAAACTAAAAATAAAACATAAAACCTAAACCTAAAAAATAAAATAAAAATAAAACTAAACTAAAAAAATAAATCAAAACCAAAACCTAAACCTAAAAAATAAATAAAATAAAAAATCTAAACTAAAATAAATAAACTAAATTAAATTAAAATAAAAATAAATTTAAATGAAAATAAAAAATGAAATAAACTAAAATAAATAAAAAGTAAACTAAATAAACCTAAACCTACATATTTACTTAATTTTAAGAAAATAAGAAATAAAAAAACACTAAACCCTAGAACTAACCCTAAACCCTAAACTCTAAACTAAAAAAAACCTAAAACCTGAACCTTAAACCCTAAACCCCAAACCCTAAACTAAAACCTAAACCCTAAACCTAAAACCTAAAACCTAAACACTGAACATTAAACACTAAACCCTAAACCCTAAACCCTAATACTCCAAACCATAAACCCTAAACCCTAAACACTAAATCCTAAACCTAAATATAAAATAAAATAAAATAAACTAAAAACATAAACTAAAACCTAAACCTAAACCAAACCTGAACCTAAACCTAAAATAGAAAAAACTAAACTAAAATAAAATAAATAAAACCTAAACTAAACAAAAAATAAAATAAACTTAAAAATAAAAAAACCTAAATAAAATAAAAACTAAACCTAAAATAAAAATAAAATAAACCTAAGATCAAATAAAATAACAACTAAATAAAAACCTAAACCTAAAAATCAAATCTAAAAAGAAAACCTAAAAATAAATAAAAAATAACACATAAACCCTAAACTTTAAGAAAAAAAGTAAAGCTAAAATAAAAATAAAATAAACCTAAACCTAAACTAAAATAAAATAAACTAAAATAAGTAAAACCTAAACCTAAACCTACGCCTAAACTAAATAAAATAAAATAAAGTAATATTAAACCTAAGCCTAAACTAAAAAACAAAACTTAAAAATAAAATTAAAAAAATAAAAAAAACCTAAACCTAAACCTAATAAATAAAAATAAAACCTAAACTAAGAAAATAAACAAAAATAAATAAACAAAAATAAATAAAACTAATATAAATAAACTAACTAAATAAAAATAAAAAGTAAAATAAACTAAAATAAATACAAAATAAACTAAAATAAATACAAAATAAACTATAAAAAACTAAATAAACCTAAACCTACCGGTTTACATAACATTTTTTTTAAAAAAAAACCCTGAACCCTAAACTATAAACCCAAAACCATAAATGACCTAAACCCTAAATCCTTAAAAACCTAAACTAAACTCTATACCATAAACACTAAACCTACAAAACCTAAACCTAAACCTAAACCCTAAACCTAAACTAAACTAAACCCTAAACCTAAACTTAAACAAGTTTAAACCTTATAACTAAACTATAAACTCTAAACTTAAACCTAAAACTTAAAAAATCATAAACTTAAAACCTAAACTTTAAACTTAAATTAACTAAACCTAGAACCTAAACCTAAAACTCAAATTAAACCTACAACTATACTAAAACCTAACTAAACTTAAACTAAATAAATTAAACCTAAAACTTTAGCTATAAACCCTAAACCTAAACAAACTTAAACCCTAAAGAAACTAAATCAAACCTAAACCTTAAACCTAAAACTCTAAACCCTAAAAAATCCTAAAAAAATAAAAACACTAAACCCTAACCCAAAACCTTAAACCTTAAAAGCATAAACCCTAAAACTTTAAACCCTAAACCCTACCCTACACCCTAAACCAAAAACACCAAATCCTAAAACTAAACTTAAAGTAATGAAATAAGTTAAAAAAGAAACCTAAACCCTAAAACCAAATAAACCTAAACCTAAACCTTAAGAATGCTCAGAACCTTGATGGTAGTCATCAGTAAATTAGGCCCTAGATCCAAGTGGGCAAAGGCATAATGGCGCCACGTGGTGGGGAACTAGCTGGTGGTCGAGCATGGAGGTGGTGGTCGAGATGGAGGGTGAGGAGAGCCGAGGTTACCGAGTGTGGGAAGAGTGAGAGATCGGGATAAGGATGGTGGATCCCGTTAATCGAGAGGCCGAGGTGGTTCTGATGGGAACTGGAGAAATTGAAGAATGACCAATCCAATTTGTTGCTTATCAAACTATGTCTTTATAGTAGAAACTATTCTAGTTATCTATGGATTTTGATTTGCTCTATGCATGCTCATTGTTTATATATGTTATCTCTTATGTCTTAGAAAACTTGTCGTGTTACTTGGTTGATGAAATCAAAAAGTGGAAATATTGAATCTAAATTTGTTCTCTTTTATAAAAAAAAACCAAAAACATTAAACCCTAAACTAAAACTTGAACCCTAAACCTAAAACCTAAACCCGTAAACCCTAAACCCCTAAACCCTAAACCCTAAACCCTAAACCCTAAAACCCTAAACAATAAACCTAAACCCTAAACCCTAAAAACCTAAACCCTAAACCCTAAACCCTAAAAAGCTAAAAACCTAAACCTAGACTAAATAAAAAACTAAAAATAAAATAAATAAAAGAACTTAAACCAAAATAAAATAAAATAAAATAAAATCATAAACCTAAACCTAAAAAATAACAAAAAATAAAAACATAAATAAAATAGACTAAATAAAAACCTAAACTAAACAAAAAAATTAAAAAAAACTAAATAAAAGAAAAATTATACCTAAAATAAAAATAAAATAAACCTAAAATAAAATAGAATAAAAACTAAATAAACACCTAAACTTAGAAAATATTCCTAAAAATTAATAAAAAAATAAAACTTAAACCCTAAACTAAAATAAACATAAACCTATAATAAAAATAAAATAAACCTAAACATAAACTAAACTGAAATAAATAAAACCTAAACCGAAAATAAACTAAACATAAAACTAAACCTAATATAAATAAAATAAAATAAACTAAAAATATACTAAAACTAAAGTAAAAAATAAAACTTAACAATAAACCTAAAATAAAAAAGTAAAAACTAAACTTAAAAAAATAAAATAAAAACATAAACATAAACCTAAAAATAAAATAAAAACTTAAACCTAAAAAATAAAATAAAAATAAAACTAAACTAAAAAATAAACCTAAACTTGAACCTAATCCTAAAAACTAAACTAAATAAAAAACCTAAAATTAAATAAATAAACCTAAAATAAATAATCTAAACTAAATAAAATGAAATAAACCTAAAATAAAATAAATAAAATAAATAAAAAATAATCTAAATAAACTAAACCTCTTTTACTTAATTTAAAATTATAAAATAAATAAATAAATAAACCTAAACCCTAAACCCCAAATCTAAACCCTAAACCATAAAACCCTAAACCCAAAACCCAAACCCTAAACTAAAAAACTCCAAACTCTAAACCCTAAACCCAATCCTAAAACCTAAATCCTAAACCCTAACCCTAAACCCTAAAAACCTAAACCCTGCTAACCCTAAACCCTAAAAAAACCCTAAACCCTAAAAAACTAAACCCTAAACCCTAAACCCTAAATCCTAACCTAAGCCTTACACCCAAAATAAACCCTAAACAAAAAATAATAAACCCTAAACCCTAAACCTTAAGCCTAAACCCTAAACCTAAACCTAAAGAAACTAAATAATAAAAAAATAAACCTAAACCCTAAAACCTAAACTTAAACTTAAACCTAATAATCAACTGATGATAAGAACATCGTGTCAACTAGGCTATAGATGTCATATAAAAAGGTGGTGGTTATCATAGTGGTGGATGGGAAACCGGAGGTGTTGAAGAGGTAAAGTGGTTAGTAAAGGCTACATGACTAAAGGTTACAACTGGTCGCGATGGATATTTTGGGGACATGAAGATCGATCACGCTGCTGGGTGGCTCTAATGAATGGAGAACCTAAAGACTTGATAGCTTATGGAACTATCTTTAGAGATAGTTATAGTTATCTAGGATTTTGATTTGCTACTAATTTTTTATCTATGTTGTCGCAGTGTCTTAGAAAACTACACTACTTTTGGTGAAATCAAAAGAAGAAATGTTGTATATTTTGTTCTTTATTAAAAAACAAACCCTAAACCTTAAACTAAAACCTAAACCCTAAACCTAAAACCTAAACCCTAAACCCTAAACTTTAAAAACCATAAACCCTAAAAACTAAACCCTAAAGCCTAAAGCCTAAACCTTAAACCCTAAACCCTAAACCCTAAACTCCTAAACCATAAACCCTAAACCCAAAACCCTAAACCCTAAACCCTAAACCTAAATAAACCTAAAACTAAACCCAAATAAACTCTAAACTAAATTCTAAACCTAAACCTAATCCCAAAATAACCTAAACCTAAACTAAACCAAAATAACCCTAAATAAACCTAAACCATAAACTATAAACATATAACCCTAAACCCTAAACCTGCAACCCTAAACCCTAAACCCCAAAACACTAAAACCTAAACCTTAAACCTAAACCTAAATCTAAATCCTAAACCTAAACCTAATCATAAACTGAATTGTAAACCCTAAACTTAAACTTAAACCCTAGACCCTAAATCCTAAACCTAAACCTAAACCTAAACCTAAACCCTAAACCTAAACCTAGACATAAACTAAACCCTAAACCTAAACTCTAAAGCTAAACCCTAAACCTAAACCTAAAACCTAAACTAAACTTAAACCTAAACATAAATGTAAACCTAAACCCTAAACCTAAACTTAAACTAAAATTAAACCTAAACTTAAACCTAAACCTAAACCTAAACCTAAACCTAAGCTTAAACACTAAATATTTTTTTAAATAAATTTGGTAGAGAAAGTGGTCTTTTTATCAATGATAACCAAAGCTATTTTATTATTTCTTCAAGTATCTCTAATAAAAATATTAATCAAATCTGGCATATCACTAATTTTAAACATCAACACTTACCTCTTAAGTAATTGCATGCTCCTCTATTTAATGGTCCAAAATGATCTCATCTTTTGATGAGTTAATTCAAAAATTTTAATTATAATTTTGTTTGGAATTGCATTTACTTTCCTGGTAGGCTCACTATTCTTAAAAGCACTATCAATTTTATGCCCTTTTATCTATTCAAACTATTATTCCCACTAATTCTACTCTTATCAAAATTGATTGCTTGCTTAATAAATTTTTTTGGGGATCTAATATTCTATTAAAAGAATGCATCGGACATCCTGTCATAAATGTTGTGGTCCTTTGGGTGAAGATGTTCTTGGTTGCAAACCTATTCATGCAGCTATGATTGCCTTTTCTCATATGCTCTGGTGGAATTTTAGAAAGTATAATGGCCTTTGGGCTAATTTTATGATGGAAAAATGTTCCCAAGGTAAACACCCTCTTATCTGTGCTTGTAAAGTTGGTGACTCTCCGATTTGGAAAATACTTTGCTCTATTAAATGGGTTGTTGAATCTTTAATATCTTGGCACCACCCTCTAAATATGTGCTTAATATCTTCTTTCTTTTGGCAATACATATATTCACTCCTTTTTATCTATACACTCTACTATTGCTATCAAAGTAAAATTTTTTTGGCTTAATAACAATTTGAATGAAAATAAACATGAGAACTACATTCCTATTGCTATTTTTGACAAGTTTTGCAACATCGCTATCTTTTCTAATAAATTTGATCAAATTATTTTCAAGCTCTCTTAAAAAAGGTGATTTCATTCTTAAAGAGGTTTGGAATTTTATTAGATATAAACAAAACCCCTCTAATGTTTTCATTAAACTTTGGAACAATATCATTCCCATTTCTTATTCCATTTTAGGTTGGAGGATTTTGAATAACTTCATTCTTGTAAATTCTCCGGCTTAAATTATTTTATTTACCTTCCAAGTGCTATTGTTGCTTTCATATTGAAAATATTAATCATGTTTTTGTCAATTGTGATATTGCTTCCAAACTTTGGATATGGTGTGACGATTTATTTAACACAAACTATTTTTAGGCCTCTCTTTCATTTTATCAACTTCTTGAAGTTTGTTTCCATAAAATTGTGAAAGGTCATATTAAAGTTTTAATTGTCATTACCCTTATTTGGTTCATTTGGATGGATTGAAATGATGCTAAATATCGAGGCATCCCTATGAACCATAGAAGGATCCTTGCTATAACCCTAAACCTAAAAAAAATAAAAACTAAATTAAATATACCTAAACCTACGAGTTTACTTAATTTAAATAAAAATAATTATTAAATAAAAAACACTAACCACCTAAATCCTAAACACTAAATCCTAAACCCTAATCCCTAAATCCTAAATTGTAAACCCTAAACCCTAAGCTCTAACCTAAACCCTAACTTTAAACCCTAAACACTAAACCCTAAACCCCAAACCCTAAATGACCTTAAACCCAAAAACCCTAAACTTTAAACCCTAAACCCTAAACCCTAAACTCAAACCCTAAACCCTAAATCTTAAACCCTTACCCTAAACCCTAAAACCCTAAACCCTAAACCCTAAACTAACCCTAATTCCTTAGTCAACCCTTAACCCTAAACACTAAACCCCAAACCTTAAACCCTAAAAAACTAAACCCTAAAGCCCAAACACCAAACCCTATACCCATGGCCATGACCATTTTGAATGCTTTGTATTACATCCTAACCTCAAAAAGAACATATCACAGGATCCTAATGCCTCTCTTGGAACTAGGAAAACCAATAACTTTGTTTATGTGCCTAAAGCTTCTCATAAGGGAACTCATCCCACTACATCTACCCCTTTATTACCCACTGAGGTGTCCAATGAAATACACTCTGAGCTTGGCAAAAATACTACTTTTGAGGTGTATGAAGAAACTAATAAGCATTTACCTAGCACTACTCCCACTTGTAATAATTTGGCCTTTCATGACAATCCTTTGCTTCACTTGAATCTTAATGACAATTTGAATGGGGATCTTATATTGGATCAAAATAATGTTAATCCTTTGGTGTCAGATCAAAATCAGATTATGCATCATGGTATTGAGAATGATATTTGTACTTTGAATGGTGCAAGAACCTCTCCTTCTACTTCACTACAAAGTGATACTCAAGCTATTCCCATTTCCCATTCTCACTCTGATACTGAAGAAGGAGAAATCACCACTAATAAAATATTGTCTGATATTGTTCCTATCGATACCTAAACCAATCCCTCTCTCGATGGAGATACTTTGATACGATAGACCCTTCCTTCCAAATAGTTTTAGAAAAAAATATTCCAAAGCCAAAATAACTAATAATAACTTCACTAGAATCACACGTTCTTCCCTAACAATAAATGTCCTCCTCTCTTCTTTTTCATTTCCTTTTCCTTTTTCTTCTGGTTTCCTTATGATCAATTTTCTTATTTGGAATATCCGGGGTTGTGGGACTCTTCCTGTCCGCAACCGTGTTAGGAGCCTTTGTCGCACTCATAACATCAAATTACTTGTTATTATTGAGCCTTTCATTCACTCTTCCAAGATTGCCCATGTTGCTAGATCTATTGTATTTCAAAATTTCCTCTTCATCCTTAATAATAAAATATGGTATTTTTGGAATAATTCCATCACCATTTCCATCATTGATGATCTCAACAATTGGTAAATGTCAAAATCTCTTTAGGTGAGTTTTCGCCTTTTGGTTCCTTTATCTATGCTTCTTGTAATAGAGCAGGAACATACTTTGGAATCACTTAAGAACCTTCACCTCTCGCTTAACCTTCCTTGGTTGGTTGGGGGTGATTTCAACACTATCATTGCTTCTTCGAAAAGGAGGGGAGGATGTTCTCCTAACCTCCATTCCATGGAAGACTTCTCTAATATGATCCTTGACTGCAATCTGATTGATATTGGTTTTTCAGGGTCTGATTACACGTGGCAAAACTCTAGACTTTGGCAGCATCTTGATAGGACCCTCTTTAATTCTCTTTGGATCAATCAATGGCCTCTTACTTCTGTTGAGCATTTGAGCAAAACATTGTCTGATCATGCTCCTCTTTTGATCTCTATCAAAACTCCCCCTCTTAACCCTTCTACTCCCTCACCTTTTAGATTCCAAAATATGTGGACACAACATGGTGACTTCACTAATGTTGTTTTCACTAATTGGATGGCTCCTGTTCACCCCGATAATTCTGTTAAAGGCATGCTTTGGCTTTGGCTTAAGCTCAAGAGGCTTAAACAAAACCTTAATTGGTGGAACAAGCATATTTTTAAAAATCTCTTTACCAATCTTAAAGCTATGGAACAAGTGGTTTGTTCACTTGAAGAGGTCGCCTTAACCGATCCGAAGTTGATGAGTTGAGCATTGCCAAAGATAGTTTGATTAATTATCAAAATATGGAGGAAACCTATTGGTGTCAAAAGCCTAGCAAACATATTGTCGATGGCTGTAAACACTAGGTATTTCCATGCTATTTGCAATAAACGGAAAGCTTTAAACTCAATTAAGAAAATTAAGAACTCTAATGATGGCTGGATAACTGATAGCAATGAAATCAAGGAATTTGTCATACATCACTTTCAAAATTTACTAAATTCTAATCCTTCGCTAGACACGCCCTCCAACACCCACCTTATCCCTTCTTTGATTAGCAATGAGGATAACCATTTGCTCACTATGCCCCCTCGAAGCGAGATTAGTAGTACTCTCAAGCATGAACACCGATTCTATTGTCGCCCATGGACACTCATTTCTTTCAGCATTATTGGCCTTTTATTAAATCTGATCTTTTAATGCTGTTATTGATTTTTTTGATGGCAGCTCTATTCCCAGATATTTTTCAAGTACTTATATTATCCTTATTCCCAAAACCATCAATCCTGAATCTTGGGGCGATTTTTGACCTATTAGTCTTTGTACCTTTTTCCAAAAACTCAATGCTAAATAAATTAATAATAGGATTAGCCCCCTGCTCCAAAAAATCATCTCCCCTAATCAAACTGGTTTCATCAAAAATAGAGCCATATCTGATAATATTCTTCTCGCCCAAGAGCTAGTTCATGACATTGATGTCTCTTCAGGAGGTAATATGCTTTCAAACGGACATCTCTAAAGCCTTTGACAACCTCTCGTGGATTTCCTCTTTCAAATCTTACATTTGTTTGGTTTCTCGATAATTTTATCCGCTTATAAAAGTTGTATCACTAACGCCCTGGTTTCTATTATCTTAAATGGTGAATCCCTTGGTTTCTTTACTTCGAGCCATGGTTTGCGTCAAGGTGACCCTCTTTCCACTTCTCTTTTTATCATTGCTGTTGAATATCTTTCGAGGAGTCTCAATGATCTTTTCATTAAAAAACCTAATATGGCTTTTAAAACTCATGGTGGTTTTCCTGTTTCTCATCTTAGCTTTGCTGATGATTTTATAATCTTCTGCAATGCCTCTCTTCAACATGTTAAAACTATTAAGAATCTCTTAAATGATTTTGGCAAATTTAGTGGTCTCTTCCTTAATGAAAGAAAATGCTATTTTATTCCCTCAGCTAAGATTCCCATCAATAGACTAAATCAAATCTCCAGAATTACTAATTTTAATCAAAGTCAATTTCCCATTACTTATCTCGGCTCGCTTTTAAAGGCCGAAAAGATCTCATCTTTTGATGACCTTATTCAAAAAATTTCTAATAAAATCGTTTGGGAATTTCATTTACTTTCTTTTGGTGGTAAACCTTGATTAAGAGCACTCTTAATTCCATGCTTCAATCGACTTCTTTAAATTGTGGTAATTTTGATGAAGGTGGTCTTTGGTTTAAATCCATGATGAAGCTATCACTTCTTTTCCTAAACTGTGGAATTTTAGGAGTAAACATAGCTCTTTACTTTTTTGACTCATCTAATTGTGGTAGGCACCCCTCATTTGTCCCTTTAAGCCGGGTGACTCTCCTATGTGGAAAAGACTTAGTTCTATCAAATGGGATGCAATCCTTAATTTTGGGGCATTAACTGCACTTTTCTTTTGGCAAGATAACTAGACTGGATGTGGATCCAAAGATGACTTACTCTCCACCCATTCCACTGCCGCTATTAAAGTAAACTCTTTCTGGCATAATTATAAGTGGAATAATAGTAAGCTTGCTGATTTTATCCCTTTTACTTTCTTGAATATGGTTACTACTCTTCCTATCACTCCTCACAATCAAGATCAGATTCTCTTTAAGCTCTCTCATAATGGTGACTTCAACCTCAAAAATGTGTGGCTCCACATTAGAGATACTCATGATTCCTCCTATGTATTCTCCAAACTTTGGAATAACAATATCCCTACTTCTTATTCTCTTACTTGGCATATTCTAAAAATTTTATCCCTATTGATTCCTTGTTGTGTAAAGGGTTCCATTTACCCTCTAAATGTCAATGTTGTTTCCATATTGAGAATTTTAATCATGTTTTTGTTAATGGGGTCATTGCTTCTAAACTTTGGGTTTGGTATGATGATCTTTTTAACACTAATTTCAATGGCTCTCTTACTCTATATCAACGAAATCTATTTTGATAATACTATTAAAGGTCACATTAAAGTTATCATTGCTATCACTCTTATCTGGTTCATATGGATGGACCGTAATGATGCAAAACACCGTGGGATCCCTATGAACCATGTGAGGATTATTGCTAGAACTAAAACCAAAGTTCGTGACTTGTTTAAAGCCAATCTCATTCATTACAGACAATTCAAAGGCTATAAATTTGTCGCCAATAAACTGGGCATTAACCTGCCGGATGAACCTTACTATCGAAATGACAAGATTATCTATTGGAAAACCTCTTGACCATATTATTAAAATCAATACCGATGGCTATGTCTCTCATAATGGCTCTTGTGGTGGCAGAACTCTAAGGGTATAGTACTATGTGCTTTTGGTTACCTCCTTACTTTCCGCCCCATTTTCCGAGCTTATGGCGCCTTCAAAGCTCTTGAGATTTGCCTCCAAAATGGTGGCTCAATATTTGGATTGTGGATGCTATTCACTGATTGATCTTTTGACCTCCTCTAAGATGAGCAAAGACGAATTGTACTACCTCCTCAAACAAACTAGAGCTCTTCTTTCCCAATAAATTTTAACATCACTCATGTTTGAAGGAAATGCTGTCGACTACCTTGCCAATCTGCTAGATCCGATGGTATCATCTTCTTTAATCAACTCACCTTACCCAAACACTTGCGTGGACTGGTTAACTTGGACAACTCTAGGTTTCCTTATCTCAAAACTTAATCTACCTTTTTGGTCTTTAATGTCCATTCATCCTTTTACTGTATCCCTCTTTACTTTATGGTTTTCTATTCCTCTTTGGGTCTTTTGTGGATGTTTCACATGGATATTATTTGCTATTTTGATTTCTGTGGGCTCACTGCTTTTGGCATTTACACTTACAATGGGCTGCTGTCGAGCTATGTGCATACTAATATCCCTCATTTGAATTTTGTTGAGCTACGTGTTAGCTACTATTGGTTTTATAACAATCAATACTGGAGGGAGATATTTATCATGATGGGTTTAGCTCGCTATTACTTATGCAATGTGCTATTTTTTCAAAGATATTACCTTGGAGCATCTTAGTTACCTATGTTGTTTCTATGCATTATATTAGTGTTCATTATGCTGGTTGCAATATTTATTTTGAAGATTTACTGTTAGGTTGTTGGATTTTAGCTGATAATGATTGGTGGCTGGACTTTGAAATGCTGCTTATCTCCCCTATTAGATCCTGGGCTGCTACTGATATTCTCTTTGTCTCCAGCTTTGAGCTGACGTTTACCTTTTATTTCTGGGAGTTATCTTTTATTTTATTTTTTTGCATGAAGAGGTCTTGGGGTCTTGCTGTTTCTGCCTCTCCTATACTTCATAATCTTACCTTCACATCCTGTAATAATAATATATGCAACATCCTGGTTAAAAATCTTTCTATGCAGATTTGGAATTATTTTCTGACTTTCAATATTTCTGATGCTGTGGGTTTTGCTACTGGTCTATTTCTTTGTGCTCCTTTGCTCTTTAATGGCTTATCCTATGTTTGGAATTGTTTATTAATCTTCACTCTATACAATTTCTCTGAAGATGATATTTCTGCTAACCTTGGCTTACCCTATGGTTGCAATCATGGTAGTGTTCTTTTAAGCTATGACTATTGGATTACTAGATTCACTGTTCTGCAGGATAATCTTGTTTTAAACTATGGTTGGATCTCGAGCTTATGTCCGCAGTTATTGGATCATCTGCCTTTATATATTATTTGTGCTACTAACAATTGGGATGATCGTTTTCACGCCGTTATTTATTTCGGTTCTAGTCTTGGCGACATCTCATTAACTATCTGGGAATTTACTTATGCAGTATAATTTGAATGGTTGGTTTTATGGCCAACTTGCTATTCTTTATTTCTTGGTTGTTGGATGAGATCGTCTTATATCTGCAAGTCTTGGTTTATCTATTTCATGGTGATTTTGGTATTGTCTTGATGTTTGTCTTGCAACCTTTTTTTCCCAACCGTCAGATTTTGGTATTTCTATTCTATTTTATTATTTCCTCAGTGTTTGGATTCTTAATGGCTTCTATTAGCCTTTTCGTGGTTGTAGGTTTTTCGCTACCCCGACCGCTTTATCTGGAAGGTTTTTCTTTTATTATCCTTTGAACCCTTTTGCTAACATTGTTGGCTTTTGGTCTTTAGGCCCTTTGACACCGGTGGACTTTATTCCTATCTATTCCCGATTTTTTTATTCTCAGTTGCTTTATCAATCACTCGCTATTTTTTCCTACTTTTGCTCTTTCCCACTTGGTTCTGTTTACTGCGAGCAAACACCGGTGATTGTCCATCTGATTATTTGGATCATTTCATATGTTTTTGGGTGGACTCTTGGCCAGCTTGTTGGTTTTAACTGCCTTGGTTGTTGGCTGAACTGGATTAATACTCTTCATGCTGTCTCTGGGGTTTTGGTTTGTTTTGCTCAGCAACTCACTATTGTAGTTGTTGATTGCTTGTTGGTTTTTTTCCTTGACCCCCCTTAATGGTTTATTATATGCATATCACCTTAATGCTCTGGTTTTCTTTATCTGCTACTATTTTCTCCATCTTTTTTCAGTTAAACCTATTTCTATTGCAATGTTATCCTAGATGGGTGGCTTTATGGTAAACTAGCTGGTTTCTGTTCTCTAGCTAGTTATTCCTTGTCTTGGATATTTTCTATCTTGGCTTTTCAGGGCTCCTATGTTGGCTCCATCCTGGTTGGTTGTAGGACTTCTGGGTATTATGCTCATGTTTAACATTGATGTTCATGGTTTTAGTGATTCTTGCTTCTTTCTAGATACCTATTTTTATACTCTATCTAATTGGTTATTAAATATGGTAATGACTTCACTGATGGAGAAGTTTTATGGAAAATTTGCTATCCCTTCCTGTATTGAATGTTGTTGTCTTAAGTGTTGCTGTCTTGGCTGGTTTTTGCCTTGGTTATCTGCTGTCTTGCTTTTTCTAGATTCTAATGTTGATACACATTTGAATCCATTTTTTGATTTTTCTTCTAGTGGGTTCCAATGTTGCATTAACTTCTTTTCTATTGGGGTTGGCTTTTGGAATGCCTGTGCTATTTACATCTGGGCTGTTGTTCATCTACTGATTGCTGTGATCTACATTAACTGTTGTTGTCTCTATTCCCATCTCGGATTAGGTTGGTGCTCATATGCACCGCTCGTGGTACTATGGACATTTGTCTTTCGCCTTTCTCTTGGTTGTTTGTTGATCCGATTACCCGATTTTTGGTTCCGATTGTCGCAACGAGTTGTAACTCATGTGGTAGGTTTCCGCTACCCCAATCACTTTATCCGAAGGTTTTTCTTTTTATTATCCTTTGAACCCTTTTGCTACCTTTGTTGGCTTTTGGACTTTAGGCCCTTTGTCCAGGTGGACTTTGTGATTATTTTTCGTTTCTCTATTTTTGATTTTCTCCTATTTTGTTGTTATCAAGGGTTTTTTCTCTCTTGATTCTTTAACATCGAGCAGATCTCTCCAACTTTGTTTAGTTAAATTTGTATCTATTGCAATATTTATCCTGGACGGGTGGTTGTATGGCAAGCTTCCTGGTATTTGTTCCCTAGCTGGTTCTTTCTTGTCTTGGATATTTGCTATTTTGGTTCTTCAGGACTCCTATGTTGGCTCCATCTTGTAGGATTTGGGTCCTATGTGCCTAGTTTTTCGACATTGATGTTCTGATGGTTTTTTGGGGATTGCTGTCTGGGTTGCTGCCTTCCAGATACCTATTTTTATGCCCTTCCTACTTGGTTATTAACGATGGCAATATCTACTTTGATGGAGAGAGATTACTTAATTCCCCTGGCTGGCAATGTGGTGTTGATTATCTATTGTTTGCTGCTTATTTGCTTT
This sequence comes from Cymbidium sinense, assembly GCA_021442155.1. Taxonomy (NCBI): domain Eukaryota; kingdom Viridiplantae; phylum Streptophyta; class Magnoliopsida; order Asparagales; family Orchidaceae; genus Cymbidium; species Cymbidium sinense. Next base: position 371,456,677 of record CM038214.1, on the reverse strand, counting down.
GTAGTTGGTCTGAAAACCATTTTAACTCTTGCCTCTCTTATCTTTACACTACCATTGTTAGACTTATGCAGACCACTGTTAAGATGCTCTTAACTAATTCATATTCCTACCCTATCATGCTGTATCTGAATGGGTTGTCTTATAATGAGCTTGCTGCCTAATGTTGTATCTGATGTACTTCTTGCACTGGTGCTGGGCATTCTTTGACATGGTGTCTTATATCGAGTCTTATTTCTAGGATGGGAACCTCTTTCTCATTCTGACTTTTGCTGATTATCTATCTACCTTGTATTGGATTAAAATTGCAGGTGCTAAGGATATCACGACTTTTATCAAATGGATCCAATACAGGTTTGTTGGCTATGATGGCTGTGATGTTTTCACTCCATTTTGGTTTGGTAGTAGCTCTTGTGATGTAACCCTTCCGCTGAAGTCTGGATGCTCATATTTGCATCTAACTTGGTGTGATTGAGCCTGAGCCTTCTCTATCACAACTTTACTATCATTCTCGATTAATTATCATTATCAGATTTTAATTGCTCTAACTTTTTTCTGTTTAAATTATTGCAGGTGATTCTCTCTTGCCCTCTTGTAGGTCTGCTCCAGAGTGAAATGCATTCTCCCATCCTGTAGAGCATTGGCCCTAATCTTCCACTGGCTTACTTGTTAATCAATTTGTATCTTTTGGTTGCTTTATTGTTTTCTTTTGTTTTACAGATGGGATTTACACCTAGTCGATTGTAGCTCTTTGAGCAATAGTTCTGGAGTTTATCCCCTTTAAGGACCTTGTAACCCTCTTTTTGTGGCAATAAAATTCCCCTAAATGGGGTTCCCAAAAAAAAAAAAAAAAAAAATACACCAAACCCGATAACCTAAACCCTAAACCTTAAACCCTAAACCTTAACTCTAAATCATAAACCCTAAAACCCTAAACCTTAAAACCCTAAACCTAAACCATAAACCTTAAACCTAAAACCCTAAACCCTATACCCTAAACCCAACCCTAAACCCTAAACCCTAAACCCTAAAACCTAAATCCTAAACCTAAACCCTAAATAAATCCTAAAATCCCTAAACCCTAAACACTAAACCATAAACCTTAAACCCTAAACCTTAAACCCTAAACCATAAACCCTAATCCCTAAACCCTAAAACCACAAACCATAAACCCTAATCCCTAAACCCTAAAAACCTAAAACCTAAACCTAAACTAAATTAAACCTAAAAATAAAATAAATAAAAAAACTTCAATGTAAATAAAATAAAAATCTAAACTAAAACCTAAACCTAAACTTAAAATTAAACTTAAGCCTAAAAATAATATAAAATTAAATAAAAAATAAAAACTAAACTAAAATAAAATAAATGAAATCCTAAACAAAACTAAAAAGTAAAATAAACCTAAAAAAAATTAAAAAATAAAATAAAGTAAAAACTAAACCTAAAATAAGCATTAATTTAACCTATATATATATAAACTGAATAAACACCTAAACCTAAAAAATAAACCTAAACCCTAAATTAAAAAAAAGACTAACTTAAAAAAATAAAATAAACAAAATAAAATAAATAAACTAAACTAAAATAAATAAAGGCTAAACCTAAACTTAAAATAAACTAAACCTAATAAACCTAAACCTAAACTAAATTAAATGAATTAAACTAAAAGTAAACCTACACCTAAACTAAAAATATATAACCTAAAAATAAACCTAAAATAAAAACCTAAAACCTAAACCAAAAAAAATATAAAAAAAAACTAAACCTAAACGTAAAAATAAAAAATAAAACCTAAACATAAAAAAATAAATAAAAATAAAATAAAATTAAAAAATAAATCTAAACTAAAAAAATAAACTAAAATAAAACACCTAAACTAAAATAAATAAACCTAAAATAAATAAACTAAACTAAATAATAATAAAAATAAACCTAAAGAAAAATAAAAAATAAAATAAACTAAAATAAATAAAAAATAAACTAAATATACCTAAACCTACTAGTTTACTTAATTTAAATAAAAATAATTACTAAATGAAAAAACACTAAATCCCTAAATCCTAAACACTAAATCCTAAACCCTAAACCCTAAACACTCTAAACCATAAACCCTAAACCCTAAAAAAACTAAACTTAAACCTAAACCTAAACTTAAACCCTAAACCTCCTAACTAACCTAAACTAAACTTAAATACTCCTAAACTAACCTAAACCTAAACCTAAACTAAAACTAAACCTTAAAGCCTAAAATACCTAAACCTAAATTTAAACCTAAACTTAACTCTAAATCATAAACCTAAACTCTAAAATAAACCCTAAACTACTATAACCTAAACTATACTTATAATTTAAACTCAACCTAAACCTAAACCTAAACTAAAACCTAAATTAAACTAAACCTAAATAATTTTAAAACTAAACTAAACCCTAAACCATAAACCTTAAACCCCAAACCCTAAAACCACAAATCATAAACCTTAAACCCTAAACTCTAAAAACTTAAAAACTTAAACCTAAATGAAATAAAACCTAAAAATAAAATAAATAAATAAACTTCAATGTAAATAAAATAAAAACCTAAACTAAAACTTAAATCTAAACTTAAAATTAAACTTAAACCTAAAAATAATATAAAATAAAATATAAAATAAAAACTAAACCAAAATAAAATAATTAAAATCCTAAACTAAACTAAAAAGTAAAATAAACCTAAAAATAAAAACTAAACCCTAAAAACAAAATAAAATAAAAACTAAACCTAAAATAAGCATTAATTAAATGTAAAACAAAACAAAATAAAAATTGAATAAACACCTAAACCTAAAAAATAAACCTAAACCCTAAATTAAAAAAGAACTAAACCTAAAAAAAAAAAAACCTAAAATAAACTAAAATAAATAAAGGCTAAACCTAAACTTAAAATAAACTAAACCTAAACCTAAGACTAAACTAAATTAATTGAATTAAACTAAAAATAAACCAACACCTAAACTAAAAATAAACCTAAAATAAAAACCTAAAACCTAAACCTAAAAAATTATAAAAAAAAACTAAACCTAAACCTAAAAATAAAAACTAAAACCTAAACATAAAAAATAAAATAAAAATAAAATAAACTGAAAAATAAACATAAACCTAAACCTAAACCATAAAAATAAACTAAAATAAAAAACCTAAATTCAAATAAATAAACTAAACTAAATAAAAATAAAAATTAACCTACCTAAAAATAAGAAATAAAATAAACTAAAATAAATAAAAAATAAGCTAAATAAACCTAAACCTACTCATTTACTTAATTTAGAAAAAAAATAAATAAATAAATAAATACCCTAAACCTTAAACACTAAACCCTAAACCTTAGACAACCCCAAACCCTAAAACCCCAAACCCTAAACCCAAACCATAAACCCTAAACCCTACCTAAACCCTAATCACTAAACCTTAAACCCTAAAACCCTAAACCCTAAACTATAAACCCTAAACTAACCCTAAAACCAAAGCTATCCCTAAACCCTAAAAACCCTAAACCCTAAAGCCTAAACACTAAAACCTAATCTCTAAACCCTAAACCATAAACCCTAACCCTAAACCCTAAACACTAACCCTACTGGAGGTGCTGGTAGATATGATGGTGGATATGGATGTGGTGGTTAAGGAGACAGGAACTGGAGGTGGGAGATCTGGTGGTACTGATGGATCTAGAGGAGCTAGTGGATATGGAGGTGATGGTTATGGAGGCGGGTGGAGTGACAGAGGTTACAACCATGGTGGTGGCAGAGGGATAGAACATGGATATGATGGTAGATCCCGCTACTCGAGAGGTGAGGGTGGTTCTAATGGGAACTAGAGAAAATGAAGAACGGTCGATCCGATTTGCTGCTTATGGAACTGAAGAGATGGTTCTAGTTATGTATTATTTTTGATTTGCTTAATGTATCCTCATATTTTATCTATGTCATCACTTGTATCTCAGAAAACTTGGTCTACTACTTGGTTGATGAATTCAAAAATAAGAAATGTTGAATCTGAATTTATTCTTTATTAAAAAAATCTTAAATCCTAAACCCTAAAACTTAAACCCTAAAAACCCTAAAACCCTAAACTATAAAACCCTAATCCCTAAACCCCAAAACCTAAACCTAAACCCTAAACCCTAAACTAAAACCTAAATAAATACCAAACTAAACCCTAAACTAAAAACCCTAAACCCAAAACCTAAACCCTAAACCCTAAACCCTAAACTAAACCATAAACCCTAAAATCCTGAACCCAAAACCCTAAACCTAAAACCCTTAACCCTAAACCTTAAACACTAAACCATAAACCCTACAACCATAAATCTTAAACCCTAAATGACAAAGACTAAACCCTAAACCCTAAACTAACCCTAAACCCTAAAGCCTAAACATTAAACTCTAAACCCTAAACCCTTAATCCTAAACCCTAAAACCCTAAACCCTAACCCTAAACCCTAAACCCTAAACCATAAAAACCCAAAACCCTAAAGCCTAAACACTAAACCCTAAACCATGAACCCTAAAAACCCTGAACCTTAAAGCATAAACTCTAAACCTAAACCCTAAACCCTAAACCCTAAGCTCTAAACCCTAACCCTAAGCCCTAAACCCTAAAACCCTAAACTCTAAACCCTAAAGCCTAACTCTAAACCCTAAACCCTAAACCTTAAGCCTTAAACCCTAAACCTAAACTTAAAGAAACTAAATAAATAAAATATAAGCCTAAACCCTAAAACCTAAACTTCTACCTAAACCCTAATAATGGGTTGAACCTTGACGACGGGAACATCAGTGTCAACTAGGCTTAGTATAGTTGTCATGGTGGAAGCGAAGGTGGTGGTGGTGGTTATCGTAGTGGTGGTTGGGGATCTGGAGGTGTTGTTGGATATGGAGGTCGTGGTGGGAGTAGTGGTTATTACGGAGGCTGGAGGAGTGACAGAGGTTACAATCGTGGTGGTCATAGATGGATAGATCAGGGACATGATGACGAAACCCATTGCTCGAGAGGCGGTGGTGGCTCTAATGGGAACTGGAGAAACTAAAAATCGGCTGATCCAATCTATTGCTTATGGAACTATCTTTATAGTAGAGATAGTTCTAATTATCTAGGGGTTTCAATTTGCTCTATGTGTGCTCATTTTTTATCTATGTCATCTCCTGTGTCTTTGAAAACTTGGTGCATTACTCGGTTGGTGAAATCAAAAAGAAGAAATGTTGAATATAAATTTATTCTTTTAAAAAAAATCTTAAACCCTAAACCCTAAACTAAAACCTAAACCTAAAACCTAAATCCTAAACCCTCAACCTTAAAATTCATAAACCCTAAAAGCTAAACCCTAAACTCAAACCTTAAACCCTAAAACCCTAAACCTCAAACCCCTAAACCCTATAACAGCATAAACCTAAACCTAAACTAAATAAACCTAAAGTTAAAACCTAAACTAAAACCCTAAACTCCTAAACCTAAACTTAAAAAAACCTAACTAAATTAAACTAAAACTAACCTAAATTAAACCTTAAACTATAAACTATAAACATATAACCCAAATACTAAACCTAAACCTAAAACTAAACCCTAAACCTAAACACTAAAATCTAAACCTTAAACTTAAACTAAAACCTAAACTAAACCTAATATAAATAAAAACTAAACTTAAACTAAACCTACTAAACTAAACTTAAACTTAAACCTAAACTAAACTAAACCTAAACTAAACCTAAACTAAATAAACTTAAACTTAAACTAAACTAACTTTAACTTAAACTCTAAATCAACTAAACTAAACCTAAACCTTAAAATAACTAACTAAACTAAACCTAAACCTAAACTAAATCTAACCTAAATCCTAAACTTAACTAACCTAAACTCCTAAACTAAACCCTAAACTTAAACTCCTAAACTCTAAACCTAAATCTAAACTAAATTAAACTTAAACCTAAATCTATCCTTAATCCTAAATTTTAAACTCTAAAATAAAACTTAAACTTAAACTCTAAACTTAAATGACCTAAACTAAAACCTAAATAAACTAACTCCTAAACCTAAAATCCTAACTAAACCTAAACTATAAACTAAAATCTAAACCTAAAATCTCTAACCTAAACCTATCTAACTAAACCCTAAACTAAACCCTAAACCCTAAACTATAACCTAAAAAACTAAACCCTAAAGCCCTAAACATAAACCTATACCTAAACCTTAAACTTAATCTCTAAATCATAAACCCTAAACCCTAAAACTAAACTAAACCTAAACTATAACTCTAAACTAAATCCTATACCTAAACTAATCTAAACCTAAACCTAAACCCTAAAACCTAAATCCTAAACCCAAACCCTAAATAAATCCTAAAAACCCTAAACCCTAAACACTAAACCCTAAACCATAAACCTTAAACCCTAAACCATAAAACCACAAACCATAAACCCTAAACCCTAAACCCTAAAAACCTAAAAACCTAAACCTAAACTAAATAAAACCTAAAATAAAATAAATAAACAAACTTCAATGTAAATAAAATAAAACCTAAAACCTAAATATAAACTTAAATTAAACTTAAACCTAAAATAATATAAAATAAAATAAAAATAAAACTAAACCAAAATAAAATAAATAAAATCCTAAACTAAACTAAAAGTAAAATAAACCTAAAATAAATTAAAAAATAAAATAAAATAAAAACTAAACCTAAAATAAGCATTAACTAAACCTAAAACAAAATAAAATAAAAATTGAATAAACACCTAAACCTAAAAAATAAACCTAAACCCAAATTAAAAAAAAGACCTAAACCTAAAAAAAAAACCTAAAATAAACTAAAATAAATAAAGGCTAAACCTAAACTTAAAATAAACTAAACCTAAACATAAACCTAAACCTAAACTAAATTAAATGAATTAAACTAAAAATAAACCAACACCTAAACTAAAATAAACCTAAAATAAAAACCTAAAACCTAAACCTAAAAAATTATAATAAAAAACTAAACCTAAACCTAAAAATAAAAAATAAAACCTAAACATAAAAAAATAAAATAAAAATAAAACTAAACTCAAAAATAAACATAAACCTAAACCTAAACCATAAACATAAATTAAAATAAAACCTAAATTCAAATAAATAAACCTAAAATAAGTAAACTATACTAAATAAAAATAAAAATGAACCTACCTAAAAATAAGAAATAAAATAAACTAAAATAAATAAAAAATAAGCTAAATAAAAGTAAACCTTGTCATTTACTTAATTTAGAAAAAATAAATAAATAAATAAATGAAAACCCTAGACCTTAAACAACCCCAAACCTTAAAACCCTAAACCCTAAACCCAAACCATAAACCTTAAACCCTACCTAAACACTAAATACTAAACCTTAAACCCTAAAACCTTAAACCCTAAACCGTAAACCCTAAACTAATAGTAAAACCAAAGCTATCCCTAAACCCTAAACCCTAAATACCCTAAACCCTAAAGCCTAAACACTAAAGCCTAATATCTAAACCCTAAACCATAAACCCTAACCTTAAACCCTAAACACTAACCCTACTGAGGTGCCGGTGATGGATGGATATGGATGGTGGTTAAGGAGATAGAACCTGAGGTGGGGAATCTGGGCCGATGGATCTAAGAGCTGATATGGAGGTGGTGGTTATGGTGGCAGGTGGAGTGACAGATGTTACAACCATGGTGGTGGCCGAGGGATAGATCATGGATATGATGGTAGACCCTGCTACTCGAGAGGTGAGGGTGGTTCTAACGGGAACTTGAGAAAATGAAGAACGATCGATCTGATTTGCTGCTTATGGAACTGAAGAGACAGTTCTAGTTATCTATGGTTTTTTATTTGCTTAATGCGTGCTCATTTTTTATCTATGTCATCGCTTGTATCTCAGAAAAATTGGTCTACTACTTGGTTGATGAATTGAAAAATAAGAAATGTTGAATCTGAATTTATTCTTTATTAAAAAAATCTAAAATCCTAAACCCTAAAACTTAAACCCTAAAACCCTAAAAACCATAAAACCCTAAACCATAAAACTCTAATCCCTAAACCCCAAAACCTAAACTCTAAACCCTAAACCCTAAACTAACCTAAACCCTAAATCCTAAACATCAAACCATAAACCATAAACTAAAAAACCCTAAACCCAAAACCTTAAACCCAACCATAACCCAAAATACTTAAAAACTAAAAACCAAAACTGAACAAACCTAAAACAGCATAAACCCTAAAACCTAAACCACACCCTAAACTAAACCTAAACCCCAGACTAAACCACAAACCTGAAGAAACCACAAAAAAACATTAAACTCAAAACCCACAAACCCTAATCCAACCCTAAAACCCCAAACTAAAAAAAACTAAGCTTAAACCATAATCAACCCAAACCCTAAAGCTAAACACTAAACCATAAAACCACAACCTAAAACCACGACAAAGCATAAACTCTAAACTAAACCACAAACCTAAACCCAAAGCTCTTAACCAACCTAAACCCTAAACCCCTAAAACCACAAAGCCTAACTCTACCTAAACCCACCAAACTAAACCTAAAGAAACTAAATAAATAAAAAAAATAAACCTAAACATTAAAACTTAAACATAAACCTAAACCCTAATAATGGGTTGAACCTTGAAGATAGGAACATCAGTGTCAACTAGGCATAGTATAGATGTCGTGGTGGAAGTGAAGGTGGTGGTGGTGGTTATCGTAGTGGTGGTTGGGGATCTGGAGGTGTTGTTAGATATGGAGGTCATGGTGGGAGTAGTGGTTATTACGGAGGCTGGATGAGTGACAGAGGTTACAATCGTGGTGGTCGCAGTTGGATAGATCAGGGACATGATGACGGAATCTGTTGCTTGAGAGGTGGTGGTGGCTCTAATGGGAAATGGAGAAACTAAAGATCGGCTGATCCGATCTATTGCTTATGGAACTATCATTACAATAGAGATAGTTCTAGTTATCTAGGAGTTTTGATTTGCTCTATGTGTGCTCATTTTTTTATCTATCATTAAACGTGTCTTAGAAAATTTGGTTCCTACTTGGTTGGTGAAATCAAAAGAAGAAATGTTGAATAAATTTATTCTTTATTAAAAAAACCTTGAACCCTAAAAACTAAAACCTAAACCACAAACCTACTAAACTAAAACCCAAACCTTAAAACCATAAACCCAAATCTAACCACAAAGCATAAAACTTAAACCTAAACTAAACCCAAACCTAAATATAAACCCTAAACCCAAACTGCGTGAAACCTTAACCTAAAACCTAAAACCCCAAACCTAAACCACAAACCTAAAAAACTAAACTTATTCTAAACCCAAAATCAAACCCTGGAAATGCCAGCCAAAAATAAATAAAATGGCCTTTAAACTAGGCACTGACCCTAGGCCCTGAGCCAAAGCTAAAACTGGGTGTAAACTAAGGCTGAGCTGAGTCTGACCCTAGGCTAAACTGATCATGAGGATCATGAGCCCAGGGCAGAAGGCCTGGACCCTGGTCTGGAAATGAGCTGAGCTGAGGCCACAGGCCTGAGCCTGGACAAAGCTAGGACTAGGCCCTGGGCTGAGGCCCTAGGCCCTGGGCTGAGCTGGGCAGCTAGGCTTAGGCCTAGGCATGAGTGTGACCATGGCATGACCCTGAGCTGGCCCAGGCTTGGACTTACTGAGCTTGAGTCAGGCTGAGCTAAGCTAGGCCACAGGCTGACCCTGGGCACAGGACTGAGGCCTGAGCTGAATAAGGCCACCAGGCCCTGACTGGAGTGTGGGACTCAGTGGGCTTAGGCCCTGAGCTGAGCTTGGGTCCTGGGCTGAGCCTAGGCTGAAGCAGGCTAGGCCTGGCTGACTGGGCCACAGGCTGAGCAGGCCCTGGGCCACTGATCCCTGGGCCCAGGTCCTGAGTCTGGCTATGGGCCCTGGGCCACAAGCCCTGACCTGACCTGACAGCCTGGGCAGGCACTGGGCCCAGGCCCACTGAGCAGTCCTAGGCCCTAAGGCTGGGCTGGGCCATGACTGGAGTCCACAGGCCATCCTGGGCCACAGATCACAGGCCAGCTGGCCCTAAGCCTAGCTGAACTGAGCCACTAGCCACTGGGCCACAGGCTGAAAAGGCCCCAGGCCACTAGGCCCACCAGAGGCCTAAACTAATGACTAGTCATGGGCCACTGAGACCCCAAGACTAGGCCCTGGGCCACTGAGCCATGATCTGGAGTCCTGGGCCCTGTGCCTGAGCTGACCTGGGCAGCAGCTGGAATCCAAAGGCCTAAACTATAATAGCCATGGGCCTAAGCCACTAAACTAAGACCACAAGAAAATGACCCACAAACCACAAAACAGACTGAGCTAAAATAAGAAAAAAATAAAATAAAATAAATAAATGAAACTTCAGTGTAAAATAAAATAAAACCTAGATTAAACTTAAACTTAAACAGTATAAAATAAAATAAAAAAAAATAAAACTAAAATAAAGATAAAATAAATAAAATCCTAAACTAAATTAAAGATTAAAATAAACCTAAAAAAATATATTAAAAAACAGTAAAATGATAGCTAAACCTAAAATAAGCGTTAATTAAACCTAAACAAAAGATAAAATAAAATGAGATAAACACTTAAAAAAAAAATAAACCAAACCCTAAATTAAAAAAAGAGACCTAAAAAAAAAGAAAATAAAATAAAACTAAAAGAAAATAAATAAAGGCTAAACCTAAGCGTAAATAAACTAAACTAAACCCTAAACTAAACTAAATTAAAAGATTAAACTAAAATAAAACCAACAAAACTAAAATAAACCTAAAATAAAACCTAAAACTAAACCTAAAATTATAATAAAACTAAACTTACAAAGATAAAAAAATAAACCAAACATAAAAATAAAATAAAATAAACTAAACTCAAAATAAACATAAACCTAAACTTACCATGAGAATAAACTAAAGGTAAAACCTAATTCAGATAAATAAATCTAAAGATAAAATGGGATTAAACTAAATAAAATAAAATGGAACACTAAAATAGAATAAAAAAATGAACTAAAGATATATAAAATAAGTTAAATAAACCTAAACTGCTCGTTTTATTTAGAAACAATAAATAAATAAATAAATAAAAACCCTAGGCTAAAACAAACCACAAACCCACAGCCACACCACATAGCCACATGCCTGCTAAACCCAAAATGGGTGAAACCCAAAACCCAGCCTAAATCATAAACCCTAATAACCTAAACCAATATGCTGACCACACACCCCCCTAAACCACACCACAAAGCACTAAACTAAAGCCCTAATCTCACAACCACACCATACCAACCAAACACTAACACTAACACACTAGGAGTGTGGTAGATATGATGGTGGATATGGATGAGATGGTTAAGGAGACAGGATCTGGAGGTGGGGGATCTGATGGTGCTGATGGATCTAGAGGAGCTGGTGGATATGGAGGTGGTGGTTATGGAGGCGCGTGAAGATAGATCATGGATATGATGTTAGATCCCGCTACTCGAGAGGTGAGGGTGGTTCTAATAGAGGAGAAAATGAAGAATGAATTACGTCCGATTTCTTTGCTTATGGAAGGCGAAGAGGCGGTTCTAGTTATCGTGGTTTTGATTTGCATATCGTGCTCATTTTTTATCTATGTCATGTATCTCGAGAAAACTTGTCTACTACTTGGTTGATGAATTCAAAATAAAAAATGTGAATCAATTTATTATTTATTAAAAAAATCTTAAACACTAAACCACAAAACTTAAACCTTAAAACCACAAGATCCACAAAGACCTAAAATACAGACCCTAAACCATAAACTCTAATCCACCAAACCCCAAAAAACTCTAAACTAACCCTACTAGCCTATAAACTACCCAGGCCACTAAAAAAGTAGGAACCACTAAAAACTGAGAGCCAAAATAAGACCCACCTAAACTAGGCCATGAGCCCAACCACCAGGCCCTAAATAGACCAATGGGCCCTAAGCTGACCCTGGGCCCTAGGCTTATAAACCCTGGGCCCCAGGCTGACCTGAGCCTGACTATTTGGCTCTGAGCCACAGGCCCCTGATCTTGGGCCACAACCTCCCACTGAGCCCTAAAACAGATAGATACTATGAACCAAGGACCTGGGCCTAAAAAAACCCTAAAGGCTGGGCTTTAAACCACAATAAATAACAAAGACTGCACCTAAACCCTTAACCCATATGCTAATAAAACTCTACCATAGCCTCTCCTGACCCTAAACCTAACCTTATACTCTGACTAAATAAATAAAATCTTGACCTAAAAAAATTAACATTGAGAGAGGAACATCAGATTAAAGTATAGATGTCATGGTGAGCTAAAGGTGGTGGTGGTGGTTCGTAGTGGTGGTTAGATCAGACGTGTTGGATATGGAGGTGGTGGTGGGAGTAGTGGTTGTACAGGAGGTTGGATAAGAGAGGTTACATTCATGGTGGTGGTGGATAGAAGATAGGACATGATGGCAAATCCATTTTCGAGATGGTGGTGGCTCTAAAGAACTAGAAACTAAAGATCTAATCCGATCTATTGCTTATGGAACTATCTTCTTAGAGATAGTTCTAGTTATCTACATTTTGATTTTTCTATGCTCTAATTTTTTTCTATAATATTGGGTCTTAGAAAACTTGGTGCACTACTTGGTTGGTGAAATCAAAAAGAAGAAATGTTGAATATAAATTTGTTTTTATTAAAAAAACTTTAAACCCTAAACCCACTACATAAACTAAACCCTAAACCTAAACCCACCCACTACATACCACCAACTAAACCCACAACCTAAACATACCCCCACCCTGGGCCACTGACCACTGAGCCATGGGCCACTCCAACCCTGAGCCCTGGGCTATCTTCCTAAACTGGCCCCAGGACCCTGAGCCTGGGCCCACTCTTATAGCTACATACTCCACTACCACTGGATTCTAGGCCATGGTACCTGACCCTGATCTTGGGCCTGGCGCGGCCCTGGGCCCTGAGGCCCCCCAAGACCTGACCTGGGCCAGGCCCTGGGCTATAAGGCCTATGATCTGATGGAGGCTAATGGGTAGCTAGGCCCCAGGCTGGGTTCTGGAGTCCTGGGCTGAGCTAGGCTGGGCCCAGGCTGAGCTGGACCTGGCTAGGCCCTGGAGATCTGAGTGGGCCAGGCCCTAGCCTGGCCTGGGCTAAAGGCCTGGGCACAGTGTGGGCCCAGGCTGGCCAGCTGAGCTGAGCAGGCTGGGCCCAGGCTAAGCAGGCTGAGCCCTAGGCCTGGCTAGGCCTGGCCCTGGGCCTGAGCCCTAGGCCCACCAGCCAGGCTGGACTCTGGGCCAAGCTAGCCCTTGGGCCCAGCCCTGAGTGAGGCTGACACTGAGCTAAACTGAGGCCTGAGCTGGGCTTGGACTGGGCAGGCACAGGCTGAGCTGACCTGGGCTAGCCCTGGGCCCTAGGCCCTGGGCCAGACTGGGCTGGGACAGGCCCTAGGCTGGGCCAAGCTGGGCCACACAGGGGCTGAGGCCTGGGCCTGGGCACTGACCCTGAGCCTGGGCCACAGGCCCTAGGCTGGAGCCTAGGCCTGGGCCCTAGGCCTGGGCCCTGGGCTGGGCCCTGGGCTGGGCCCTAGGCATGGGCCTGGCTGGGCCTGGGCAGCCCACAGGCCTAGGCCTGAGCCCTGAGATGGGCTGGGCTCAGAGCCCTGAGCCCCCTGAGCACTGAGCCTGGGCCTGGGCCCTGAGCTGAGCCCCAGGCTCTGGGCTGAGCCCTGGCCTGACTGAGATGGGCCTGATCTAAATGGGCTGGGCCCGAGCTGGGAAGGCCACAGGCCCAGGGGCCTAGGCCCTGGTGACCTGGGCCCTGGGCCTGACCTGGGCCAGGCCTGGGCCCAGGCCAGGCCCTGGGCAGCCAGTGAGCCCTGGCCTGGCCTAGGCTGACCCTAGGCTGAGCTGGGCTCTAGGCTAGCCCAAAATGAGCTGAAACTTTGGAGCCCCAAGCCAAGACTTTCCTAGGCCCTGGTCATCTGCTCTTTTTTCCTCTCATTTTTCACTTTATGGATGCTACTTTCCTATTTATTTACATGATTCACATTGTATTCCTTTTTGAATCCATGACCATTGGCCTATTTCATGTCTTTATTGTAGTGACTTCACGGCTTGGCGTCTGCGATGATTCCTTGGAGAAAATTGAAGACCCATGGATCTATTAGTGCATCAATTAACCTTGCTTTGACAGCTTTGAAATCATTCAAAGACATTCCAGTTAGGATATCTCTCCCGAATATGCGAATTCATTTCATTAACCATCAACTCTTTTTTACTATGGTGCTTTATTTTGTCAGCAATTGCAAATTGATCAGGAAAGGACTATGAAATCTCATCCTTTAGTGGCTAGAATCCTTATTTAATTATACATTACCAAGAAACACCCCAAAGAAATTTAGTTGGGATTTGAAAAGTATAGTTATATATAAATAATTGAATTTGAAAATTTCCTATTCTCCTTGTAAAATACACTAGCATGATAATTCTGAATGTTTCATTCTACACCCTTACCTAAAAGTATCCTATTAAGCAAACTTCTATTCCTAACCCTAGGATGATCATTAAATATCAAAAGCTACTTCAAAAAAGGAATTTTGAATGTTCTAATAAAATTTTACCTCTTACTTCTTATGCAATTTAAAGGCTTCTAATGTGAACAATAATAGTTTTCTAAACTTTTGGATGATGATTCTATTTCCTCGATTCAATCCTAAATCCTTGTTGGCTTTGTTGATGATAATGAAGCTTTGATTGAGAATATAAATGAGGATATTAATGTTATGCATCATTCAAATTCAATGCAAAATATGGCTAATACCTCATGATAATCGGGTTGAAAAAAATCAATCTATTTTCAGATTTAGGATGATTTAAATTCTCATAAAGATTTGGCTTTGTCTAATAATTTGGATCATGAAAAGAAAGGGCTTGGTGTTCACACTTGCCTCTAAATAAATATGTTTATGCTCCCTCTCTTATATTCGATGCTCATTTGGCTTTAATAAATTCTAATGTCTTGGAAGAAGGAGAACTCATTTCTAATCAAGTGATTTCTCTAAATCTGACTAATGTTCTTAAATCCTCCTGGGATGATGATTATATGGGAATAAAATGGTTTCCAAACTTATCATGCTAAAAAAAGAAAAAAATGTTAAAAAATCCCAATTGCCAGAAACACTAGATATTTACCTCTCCTCTCTTAATTAACCTTTTCTTAACCCATTTTTATTTCTTTATGTTTTATTTTATTGTTTGGAATGTTAGAGGGATCGTTACCCTCTATATTCATAACTATATTAGAAATCTTTGTCATAAACATAATATTTCTTTACTTATTTTTCTAGAGCCTCTTATGTGCTAACAAAATTAAATTAACCATTTAGAATGATTGATTTCAATAAATTTTTCTCTAATGCTGGAAATAGATTGGGTGCTTTTGGAATAACTTTGTAGTGGTTTCTATTCTTGATGATTTTCAACAAGTTGTCAATGCTCAAATCTCTTATGGTGATTATTGTGTTTTGGGCTTAGATGGAAAAATCTTCTTTGGGATAATTTGAGGAATTTTCTACCTCATCAATAAACCTTGGTTTGTTGGTTATCATTTCAACACTATTTTATTACGAATGAAGTGGTTTTGCTCTCTAAGATTCATTCCATGGAAGAATTTTATAATATAATCCTTGACTGTAATTTGATTGATATTGGTTTTAAAGGTTCTAATTATACTTAGAAAAACTCTAGACTTTGACAAAGGCTAGATCAGATTCTTTTTAATACTCATTAGATTACTCAGTGACATATTACTTCTATCGATCCATTAAGCAGAACATTGTCTGATCATGCTCCTCTTTTGGTTTCTATTAAAGATAATTCTAATAGATTAAATAATTTCTCTCCTTTTAGATTTCAAAACATATCAATTTAGCATATTTATTCTTTTAATGTTGTGGCCAACAATTGTAAAGCTCTTTTACATCGATAATTTGATTATGGGGATGAATAGACTTTGGTTTAAGCTTAAAATAAATTTGGGTTGTGGAATAAGCATTATTTTAAAACCTTTTTTGCTCAATGATATGGAAAAATGGTTTGTGATCTTGAGGTCTCTATTATGGTTGATCCTTCTAAGATTAAGGACTTGAGGTAAAGATAAACTTGTTAATTTTCAAAATATGGAAGAGACTTATTGGTCCAAAAGGCTAGTAAACATATTGTGGATGGTGACAGGAATACTAGGCATTTCCATGCTTTAATTAATAAAAAGAGAGCTTTAAATAATATTCAAAAAATTAAAGATGGTAATGGAGAATGGATTATGGAGAATAATGATATTAAGGATTCAGTTATTAATTACTTTAGAAATATGCTTAATAAGAGTTGCTCTTATGAACCAATTTCTAAATCGCACTTGATTCCTTCTAATATTACCTATGATGATAATGATTTGCTTACTATTATGCCTAATGAAGATGAAATTTTTAAAGTTCTTAATAGCATGAGCATAGATTATATGTTCTTTGGTCGGAGGGTTTCACTACACAATTTTTTCAAAATTATTGGTTTATTATTAAAATAATTTGATTGTGGTATGGTTGACTTTTAATGGTAATTCTTTTCCTAGATATTTTTTTAGCACTTCTATTATTTTCATACCTAAGAAAGATAATCGAACTATTGAGTGATTTTAGACCTATTAGTCTTTGCACCTTCTTCTAATTTTCAAAATTTTCTGCCAACAGGCTTAGTCCTTTACTTCATAAGATATCTCTCTCAAATTGGTTTTGTTAAAGGTAGATCTATTTATAACATTCTACTCACCCAATTAATTCATGACTTAGATCATTCTTTTCAAAATATATTACCAAAGCTTTTGATAATATCTTTGATTTCTTTTCCATAATTTGAATTTATTTGGGTTTTTGATAAATTTACTTTTCTTATTAATAATTGTATTAATAATGTCTGGTTTTTTTATTTTGTTTAATGGGGAAGCTTTGGACTTCTTTCCTTCTTCCCATGGCTTAAGACAAGGGATCCTTTATCTCTTTATTTATTATTATTGTTTTATTTGTACTTATCTAGCATCAATGAGTTATTTTTAAACAATCCTAGTATGTACTACAAAATCTTGGTGGTCTTCTATTTCCCACTTAAGCTTTGTAAATTATTTCATTATTTTTTGCAATGCTTCTATTCAACATATCAAGAACCTCAAGATTTTTTTAAATAAATTTGGTAGAAAGTGGTCTTTTATCAATGATAACAAAACTATTTTATTATTTCTTCAAGTATCTCTAATAAAATCAATCAAATCTGGCATATCACTAATTTTAAACATCAACACTTACCTCTTAAGTAATTGCGTGCTCCTCTATTTAATGGTCCAAAATGATCTCATCTTTTTGATGAGTTAATTCAAAAACTTTTAAATAAAATTTTTTTTGGGAATTCATTTTCCTTTTTGGGCGGGGCTCACTATTCTTAAAAGCACTATTAATTTTATGCCCTTTTCTTTGATTCAAACTATTATTCCCACTAATTCTAAGTCTTATCAAATTGATTCACTTGCTTAAAATTTTTTTTGGGGATCAATAATTCTATTAAAAGAATGCATTGGACATCGGCATAAATGTTGTGGTCCTTTGGGTGAAGGTGGTCTTGGTTGCAAACCTATTCATGCTGTTATATTTCTCTCATATGCTCTGGTGGGCTTTAAAAAGTATGATGGCCTTTGGGCTAATTTTATAATGGAAAAATATTCCCAAGGTAAACACCCTCTTATCTGTGCTTATAAAGTTGGTGACTCTCCCATTTGGAAAATACTTTGCTCTATTAAATGGGTTGTTGAATCTTTAATATCTTACCCTCTATAAACCTTCTAAAATAATTCATTTTTATCTATACACTTGTTGCTATCAAAGTTAAATTTTTTGGCTTAAAACAATTAAATGATAATAAACATGAAACTACATTACTATTTCTACAAGTTTTAACATCTATCTTCTAATAAACTTGATCAAATTCTTTTCAAGCTCTCTTAAATGTAATTTCATTCTTAAAGGTTTGTAATATTAAAATAAACAAAACCCTCTAATGTTTTCATTAAACTAACAATATCATTCCCATTTCTTATTCTATTTTAGGTTGGAGGATTTTAATAACTTCATTCTTGTAAATTCCTACTTAAATTATTTTATTTACCTTCCAAGTTCTATTATTCCTTTCATATTGAAATTGTTAATCATGTTTTTGTCAATTGTGATATTGTTTCCAAACTTTGGATATGGTGCCATGATTTATTTAACACTAACTACTTTTACTCTCTTCTATATCAACTTCAAGTTTGCTTCCATAAAACCTAAAGGTCATACTAAAGTTTTAATTTATTACCCTTATTTGTTCAAATGGATAAATGCTAAATACTCTAAACCATAAAGGATCCTTGCTATAACCCTAAACCCTAAACCTAAATCATGAACCCTAAAATCCTAAACACTAAAACCCTAAAACAATAAACACTAAAACTCTAAACCCTAAACCCTAAACCATAAATACCTAATCCTAAACCTAAAAATAAAAAAGAAAACAAAACTTAAAAATAAAATAAAATAAAACAAAAAACTAAATAAATCTAAACCTAAAAAATAAACTAAAATAAAAAATGTAAACTAAAATAAATAAACTAAACTAAATAATAATAAAAATAAACCTAAAGAAAAATCAAAAATAAAATAAACTATAAAAAATAAAAAAGATAAACTAAATATACCTAAACCTACCAGTTTACTTAATTTAAATAAAAAATACTAACCCCCTAAATCCTAAACACTAAATCCTAAACCCTAAACCATAAACACCCTAAACCCTAAATCCTAAACCCTAAACCCTAAACTCCAAACCTAAATCAAACTAAATTAACTCAAGCTAACCTAAACTCTAAACTCTAAATTCAAGACTTAAACCCAAATCCCTAACCTTTAAAACTAAACCTAAACTCACCTAAACCCTCTTAAATCCTAAACTCCTACCTAAACCCTAAAACCCTAAACCCTAAACTAACTAACCTTGTTCCCTAAACACTAAACCTAAACCCTACCTAAAACCTAAACTAAAGTTAAACCCAAACCTATCCTAAATTTTAAACTATAAACTATAAACCCTAAACCTAAACTTAAACCTAACTATAAACCTAAACCTAAATTTAAATTCTAAACCTAAACCTCTAAATCTAAAACCCTAAACCCTAAACACTAAACCCCAAACCTAAACCCTAAAACTAATAAACCATAAAATCAAACCTTAAACCCTAAAAAACCTAAAACCCAAACCTAAGTTAAATAAAAAATTAAAAAATAAAATAAATAAATAAACTTCAATGTCAAAATAAAATCTAAACTAAAACCTAAACCTGCTTAAAATTAAACTCCTAAAAAATAATATAAAATAAAATAAAATAAAACTAAACAAATAAAATAAATAAAATCCTAAACAACTAAAAGTAAATAAAACCTAAAATAAATTTCAAGATAAAAATAAAAACTAAATCCAATAAGCATAAATTTAACCCTAAAAAAAAAATAAAAGTCAATAAACACCTAAACCTAAAAAATAAACCTAAACCCTAAATTAAAAAAAGACCTAAACTTAAAAAAAATAAAATAAACAAAATAAGATAAATTTAAATTAAACTAAAAAAAAATAAAGGCTAAACCTAAACTTAAAATAAACTATACCTAAACCTAAACTTAAACTAAATTGAATGAAATAAACTAAAAATAAACCTACACCTAAACTAAAAAATATAAACCTAAAAATAAACCTAAAATATAAACCTAAACCTAAACCTAAAATATATTAGAAAACTAAACCTAAACCTAAAAAATAACTAAACTCTTAAAAAAAAAATAAATTTAAAAAAAAAAACTAAACTAAAATATAAATCTAAACCAAAAAAATAAACTAAAAAAACCTAAGATAAAATAAATAAACCTAAAATAAATAAACTAAACTAAATAATAATAAAAATAAACATAAAGAAAAATAAAAAATAAAATAAACTAAAATAAATAAAAATAAACTTTAAACTAACTAAACCTATGCATCTAATGCTAAAACCCTAAACCCTAAACCCTAAACCCTAAAAAGCTTAAACCCTAGAGCCCAAACACCAAACCCTAAACCATAAACCTTAACTTCTCCTAACCTTCATTCCATGGAGGACTTCTCAAATATGACCTTGATTGCACTGATCGACATTGGTTTCACTGGGTCTAACTTCACGCAACTCTAGGCTTTGGCGCTTGATACCCCTTTTAATTCTCTTTGGATCAATCAATGGTCTTATACCATTGTTGAGCATTTGAGTAACTTTGTCCACCATGCTCCTCTCTTGATTTCCTTCAATAACCCCCCCCCAAACCCGCCTTTCTCCCTCCTTTCAGATTTCAAAACATGTGGACCCAACATAGTGACTTCACCAATGTCGCTATCACTAATTGGATGGCTCCTATTTTCCCGGATAATTCTGTTAAAGGTATGACTCGTCTTTGGCTTAAGCTCAAAAGACTTAAACAAAATCTTAATTGGTGGAACAAACATATTTTTAAAAATCTTTTCACAAATCTTAAAGCTATGGAACAAGAGGTTTGTTCTCTTGAAGATCGTCTCAACCGATCCCAAGAAACTTGAGGAGTTGAACATTGCCAAGAATAACTTGCTTAATTATCAAAACATGGAAGAAACCTATTGGCATCAAAAGCAAGCAAACATATTGTCGATGGTGACAGAAACACCGTGTACTTTCATGCCATTTGTAATAAAGCCTTAAACTCGATTAAGAAAATTAAGAACTCTAATGGTGAATGGATAACCGATAATAATGATATTAATGATTTTGTCATTCATAATTTCCAAACTTTATTAAATTCTAAGCCGTTGCTAGATACTTTATCAAACACCCATCTTATTCCTTCTATGATTAATGAGGATAATCATTTACTCACTATGTGTCCTTCCAAGAGGAGATTAGTAATACTCTTAAGAACATGAACATTGACTCTGTTGCTGGCCCCGATGGCTATCACCCACTTCTTTCAAAGATTGGCCATTTATTAAAACCGATTTAGTTAATGCGTTATTGATTTCTTTGATGGCAATCCCATTCCTAAATACTTTTCAAGCACTTCTATTATCCTTATTCCAAAACTAACAATCAATCTTGGGGTGATTTTAGACCATTAGTCTTTGCACCTTTTTTCAAAAACTCATTGCTAAACTAATAAATAATATGCTTAGCCCTTTGCTTCCTAAAATCATCTCCCCTAATCAAACTAGTTTTGTTAAACATACAACAATATCAGATAATATTCCTCTCGCTCAAGAAATGGTTCATGACATTGATATCAATTCTAGAGGAGGCAACATCTTATTCAAACTAGACATCGCTAAAGCCTTTGATAAACTCTCATGGGACTTTCTCTTCAAATCCTGAATTTGTTTAGTTTTTCCGATAGTTTTATCCAAATTATAAAAAGATGTATCACTTAATGTCCGGTTTTCGGTTATCATGAATGGTGAGTCCATAGGTTTCTTTCCTTCTAGCCATGGTTTGAGGCAAGGTGACCCACTATCACCTTCTCTTTATCATCACTATTGAATACCGCCAAGGAGCCTAATGATCTTTTCGCTAATAATCCTAATATGTCTTTTAAAACTCATGGAGGTTTCCCTATTTCTCATCTTAGCTTTGTGATGATTTCATTATCTAAGAATGGTTCCATTCAACATGTTAAAACCATCAAGAACCTTCTAAATGATTTTGGTAAAGTTAGTGGTCTTTTTCTTAATGAAGGAAAATGCTGTTTTATTCCTTCAACTAAGATTCCTCCTAATAGACTTAACCAAATATCTAGAATTACTAATTTTAAGCAAAATCAACTCCCTCTTAATTACCTTGGAGCTCCACTTTTCAAAGGCCAAAAAAGATCACACCTTTTTGATGATCTAATTCAAAAAATTTCTAACAAAATTTCAGTTTGGGAATTTCATTTACTCTCTTCGGTAGGCTTACCTTGATCAAGAGCACTCTAAATTCCATGCCCATATACCTTCTTCAAACCATTGTGCCTACCAACTCTACTATAAAATTGAGCGCCTCTTAAACAAATTGGGGAACCAATACCTCCTCTAAAAGAATGCACCGGTCATCTGGTCTAATAGTTGTACTTGAAGAGGGAGGTCCGGATGTAAATCCATCAAAGAAGTTATCCATGCCTTCTCCTACAAACTTTGGTGGAACTTTAGGAGAAAAAATAGTCTTTGGGCGAATTTCATGACTTCTAAATATTGCCAGGGTAAACATCCTCTCATTTGTCCTTTCAAATCGAGCGATTCTCTTGTGTGGAGAAGACTTTGTTCTCAAAATGGGATGAATCCTTAATTTTTTTGGGGCATAAACTCGCAATTTTTTTTTGGCAAGACAACTGGAGTGGTTCTGGCCATTGATGACTTACTCTACACTCACTCCACCTCCGCTATTAGAGTTAATTCATTCTGGCAAAACCACATGTGGAACACTAGTAAGATTACTGATTCTATTCCTTCCACTTTCTTAAATATGATTACTAGTATTCCTATCACTCCTAACAATCATGATCAGATTATCTTTAAGTTATCTCATAATGGGGATTTCAACCTTAAAAATGTGTGGATTCACACTAAAGACAATCAGGATTCTTCTATTGTGTTCTCCAAAATTTGGAATTGTAATATCCCCTCTTCTTACTCTGTTATTACTTGGCGTATCCTAAAAAACTTTATTCCTGTTGACTCTTTGTTGTGGGGTAAAGGGTTTTATTTAATGTTGTTCCCATATTGAGAATGTTAACCATGTTTTTGTTAATGGGACTATTGCCTCTAAAATTTGGATTTGGTATGACAATCTATTCAACACTATCAATTTTAATTGTTCTTTTACTTTATATCAACTTCTTGAAGTTTACTTTGACAATGCAATTAAAGGTCATATTAAAATCATAATCGCCATTACTCTTATTTGGTTCATATGGATGGACCAAAATGAAGCTAAACATCGTGGGATTCATGAATCACATGAGGATTATTGAACTAAAAAACAAAATTTGTGACTTGTTTAAAGCCAATTTAATCCATCACAAGCATTTTAAAGGTCAGAATCCACTAATAAACTGGCCTCAACCTTCCGCACTTACTATCAAATGATAGAATGGTTTTGAAAAACCTCTTGATCATATTATTAAAATTAATATTGATGGCTCTTCTCATAATGGCTCGTTGTGGAGGCATTTTCAGGGATTCTAAGGGTATTGTTCTATGTGCATTTGCTTATCCCCTTATTTCCAGCACTATTCCTTATACTGAGCTTATGGTTGTCCACAAAGCTCTAGAAATTTGTCTTCAAAATGACTGGCTCAATATTTGATAGAGGTGGATGGTTCTTCTACCGATTGACCTTTGACTTCTACCAATATGAGCAACGCTTGTTTGTACTACCTCCTCAAGCAAACTAGGGCTCTTCTCTCTCAACCGAATTTTACCATCACTCAATGGAAGGTAACGCCAGGTTACCTTGCAAATTGCGAGATTAGACAAGATCATCCTCTTTAATCAATTTACATTACCCAAATACCTATGGTTTAACTTGGACAATTCGTGCTTCCTTACCTCTAACTCTCCTCGCCTCTTTTTTTTTAGTTTTCTGCTCCCTTGTTCTAACTCTCCTTGACATTTTTCTTTTACTCGGGAGTTATTTCATTTTTGTACATGAAGAGGACATTTCATTTTTTTGCTGATACTTATCAGCCTCGATGTTGTTTTTACTGGAACCTGAACCCCATTCATCATGCCATTTCCTATTTCAGCAAGGTTTCTTTGGTGGGATCTTGCTGTGGGGTGCTTTCTTCCTTTCTTCCTCCAACTATCGATGTTCTTGTGTTTTCTCACGTTACTTGACCTTCTTACCCTTAATGGTCGACTTATATTGCAATAGTTGCTCTAATGGGAGTGACTCTCTGATTGCCCGGATTATTTCTCGTTTTGCCGCTCATTGGTGGCTGAATCATATCTACTCTTTGTTTATATTATAATCCCGCATCTATCTGGTTACCTTCTTAGATTGGAGTGCATTTCTATTGTGTGGTACTATAGTCCGATGTTACCTGTCGCTTTAAGACTTTGGATGTTTGGATTTGGTTTATGTGATTACTGCTTCGCTACTGCCTTAACCGCTATAATATCCCTTTTAGTTGTTAGTATATGCATCACTATGCCTTATCAACGCTCTACTTGATCATAAACTATGGTTGGTATACTCAATGATTATTTTGGCAAGCCTGTGGGGTATTTCTCCAAGGATTGTGGGCTGAATAGGGATATTGTTGCTGCTGTTATGAATGTTCCTTATGTGGTAGTTTTTCTGAGGTTGATTTGGTTCCTTGAGGCTTCTATCAATCTTGCTGTCTCTGGTTTTGTTTTCTAGGCGCAGCAAGCTTGGATTTTCTCAATGGATCATTATCCTGCATTTGCTGTGATTGTGGGTAATTTTGTATTCACTGATTTTTGGTTTTCTATTTTCCTTGTCCAAAGAAGATGCCAACATCCGATTGTTGTTTGTCGTGGTCTTCTCCATTTGTTATATTGTGAACATGCTTTTTTTAAATATCCTTTAAATATCCTTTTTTTGTTATGCGGAAGGGCATCAATGGTTTATCTTATAAGCATAATGGGATTATTGGCAATCCTATTGGTTATTATTGTCACTATCCTTGGCGTGTTGGATTATGGTGATTAAGCACCCTATTACGATCCGATTTCTAATGTAATTTGCTTGGGGTGGGTGCTATTCATTATCTATCCTTCCATTTACTTATATATAATTTTGGGCGGCCTCTTGGCCAGCTTGTTGGTCTTAGCTATCCTGTTTATTGGCTGATTGTGTCTGGGGTTCTGGTTTACCTTGTTCAGCATGATGTTGCTGATTGCTTGGTGGACTTTGCTTTGAACCCCCTTTTTGGTCTTTTAGTTGCTTATCATCGGACTAATGTGATCTATCATATCTGCTGCTGTTTCTTTCATTCTCTCTGATAAACCCATCCTGCTTTTATATTGGATGGGAGGCATTATGACATGCTGGTTTTTTGTTTTGATTATTTCATGTCCGAAATTTCGCTTGGTTTATCTCGCCACCTTGCTGGTTCCTTCTACACGCAGATTTCTGTCCAGCACATGTAACTGAAGTTGAAACATTCTTGCTCTTGATGCTCGATGGTGATGGTTTTGAGATTTCTGTGTTGCGGCCTTCAAGATGCTTTTATGGCTACTATCTACTCTGATTGGGAGGTTTTATGGCCAATCTGTAGTCCTTCCCTGTCTCGAATGTTGTCGTCTTTATTGTGCTGTCTTGGCAATTTTTTGCTTTGGTTATCCATTGTCCTATCTTTATTGGATTCTATTTTACATTGTTGCATTACTTGTTTTACTGTTGGGGTTGGCTTTACGTATGCCGTGCTATTTTACACAGGCTTTTGTTCATCTCTTGAATCTTGTAATTTGCATTACATTGTCTCTATTCCTATCTTGGTCAGTTTGGTTTGTGCAATTTTTTTGAGGTCTATTACGAAGAGTGGTGTTATGGGAAGTTCTTGCCTTTTGTTGTCTTGTTCTCGATTATCTGTTGATGGATTATCGAATTTTGACCCGGTATCTTTACCATGGGGCTGTAGCTCTAAATGTCCTTACTTGTTGTTAGTTTTGGTTGGTTGCGACCCTTTTTGTGTTGAGCTATCTTGCCTTCCTTTACAATTGTCTTTCTCCAATTACTCATATGGACATAAAAAGGGGTTGTTTCATACGAAAGTTTCAATTATATATCTTATGATGGGAAGGTCTAAACTATAAGATCATTGACTTGATTAGCGGGATCGACAAGTTATCTCATCTGCTATTTTTTGGTGGTGGGTTTATATCTTTGGTTTCACTTGGATATGAGGCTCGGCTAAGATGACTAATTCCTATGTTTATATACTCATGTCGATGACTATATTCATTTTGATATCTTTCTTGAATGAGACAACTTACCATTTAGCTCTTTGCAATTACCTCTCTATTTTATTACTAGATTTTATTGATTTGTGTTCTCTAGGTTGTTAATAGCTGTATGGGTGATTACCTCCTCCTTTTTTTGGCTATGTGTGATGTTTTCTCTTTTTGGATGTACACTTGATTTACTCCTTAGGCTGATTAGCTCTTTGAGCACTAGATTGAATTTATCCTCTTTAAGGATCTGTAACTCTTTTTTTTTGTGTAAATACACCGTTAATGGGTTTCCTTAAAAAAAAAATTTATCTCTCTATTTGTATTACTTTACCCGCTCTAATCTCCTCTAGTGTCACTTGGTGTGATTCTCCTTGTTCTCTTGCAGGTTTGTTCCATATTACCAAGCTCTCTTACAACCATCGAGCATTGACTTAATCTTCCTTTCCATTATTATGTTAGCCATATTGTATCTTTTGATTGCTTTAATGTTTTCTCTTGCTTTTGGATGTACTTACTGGGATTTACTCCTTATCAGTAGCTCTTTGAGCACTAGATTCTGAGTTTATCCTCTTTAAGGATCATGTAACTTTTTTTTTGTGGCAATAAAATACCGCCGTATAATGGGGTTTCCTTAAAAAAAAAAAAAAAAAACCATAAACCTAACTCTAAATCATAAACCCTAAAACCCTAAACCTTAAAACCCTAAACCCTAAACCATAAACCCTAAACCCTAAACCTTATACCCTAAACCCAACCCTAAACCCTAAACCCTAAACCCTAAAACCTAAATCCTAAACCTAAACCCTAAATAAATCCTAAAAACCCTAAACCCTAAACACTAAACCCTAAACCCTAAACCTTAAACCCTAAAACCTAAAACCATAAACCATAAACCCTAAACCCTAAAAACCTAAAAACCTAAACCTAAACAAAATAAAACCTAAAAATAAAATAAATAAAAAAATTCAATGTAAATAAAATAAAAACCTAAACTAAAACCTAAACTTAAACTTAAAATTAAACTTAAACCTAAAAATAATATAAAATAAAATAAAAAAGATAAAACTAAACTAAAATAAAATAAATAAAATCCTAAACTATACTAAAAGTAAAATAAACCTAAAAATAAATTAAAAACAATATAAAATAAAAACTAAACCTAAAATAAGCATTAATTACCTAAAATAAAATAAAATAAAAAACCTAATAAACACATAAACCTAAAAAATAAACCTAAACCAAAAATTAAAAAAAATACCTAAACCTAAAAAAAAATAAACCTAAAATAAATAAATGCTAAACCTAAACTTAAAATAAACTAAACCTAAACCTAAACCTAAACTAAATTAAATGAATTAAACTAAAAATAAACCTACACCTAAACTAAAAATATAAAACCTAAAAATAAACCTAAAATAAAAAAACCTAAACCTAAACCTAAAATTATAATAAAACTAAACCTAAACCTAAAAAAAAAAATAAAACCTAAACATAAAAAAATAAAATAAAAATAAAACTAAACTCAAAATAAACTAAACCTAAACCTAAACCTTAAAAATAAACTAAAATAAAAAACTTAAATTAAAATAAATAAACCTAAAATAAATAAACTAAGCTAAATATGAACATACCTAAAAATAAAAAATAAAATAAACTAAAATAAATAAAAAATAAGCTAAATAAACCTAAACCTACTCATTTACTTAATTTAGAAAAAATTAATAAATTAATAAATAAAAACTCTAAACCTTATACCCTAAACCCTAAACCTAAACCCTAAACCTTAAACAACCCAAAACCCTAAAACCCTAATCCCTAAATGCAAACCATAAACCCTAAACCCTACCTAAACCCTAAACACTATACCCTAAACCCTAAACCCTAAAACTCTAAACCCTAAACCGTAAACCCTAAACTAACCCTAAAACTTAAGCCATCCCTAAACCTGAAACCCAAACCCTAAAACCTAAACCCTAAAGCCTAAACACTAAATAAACCCAAACCATAAACCCTAACCTAACCCTAAACCCTAACCATGGAGGTGCTAAAGATATGATGGTGGATATGGAGGTGGTGTAGACAAGATCTAAAGGTGGGGATCTGTGGTGTTGATGGATCTAAACTGGATATGGAGGTGGTGTTTATGGAGGCTGGAATGAGGTTACAACCATGGTATGAGGAATCATGGATATGATGGTAGATCCCGCTACTGAGAGGTGAGAGGGTGGTTCTGGGAAAAGAGAAAATGAAGAACCACGATCCGATTGTCGCTTATGGAACTAAGAGACGATTCTATTATCTATGGTTTTGATTTGCTTATGTGCTCATTTTTATCTATGTCATCGCTTGTATATAAAACTTGGTCTACAACTTGGTTGATGAATTCAAAATAAGAAATGTTGAATCTAATTTGTTCTTATTAAAAAAACTTAAACTAAACCCTAAATAAACATAAACCCTAAACTTAAACCCTAAACCCTAAAACCCTAAAACCATAAACTCTAATCCCTAAACCCCAAAACCTAAACTCTAAACCCTAAACCCTAAATTAACTTAAACCCTAAACTAAACTAAAAAACTATAAACCCAATCCTAAACCCAAACCTAAACACTAAAACCTAAACCCTAAACTAAAACCTAAACTAAAACCTAAACCCTAAACCCTAAACTAAACCCTAAATTAAACCATAAACTCTAAACTAACCTAAACCTAAACTAAACCTAACCTAAACCTAAACACTAAACTATAAACCCTAAACCTAAACCCTAAACCCTAAACCTAAACCTAAACCTAAACCCTAACCTCTAAACTAAACCCTAAACCCTAAACCTAAACACTAAACCCAAATCCTAAAACCTAAACATAAACTAAACTAAATAAAACTTATAAATAAAATAAATAAGAAAATAGGCTAATAAAATAATAAAATAAAAATAAAATAAAAAAAAAACCTAAACCTAAACCTATAAATAAAAAAATAAAAAATTAAATTAAACTAAAATAAATAAAACCTAAAACTAAAAATAAAATAAACCTAAAATAAATAAAATAAAACTAATCCTAAAATAAAATAAAATAAAAACTAAATAAAAATATAACTAAAAATAAACCTAAAAATAAAAAAAATTAAACCTAAACCCTAAACTAAAAAAAAAACTTAAAACAAAATAAAATAAAATAACAAAATAAAATAAACCTAAACTAAAATAAATAAAACTAAACCTAAACCTAAATAAACTAAACTTAAACCTAAACCTAAACTAAATAAAATAAAATAAACTAAAAATAAACTTAACCTAAACCTTAAAACTAAAAAATAAAAAACCTAAAAATAAACTAATAAAAAAAACCTAGACCTAAACCTAAAAAAAAATAAATAAAAATTGAAACCTAAACTAAAAAAAATAAAATAATAATAAAATAAATAAACCTAAAATAAATAAACATAAATAAATAAATAAAATAAATAAACTAATAAATAAAAAAATAAAAAATAAACCCTAAAAAATAAATAATAAAATAAATTAAAATAAATAAAAAAATAAATGTATAAACTAAATAAACTAAACCTACCCTTACTTATCTAAGAAAAAAAACCCTAAACCCTAAAAAAAAAAACCCCTAAACCCTAAACCCTAAACTAAACCCTAAACCCTAAACCTAAAACTAAACTTAAATCAAATCCAAAACCTAAACCCTAAACAAACCCTAAACACTAAACCTAAACCTAAAACTATAACCTAAACCCAACTAAACCCTAAACCCTAAACTATAACCTTAAACCTAAACTAAACCTAAACTAAACTACCTAAACCTAAAAAACTAAAACTCCTAAACCTAAATATTAAACCTTTAAACCTAAACTCCTAAACCTAAACTCCTAAAAAAACTATAAACCCTAAAATTTAAACCTAAACTAAACCTTAAACTAAAACTCTAACTCTAAAATTTAAACCTAAACTAAACTCTAAAATAAACCTAAACTTAAACTAAACCTAAACTTAAAACTAAACTTAAACTCTAAAATTAATCCTAAACCTAAACCTAAACCCTAAACCCTAAACCTAAACCTAACTAACTCTAAACCTAAGTTAACTAATCTAAACACTAAACCCTAAACTTAAACCTAAACCTAACTCTAAACATTAAACCCTAAAATAAAACCCTAAAACACTAAAACCTAAGACCTAAACCTTAAAAACCCTAAACCTAAACTAAAACCTAAAGTAACTAAATAAATAAATAATAACCTAAACCTAAAAGCTAATAAGCCTAAAACCTAAACACTAAGAATGAGTGTAACCTACTAGAACATCACCAACCAATTCAAGATCTGCATTGGAGGCTAAGGTGAGCAACAATTATCATAGTGGTGGTGGGGGATGTGGAGGTGCTAGTGAATATGGAGGTGGCGATTATGGAGGTGGGAGGAGTGACAAAGGTTACAGTCATGGTGGTGGAGGAGGGAGAGATCGGGTATATGATGGCAGATCCCGCTACTGAGAGGTGGGGGTGGTTCTGATGGGAACTATAGAAACTGAAGAATGACCAATCTGATCTACTGCTTATGGAACTATATATTTACAGTAGAGATGGTTCTAGTAATCTAGAGTTTTTTTTTCTCTATGTGTGCTCATCTTTTATCAATGTCATCGCTTGTGTCTTAAAAAATTTGGTTGGCTACTCGGTTAATGGAATCAAAAAGAGGAAATGTTGAATCTAAATTTATTCTATGTTAAAAAATAACTATAAACCCTAAACCCTAAACTAAAACATAAACCCTTAACCTAATACCTAAACTCTCAACCCTATCCTAAACTAAACATAAACCCTTAACCTAATACCTAAACTCTAAACCCTAAACTCTAAGCCTTAAACCCTAAACCCTAAACTAAAACATAAACCCTAAACCTAAAACTTAAACCCTAAACCCTATACAAAAAAATTGTAATCCCTAAACTCTAAAACCCTAATCATTAAACCTTAAACCCTAAATCACAAAACCAACAACCCTAAACCCTAAACTAACCCTAAACTCTAAACCCAAAACCCAAAACCCAAAACCCTAAAAACCTAAAAACCTAAACTAAACTAAATAAAACCTAAAATTAAAATAAATAAAAAACTTAAACCTAAATAAAATAAATAAAAAATAAATAAAAACTTAAACTAAATAAACCTAAACCTAAACCTAAACCTAAACTTAAACCTAAAATTAAATAAAATAAAAAAATAAAATAAATAAAACCTAAACTAAACTAAAAAATAAAATAAACCTAAAAATAAAAAACCAAAATAAATAAAAACTAAGCATAAAATAAGAATAAAATAAACATAAAAAAATAAAATAAAAACCTAAAGCTAAATCTAAAAAATTAAAAAGAAAAAAAAATAAAAAAATAACTCTAATAAAATATTAAACATAAACCTAAACATAAACCTAAAAAAGAAAATAAAATAAAAAAAAACTATAATAAATAAACTAAACTAAATAAAAATAAAAATAAACCTAAACAAATAAACTAAAATAAATAAAAATAAACTAAATACACCAAATAAACTAAACCTAATTTATTTAATTTATAAAATTAAGAAAATAAAAAAGAAAAGAACCTTAAACCCTAAACCCTAAACCCTAAAAAATCCTAAACCTTAAATCCTAAATCCTAAATCTAAACCTAAACACTAACTAAACCATAAATTTAAACCCTAAACCCTAAACCTAAACCCTAAATGCTAAACCCTAAACCTAAACCTTAACCCTAAACTAAAACCTAAACCCTAAACCCTAATCAAAACCCTAAACCTAAAAAAAAAACACTAAACCTTAAACTCTAAATCTTAAACTAACCTAAAACCTAAACTCTAAAACCCTAAACTTAAACCTCTAAAACCCAAATCATAAACCCTAAATCATAAACCCTAAATCCTAAACTATAAATTAAATTGAAACCTAAAACCTTAAACCCTAAACTCCTAAACCTTAAACTAACCCTAAACTATAAACTCAAGCTAAAAAAACCCTAAACTTAAATTTAAACCATAAATAAATTTAACCCTAAACCCTAACCTAAACCCTTAAACCTAAACTCTAAACCTTAAACCCTATCTCAATCATTCTCTTTGATTTATCTAATATGTGAATTTATGTCGTTAACCATCAATTCATTTTTATTGTCAATTTATTTGGTTGATCCTTGCAAATTGATCAGAAATAAAGTCTCATCCTTGCTAAATCTTTATTAAATTACCAAGAAACACCCCAAATAAATGTAGTTAGATCTAAAATTATTGTTACATGCAAAAAAGTAAATTTAAAATTTTCCCTATCTTTTTTTCTAACTATAAAATCCACTAGCATGATAATTTTGAATGTTTTAATCTTCATCCTCACATGAAAAAGAAAATCTCTATTAAAGAAACTTCTGCTCCTAATCCCAGGCCAACACTATTAAATATTAAAAAAACTACTTTGGATAAAAAATTATTCTTTAAATGTTCATAAGTGATTTACCTTTCATTTCTTTGAGCAATTGAAGGCTTCTAATGTGAACAATAATAACTTTTCTGAACTTTTGAATCAGGATTCTATTTCCTCTAATTCGATCCTTGCATCCTTCTTGGCCTTGATAGATAAAAATGAAGCTTTGATGAAGAACAAAAATGAGGAATTTAATACTATGTATCATTCTAATTTAATGGAGAATTTTAATACCTCATGATAATCTGTTTATAAAATTGATTCCATATTCCAAATTTGATGATTTAGCTTCTCAAAAAAGATTTTCTTTATCTAATAATTTGGCTAATGTTGAGGAAGGGTTTGGTGTTCCCACTTGCTTTTTTTTAATAAATCAATTTTGCTCTCTCCCTTGCTATTTGCAAAGCTCATTTATCTTAATAAATTCTATTATCTAAGAAGAAGAATTACTCAAGAGATTTCTCTTAAATGGACTAATGTTGCTAAATCCTTTTGATGATGCTTCAAAGGCAAAGAAAATGGCCTCAAACTTTCTATTCAAAAAAGAAAAAATGTTAAAATTCACCAAATTGCTAAGAAACACTAGAGCTATTGTGGCCTCCATCTCTTCTCTCAATTAATTTTATTCTCCCCCCCACTTTCTTTTTTTTAATTTTAGTTTTGAATGTTAATTTGTACTCTCTATTGTAACAATATTAGAAATCTTCCTATCCATAATATTATTTTACTTATTATTCTTCCACTTATTCATGTTAATAAAATTAACCAAGTTAGAATGATTGGTTTCAATAAATTTTTCACTAATGTTAGCAATAAGATTTGGTGTTTCTGGATTAACTTTATAAATGTTCCTATTCTTGATGATTTTCATCAAATTATCAATGCTCAAATTCTTATGGTGATTATGTTTTGGGCTCAATTTTTTTATGCATCTTGTAATAGATGGTAGAAATCTTCTTAATAACTTGACAATTTTCCACCATACAATAAACCTTGGTTTGTTGGTGAGATTTCAACAAAGATTTTGTTCTCTTCATGATGTGGTGGTTGTTCTCCTAATATTCATTCCATGAATATTTTCTAATATGATCCTTGATTGTAATTTGAATAATATTTATTTAATTTCTAATTATACTTGGCAAAACCTAGACTTCAAATTGGACCATATTATTTTTAATACTCATTGGATCACCAATGGCCTTATTCTTATAGATCATTTAAGCAACCTTATCATGCTCATCTTTTTTTTATTAAAAATAATTCTAATAGATTAAAGAATTTCTCTCCTTTCATATTTTAGAACATGTGGATTCAGCATAATAATGTTGAACTTACTTTGGAGTGAGTTGTCAACCTCCTCTTATTAGACTTAAGGATCTTCGAGATACTAAGAATTTCTTAGTCATAAGACACTTCTAGTTATTAGATGAACACTTAACCTAAACTTAGAGACTTAGAAGGGTTAATCATAGGATTAGGCTATGCCTTAGGGATTAAGAGACTCACCTACTCAGAGCCTCCCAACTTGTTCACCTTCAAACTAAACCTCAAATTAAATTAAAATATAAAATCCAAATCAAATAAATCAAATGACTAAGCCCATGATCGGATCCATAAAATCCTTCCAAGCTCATGATTTATCTTATGGACTAGCCTTAGCCAAATCCAAATCAATCAAATTCAATTGATTTTCAAAGATCCCAACCTTCAATCAATTTATCAAATCCTCACCAACTCAAATCATGATCAAACCTAAATCCAAATAAAATCAATACAAATCAAACCCTTAAGCCAATTTCATGGACTTAACCAAGTTCTACCTAAAATCAATCACCCTCCCTCATTCAAGTTCTACCTAAAATCATAATAAAACTCAAGTAAATCATTCATATTAGAATTCAAAATCAAATGCAATTTTAATCAAGTTGAAGCCTAAATTAAATCATGATTTGAATGTTAAGTCACTAATATATATAAAAAAGAAAATGATAATAACAAATAAAAATTATAATTAACATACACAATCCATTTTAAATCTAAAATGAACTAGAGAGAGAGAGAGAGAGAGAGAGAGAGAGAGAGAGAGAGAGAGATATTAAACCAATTCTAAACTTCAAATGAAATTTATTCAGAATTAAATCAAAATAAAACTAAAAAATAAATGTTATATATATAATATATTAATCATTAAATTAAAATAATTAATTTATCAAATTATGAATCCATATTATCAATAATTATTAATCATAATTAAAATTATCTTATTTTATACATATAACTTAAAATTTCATTCAATTATTTACTAAAGTTATTAAAATTATGTAAAACTTTAAAATCATTTATTTTAAAAAAAATCATGTTTCACCAAATTTAAAAGACAAACTATTAAATGCCTACTTTTAGTTTATTTGATCTTAATGCATAAAATGTTAAAAAGAAAGAAATAATAAGAGGGAATGTTGGTGAAGTTGAGGCATGGACAAAGTTGACATCTCTCTCTCTCTCTCTCTCTCTCTCTCTATAGAAAAACACAACACACTAAAAAAATGAGGCTGTTTTTTTTTCATCTCACTTTAGCCAAGAGAAGGTGATCTCATTCTTCTTTATTTGAGAGCGCTCTCTCATATCCATCCCTAAATAAAATTCTCTCTAAGATAAAGCAGTAAAATGAACTCTCCCTCATAATCTCTTCCTCTCAACCAAGTTTAGGTAGCTTACCCAAGTTGCATCCATGCCTCCTAAATTATATTCTTTACTGAAAATTGAGACAAAAGTAGATGATGAGACTTGATCCCAATTAGTCCCCATAAATTTACCTACAAAAGCACATGAGACATCCCATGAATTTTATTGATCAATCAAATGCATAGAAAAGCCACCAACAAATCTATGCCTCCATATCTTTTCATAAATACCATGACTTTTAGAATGCCTCATTCTTCATGCATTTATCATAGAAGAATTTAAGGTCTAGATGGTTCTTATTAGAAAGAAAGAATTAAAATTATCAAGTGATTTCTTATAAATGGGTCTTAGGAGATCGATCAAGAAGATCAAAATCATAGATGACATTATTGTCATCATGAAATTTATCAATAAACTATTATTCCTTAAAATGAGTCAGTAGACATAATAGGTGTAAGTATTGATGAAGAAAAAAATTTGGATTTAATTGTTAAAAGCCATAATGATATAAAATTCAAATCAAAGGCATTTAGTGATTCTATAATGATCCATAGTGGTATGCTCAACTTCTAAAGCTTTTGAATGTTATTTTCTGTAACACATCATATATATAATTTGGGTGGAGATTATTATTCTTGAAGACAATAAAGGAATACATTACTATCCTAAGAATGAAATTGAAGCATAAGATCATCGACCTTTTGATCTTAAAAAATTAATCCAAATTTCAAGAAGGGAAGAAAAATAACTTTATTCTTTGAAATTGTTTTTGCATTGATGTTTAATATTAAAGTGGCATCTATAATGAAGGTCATTGTCAAGATCATTTTGGTCAACCTATCAAAAATTGTTCATGGATGGCTCATATTATAGTATGAGTTTGATCATTTAATGGGACTATATATGTGGATAAGATTATTAAACATTCAAAAAAAATCAAGAATTTGTATTTTCCTATTCCAATAATTCCCAAAGCCAAGTGTTTATGAGCAAGTGAAGAGAAGAAACCATAGGAGCAAAGAAAAAGAATGCTAGTTAAGTATTACCCAAAACTTAATACATTGTTTTCCAAATGAATATTGGTCAATATGATACTAGCTCATGATGTATAATTTAAAATGCTTAAAAGCCTATGATCTCATTTTTGATGTGTTAAATGCAGCATCATTAATCCAATTTAGAGCCCATGCATTTACATTTTAATTTAAGAGTTTAGAGATAAAAGTAAGACTATTCATTTTATGTGTTTGAAGTGTTAGTTTTGATTATTAATGGCATAATGATTTGATTCCATATCAAGCCATATTAACTCAAGTCATTTGATCTTTGATAATGATCATGATTAATCTAATAATTTATTTATTATTAAATTCAATGATCTAAAAAATGAGTTAATCAAGATTTATAATAAAAAGAAAGAAATAATATGTGAAACAAAATCCCAAAAATTGTACAAATTAAATTATTATGAAATTTAAGTAAAACTTAGTGTAAAAAAATTAACTAAACCAATAACATTATAAATATTATAATCAAATATAATCTAGTGGGTATATCTAGTCTAGACATTCTAGGGATGCAAGGCTTTAAGTAGCCCAAAGGAGGTCTTTACCTCACTCCCCTGGTTTAATAATGGTCCAGTATCTACTTAAAACTTTTATACACTTGTATGTGCATTTAGCTAGTGAATGAAAATCTCCTTTTCAACTTTACCTCACATGTATAAAAAATTCAATTGAAAGAAATTCAACTTTTGCATGATTTTCCATTCTTGTAGTCACTTGTACATTCATGTGTATTCAAGAATAGTTGGTATATCTAGTCTGGACATTCTAGGGATGCAAGTTTTAAGTAGCCCCCAAGAGGTCTTTACCTCACTCTGCTAGTTTAATAATGGATAAATATCTTCTTAAACCATTTATACACTTGTATGTGCATTTAGCTAATGAATGAAAATCCCCTTTTCAACTTTAGCTCACATGTATAAGTAATTCAATTGAAAGAAATACAACTTTTGCATGATTTTCCATTCTTGTAGTCATTTGTACATTCATGTGTATTCAAGAATAGTGGGTATATCGAATCTGGACATTCCAGGGATGTGAGACTTTAAGTAGCCCCAAGAGGTCTTTACCTCATTCCCCTAGTTTAACAATGGCAAAGTATCCACTTAAAACTTTGATACACTTGTATGTGCATTTAGCTAATGAATTAAGATCTCCTTTTCTACAAATATACACATCTACATTCATCATCTAAGTGTGCTAAAACTTATTGTATGTGTATGTATATTTAAGATTAATATCATATGCATGTCACATGTGATGGAAAGGAATGATTGAACATATGTCATGTGATAGTAATTCAATTGAATTAATCTTAAGATGCCTTTCATATTAAATAAGATTATTTTAAGTGAGCCTAAACTAGGATTAAGTTAAAATTTATAATAAGCCATTCACTAAAGAGAACTAAATCAAATTTACATGCTTTAGAAAGTGTCTTAAGGTAGGGATGAAAGAGGGCAATCCGCTTTCTTTCACTTTATAACACTTAGTTGCTATGTGTAGTAAAATGAAACAAAAGAAAACACAAATTAAAATTCTCAAATCAATTAAATAACTTCAAGTGAGACCAACCCTTCATGTTAAATTAAATTTTTCTAAACTTAGAGAACTACAACTCTAATTCCTAGCAAGACATACCACACAATCCTTAACACACACACATTAGAATTAAGTCACTACTTCTAGCTTTATGTTAGGGTGTATGATGTATATTTTAGTTTGTGATGTATTATTGTAGACTGGATGTTAGGGTGTATGCCTCATAGACTGGATGGTAGGCCATGATTAGCCTAATCATATTTTCTGTAGGGATTATGTTTAATGGGCCGCTTAAAAATAAATACAAATGCACTCTTTAAAGGTTGTGTAGCCCCTAAGCATAATCCAAGTTAGGACAAGTGGGCTTGGTTACCCATGTGTATGGTGCTAAATCTAAATTATGACATAACTGCTTAGGATTGTATGTATGTTTAACTAACCATTGTTTTGCAGGTGTAGTTAGATTTACTTTTCCTATTCTTAATGTAACTTTGCAATTAGGAATTAGGATTAGTGCTATGGGGGATAAGGATGAGCATTGGCTAGAAGGCTTTATCTGAGGCCATGTGATGCCTTTGAAGTGGAGCAAATTAAATCAAAGGAAAGAAATGAAGACTTGAAGAAAGAAGAATGAAGACCCCCATAGCATTCATTCATTATAAATTATAATTATTATTTTGTAATTTCAGGTTGTATAAAGGTAGA
This sequence comes from Cymbidium sinense, assembly GCA_021442155.1. Classification (NCBI taxonomy): domain Eukaryota; kingdom Viridiplantae; phylum Streptophyta; class Magnoliopsida; order Asparagales; family Orchidaceae; genus Cymbidium; species Cymbidium sinense. The sequence continues at coordinate 371,418,080 of CM038214.1, read as the reverse complement.
GCTCGGCTACCCATCTTTTCTTTTGTTATAGTGGTACCCAAATCAGATACCTTTATTCTTTCATGATAGTTATAGAAATTGGTTCATGATTTGCTTAGATGTGTACTAGAAATGCAATGCTTTTCTTAATTTCTTAAATGATTGATGTTTGAATGTGTGGCTTGATGAGATTAGGCTCTTAGAGAAAATAAATCTTTTATCAAACTACAACACATAACTACAGTTTTAAATAATTCATAACCTCACATAAAGCCAAGGAATTAAATCAAGATAATTATAAGATTTAGCAACCCCTTAGTTGAATGTTGTATGTCTCACATCATGTATGCATATTGCTTTAATCTTATTAAGAGAGGGTTTCCATCCTTGCATGATAGGGGAAGGCTTGACCTTTGAGGGCCTCCTCTGTGGAAAACACCAATTTCCCATTTATTTAGCCAATAATCTAACTTCATCATGCATATAGGCATACCAAATCCAAAACCTTGTCAAAATGAAGTGTCCAAAATCAAATAAAATTTGAAAAGATTTGCATTTGTAGATTAAGTCATTACTCATACCACTCATGCTCTAGTCTCTTAGGGAGTGGGTTTAAGGACTTTTGTCTCTTTCTAAATTAATAACAGCCCAACTATCTTTCAAATGCATAAGACTTGCCTACATGGTTTTAAAATCATAGGAGGAGTTAGCTGGCGGCCACTCTAGGTGGTTATAAGCCTAACAATCGACTGGTTTATTTTTTTTGTAGAGGTAAACCTTATGCCCATTTTTGCTTAGACTTAGGTCATTCTTTGGCTTATGCCAAAGCTCCCTAGATATAGGGTCTGAGGTAGCTATTTCCTTTAAGCTACTAGCATAAATTCTCAACTCTTAGGCATTTCCACAACTTTGTGTTGTTGGATTATAAGTCCTAGCTTTCTAATAAAATGTCAACTTCAATAAAATTAATCTCTTCAACTTCAAACATATAAAATCCAACCATAGGATAGATTGGAATGCTCACTAGGCTTCCTAGTATCATGAGCATTTCCTACTCATTCCCTTTGGCTTCAATAATAAGTCTTCTCCTTGAACAATCCCATTTAATTTTTTAATACAAACAATCCTTTCATAGTCTAGCTTTGAAATCTTTGGAGACCTTAATTTCTACTTTAATCGAGAGTATTCCTAAGGAATTCACATTCTAGGATGTAATTAACTATGGGGCCTTGCCTCCATAGAAAACTTAATGAACCCAGCTTAAAATAAACCCTACTTTAGTTTTCCTTGTAAAGTAGGGGAAAGATCTATCATATATTCGAAAACCTATCATGCCTTAGGAGTCCTTAATAGTGATCTATTATTATAGGTGATGATTTCTATTGAGATAGTGTATCATTCTTAAATTTCATACTAGATCACTTCAATAAGTACCCCTAAGATCTGCGTGGTGTCCCACATCTCAAAAATAAACACCACAATTAATTTTTTAATGTTGTTGCTAATAATTAGAAAGCTTTTTTACATCCTGATGATTCGATTATAGGGATGAATAGACTCTGGTTTAAATTGAAATGACTTAAACAAATTATGGTTTGGTGGAACAAGCATTATTTTAAAAATCATTTTTCTAATATGAAGGATATGGAAAATTTTGTTTATGATCTTGAAGTTTATATTATGAAGAAACCTTCCAAGATTATGGACTTGAATGAGGCGAAGGATAAACTTATTAATTTTCAAAATATGGAAGAAACTTATTAGCATCAAAAAAAGCTATTAGTAAACATATTACAGATGGTGATAGGTATACTAGGTATTTACATGCTTTAGTTAATAAAAAGAGAGCTTTAAAAATATTTAGAAAATTAAAAATTATAATGGAGAATGGATTAGAATAATGATATTAAGGATTGGTTATTAATTATTTTAGAAATATGCTTAATAAGAGTTGCTCTTATGAAGCTATTTCTAAATCGCACTTGATTCCTTCTATTATTACTAATGATGACAATGCTTACTATTTTGCCGAATGAAGATGAAAATTTTAAAGTTCTTAATAGCATGAAGATATATTCTATTGTTGGACTGGAGGGTTTCACTAGTCATTTTTTTCAAAAAATTGGTTTATTATTCAAAATGATTTGATTGATGTTGTGGTTGATTTCTTTAATGGTAATCCTTTTCCTAGAAATTATTTTAGCACTTTTATTATCCTCATACATAAGAAAAATAATTTGGACTATTGGAGTGAGTTTAGACCTATCAGTCTTTGCACCTTCTTCAATAAGCTAATTTCCAAAATTATTGCCAATAGGCTTAGTCCTCTTCTTCATAAGATCTCTCTCAACCAAACTAGTTTTCCTAGAGGTAAATCTATTTATTGTAATATTTTACTTGCCCAAGAATTAATTCATGATTTAGATGCTAGGAATAGTGGAGGAAACATTCTTTTCAAATTAGATATAACCAAAGCTTTTGATAATATCTCTTGGGATTTCCTTTTTCACATTATGAATTTATTTGGGTTTTCTGATAAATTTATTTTTCCTATTAAAAATTGTATTAATAATGCCCAATTTTCTATTTTTTTTAATGGGGAAGCTTTGGGTTTCTTTCCTTCCTCCCATGGCTTAAGACAAGGGGATCCTTTATTTTCTACTTTATTTATCATTGTTGTTGAATACTTACCTTGGAGCATCAATGATTTATTCTTAAATAATCCTAGTATGTATTAGAGAACTCTTGGTGGTTTTCTTATTTCCCATTTAAGCTTTGTGGATGATTTCATTATTTTTTGCAATGCTTCTATTCATCATATCAAGAATCTTAAAAATCTTTTAAATACATTTCATAGAGAAAGTGGTCTTACTATCAATGATAACAAAAGCTATTTTAATTACTTCTTCCAAGATATCTCAATAATAAATCAATCACATACTACATATAACTAATTTTAAACATCAACATTTACCTCTTAAGTACTTGGGTGCTCCTCTTTTCAAAGGTCCAAAATGATCCCATCTTTTTGATGAGTTAATTCAAAAAATTTTAAATAAAATTTCTATTTGGGAATTCATTTACTCTCCTTTGGCTCACTATTCTTAAAAGCACTCTCAATTCAATGCCTCAGTATTTGATTCAAACTATTATTCCTACTAATTCTACTCTTATCAATTCATCGCTTGCTTAATAAATTTTTTTGGGATCCAATAATATTAAAAGAATGCATTGGAGGCATAAATGTTGTGGTCCTTTGGTGAAGTTGGTCTTGTTTGCAAACCTATTCGTGAAGCTATTATTTTCTTCTCTCATAAGCTCTAGTGAATTTTAGAAAGAATGATAGCCTTTGGGCTAAATTTATGATGGAAAATCGCCAATGTAGACACCTCTATTTATGGTTATAATGTTGGTGACTCTCCGTTTGAGAATGGCTTTGCTCCATTAAATGGGTTGTTGAATGCTTAATATCTTGGGGTATTCATTTGGGCTCATCCTTCTTTAGCAAGACAATTGGATTGGCAATGGATCTATTGATCCCTTTATCTACACTCTACTACCTATCAAAGTTAACTCTTTTGGCTTAATAACAATTGGAATGAAAACAAACTTGAAAATATATCTTTATTTCTCTTGATAACTTTAGAAACATCCATATTTTTCTAACAAACCTGATCAAATTCTTTTAAGCTCTCTTATAATGGTGAATTCATTCTTAAAGAGGTTTAGAATTTTATCAAAGATAAGCAACACCTCTAATGCTTTCATTAAACTTTGGAACAATATCATTCCCATTTCTTATTCGCTTTAGCTTGAGGATTTTGAATAACTTTATTCTTGTAGATTTCTAGAATAAAGGGTTTTATTTACCTTCTAAGTGCTATTGTTGCTTTCATATTGAAAATGTTAATCATGTTTTATCAATGGTGCCATTGCTTCCAAATTATGGATATGGTATGATGATTTATTTAACACTAACTATTTTATGGTTCCTTTCTTTTATATCAACTTCTTGAAGCTTGTTTCCAAAAAACTGTGAAAGGTCATATCAAAATCATAATTGGTATTACCTTTATTTGGTTCATTTGGATGGATAGAAATGATGCTAAATATCGTGGTATTCCTATGAATCATAAAAGGATCCTGGCTAGAACTAAAGAAAAAAATTCATGCTTTGTTTAATGCTAATTTAATTAGCAACATCCATTTTAGAGGTTACAAATTTGTGGCTAAAAAATTAGTCTCATTCTCGCTTTCTTTTCAATAAGGCTATTAGATATCCATTGATCAAACCTAATGAGAACTTTATTAAAATCAATACTAATGGTTCAATTTCACTTATTAAATATGGTTATGGTGGTATTATTATGGATTCCAATGGTACTATCATTTCTGCTTTTGCTTATCTCTTCAAAGCATGTTCTATTATTCATGCTGGATTATGGCTATTAATAAAACTATTGATATATTTTTTAACATAGCCCTCTTTAATATTTGGATTGAAGTTGACACTCTTCTTTTACTTGATTTGCTCACTTCTAATAAAATGGGGAATGCCGATTTATTTTATCTCCTTAATCACAATAAAACCCTCCTCTCTCAAGTTTGCTACAAAATTTCTCATATTCTTCATGAAGGTAATGCTTGTGTAGATTTTCTAGCCAATTTAGTTGTTGAATTAAATGAGCTCACTATATTAGATAATCAAAACTTACCTAAGCTGCTGAGAGGCTTGGTTAATCTAGATAACTGGACTACCCGACTAAACTTGTGTGGCTTTTTTTGTTGGTCTTAGCTGGTGTTTTCTTTGAGCCTTTTATTGATTGTCGCTTTTGTGCTTTCCCATATTTGAGTGCTCCTTATTCTTCTTTAGGTTCTTGGCTAACTTCATTTTCTATGAGTGCTACCTTGTTTGGTGGATATTGCTGTTTATTTCTACACTCTACATGGTTGTCTTGGGTGGTGTTTATTTGAAGGCTGTTGTTAGTCTTTTCATTTATGTCTTAGTGTTGGGCTTTTTGGTGGTATTACTCTCCTTTCCTATTTTGGCTCAATGGCTACTTATTATTGGTTGTTCCCTCTAGCTTATAGCTTGAAGCTTGATGTTTTGTGGTTATTACTTTCTTATTTTCCCTTTGGTGGTGGCTATTTGTCTCTCTTTTAGGGACTTTATTTTGCTTCACTTTTTTTTCCTCCCTTTTACTGGTGGGTTTGTGGTCCTCATAGCTTCTTTTCCTTTTGTTGTTTGGGTGATTATCATAATTTTTCTTGGTTATTTTTGGTGGCCTCCTATTGGGTTCTAGTTATGCTACATCGATTTTTCCCCTTGAATGAGGTTTGCCTCATATCTGTGGTTGCATCTTTTATTTGAGTTGGATCTTCCGTTGTGGTGACTAGTTGGGCCTTGTTGGTTGGCTCACTTGATTGCTATATTGCTGGTTGGTTGACCTGGGTGGTCGTATTTTGGTTTACCTCCTCCATTGGTGATGGGGTTGTTGGTGGTTTATCTTTAGTTTGGATTTGGCTGAAGGTTGTTTGTTGTATTTTCTATTTTGTTGATTGGATCGGGCTTTTTTGGTTTTGGTTTTTTATTGGTTATGTTTTCCTCCTGTAGAATGGTCTTCCTCTTCGCAACCGCTTATCTTTTGTTTTTTCTTATTTTGGTGCCTTAGCTATGGGTCTATTTTCCCGCATAAATGTTGTTTGCTGAGCTAGGTGGTTTTATTGGTTTGTTTGCTTTGTTTTGGTGAGATCTTGTGGTTTTTTGTCTTCATTTTGGTTTGTTGTCATTCTGGTTCGGTTGAAGGTTGTTAGTGGTCATTGGTTTTCCTTGGTGTCACTAGGTTTGGTGTCTTGATTTTATTTTGGTATTACCTCTTCTGGTGTATTTTTCTCCTTGTTTCCTAATATCTTGCTCTTGGTTTGTGGTGGTTTTGTTTTACATTGGCTATTTTTGGTGGTAGCCTTGTCGGATGCTCCTTTGGTCTTTTTGTTTATCTATCTTGGTGGAGGTGTAGCTCCCTTTATCTTTGCACCGCTTGGTTATCCTCTACGATTGGATTAATGATGTTGGTGTTAGTGTCCCCTCATTTAGGTATTGGTTTGCTATTACTTTGGGGAAAATCTTGGGATGGTTCTTTGGCATTGGTCTATCTTTCTACTGTTGGTATCCGTTAATGATGCTTGCTCTTTGGTATTTCTCCTCCTTTGGTGTTGGCTTTGGTGGTTTTCCTATTGTATTGCTACTATCCCGATGGATGGCTATTGGTCGCTTACTAGTCTTGGTTATTTTTTGGTTTTGTGCTTGGATGTTTTGTTTGCGTTGGAAGACTTTGTAGCATTGTTGGATGATGATCTCTGATGACTACCTACATGAGGTATGGGTTATGATGGCCTTGATGTTTCCCTCTATTTCTTGTTTTGTAGCACTATATGTAATTGTAACCCTTCTTCTGAAGTTTAGATCCTTACACATAGTGTTGCTCCTTGAGATGATTGCAACTGAGCCTGAGCCTTTTCTTTACTTTGCTCTTCTCTTTATGCCTATTTAATTGTACTCATCCTTTCCTTAGAATGTTGCAGATTTCTTTTATATGTTGGCGCCTAGCCGCTTTTTGTTGTTATCACAGATATCAAGTGGATTTTGCTATTGCTCATATGGATCTTCTGCTATTGATGATTTAGTTTTTCTTTTGCTTCTCTTTATTTAATATTGTATTAGTTTGAGGATTCATCTCTTTAGGTTTATTTTTTGAGCATTTTAGATTTATTTCCTTTGCTTTTGTACCTTATTTTGTGGCAATAAAATTCTAATTCCAAAACCTAAACCCTAAACACTAAACCCTAAACCCAAAACCTAAAACCCTAAACCATAAACCCTAAACCCTAAACCCTAAAACCTAAACCTAAATAAATAAAATAAAATAAAATAAAACAAAAGCCTAAATAAAAAGCTAAACCTAAACCTAAACCTAAACCTAAACCTAAATCAAAAAAATAAAATAAAATAAAAATTAAAAACTAAACTAAAATAAAATAAATATAAACCTAAACTAAACTAAAAAAATTAAAATAATCCTAAAATAAAAAAACCTAAATTAAATAAAACTAAACCTAAAATAAAATAAATAAAATAAACCTAAGATAAAATAAAATAAAACTAAATAAAAAACCTAAACCTAAAATAAATCTAAAATAAACCTAAAAATAACTAAAAATCACAAAACCCTAAACTAAAAAAACCTAAACCTAAAATAAATAAAAATAAAATAAACCTAAACTAAAATAAATAAAACCTAAACCTAAACTAAAAATAAGCCTAACCCTAAAGATAAACCTAAGCCTAAACTAAAAAATAAAACCTAAAATAACAACCTAAAACATAAACCTAAACCTAATAAAATAAACCTAAAAAAATAAAAAAATAAACTAAACTAAAAAATAAACCTAAACCTAAACCTAAAAAATAAACTAAAATAAAAAAAACCTACACTGAAATTAATAAACCTAAAATAAACAAATTAAACTAAATAAAAATAAACCAAAAGCAAAATAGAAAATAAAATAAAGTAATATTAATAAAAAATAAACTAAATAAACCTAAACCTACTGTTTTACTTAATTAAAAAAACCTTAAACCCTAAACTCCAAACCTTAAACCCAAAACCTATAACCATAAACCCTAAACCCTAAACCCTAAAACCTAAAACCTAAACCCTAAACTAAAACTAAACCTAAAATAAAACATTAAACCCTAAATAAACTATAAACCCTAAACTAAAATTTAAACTAAAAACCTAAACCCTAAACCCCTATAAACCCTAATCCTAAACCAAACCCTAAACCTAAACTTTAAACTCTAAACCTAAAAACTATAAACCTAAACTCTATAACAACTATCCTAAACTTAAATAAACTAAATCATAAACCTAAACTTAAACTAGACCCTAAACCTAAACCTTAAAACCCTAAACTAAAACCTAAATGTTAAACCTAACCCTAAACCTAAAACCCAAACTATAAACTAAACTTAAACCCAAAACCCTAAACTAAAATTAAACCCTAAACCCTAAACCTTAAAGGCATAAATCCTAAAACCCTAAACAAACCTAAACCTAAACCTAACCCTAAACCTAAACCCAAACTTAAACCTAAACCTAAAGTAATTAAATAAATTAAAATAAACTTGATCCCTAAAACCTAATAAACCTAAACCTAAAGTAACTAAATAAATAAAAAATAAAGCTAGCCCTATAACCTAATGAACAAACATAAACAACCCTAAGAATGGAACTTGATGGTAAGAACACCATCAACCAGCTCGGGCCTAGAGGTGGAGGTGAAGGCAGAGCCAAAGTGGTGGGTCACAAAGAAGTGGTATGGAGGGAGGAATGATGAGGTTATACCCTTTATGGTAGCAGAGGGAGAAATCGAGATATGATTGTGGATCCCACATGAGAGCCGGTTCATGAGAATGGAGAAACGCAAAATGGTCGATCTCGACTATAGAACTGTGTCTTCATAGTAGAGATGTTTCTAGTTATCTAGATTTTATTTGCTCTATGGGTGCTCATTTTTTATCTATGTTATCGCTGCATCTTAGAAAACTTGGTGTTACTTGGTTGATGAAAAAAGAAGGAATGTTCAATTAATTTCTTTAAAAAAAAAAAACTAAAAACCCTAAACCATAAACTAAAATGTGAACCTAAACTAAAAACCTATACCCTAAACCCTAAACCCTAAAAAATATAAATCCTAAACCATAAAAACCATAAATCCCTAAACCCTAAACCCTAAACCCCCATAACCCTAATCCTTAAACCATACAACCTTAAATGCTAAACACTAATCCATAAACCATAAATCCTAAACCCTAAACTGTAAACCTTAAACCTTAAACCTAAAACACTAAACCCTAAACCCTAAACCTTAACCGTAAGCCCTAAACTCAAAAAAACTAAACCCAAAAACCTAAACCCTAAACCCCAAACCTTAAACCCTAAAAACCAAAAAACCTAAACCTAAACTAAACAAATCCTAAATAAAATAAATAAAAAACCTAAACCTAAAAAAATAAAATAAAAATAAATAAAAACCAAACCCTAAACCATAAAATATAAAATAAACTAAAAAATAAAGTAAATAAATAAATAAAACCTAAACTAAACTAAAAAAGTAAAATAAATAAAAAAAACCTAAATAAAATAAAATCTAAAGGAAAATAAATAAATAATTAAAATAAACTAAAAAATAAAATAAAAATAAATTATAACCTAAACTCTAAACCCTAAACCTTAATCCTTAAATCCTAAACACTAAATCCTAAACTCTAAGCCCTAAATCTTAAATCTATAATCCTAAACCCTAAACCTAAACCTAAACCCTAAACTTAAACCTAAAAACTTAAACTATAAACCTAAACTAAAACCTTAAACCTAAACCCTAAACCTAAATCCTAAAACCATAAACTAAACCTTAAACCCTAATCTAAAATAACTAAACTAACCCTAAACCCTATAATCCTAAACTTTAAACTATAAATAAAAATAAGTCTCTCCTAAAACCTAAACTAAATCATAAACTATAAACCCTAAATCCTAAACCCCTAAACCCTAAACTAAAATAAACCCTAAACCTAAACCTAAACCTTAAACTAAACCTAAAAATAACTATACCTAAACCCAAAACTAAACTCCAAACCCTAAACCTAAACCCTAAACTCAATAAAATAAATTAAAAATAAACCTCATCCTAAACCTAAACCTAAACTTAATAATTAAAAACAAACCTAAACTAAACAATAAACCTAAACCCTAAGAATGGTAACCTTGATGGTGAACATCAGCCAACTAATCTAGATATGGAGGAGTATGTAAAGCAAGTATCATGGTGGTTATGGAGGGAGGAACGACAAAGGTTTTTGGTGGCGAGGGAGAAATCGATATGATGGTGATCCCAAACTCGAGAGGCCAGTGGTTCTATGGGAACCGAGAAAAAAATGGTCGCTATCTTATAGAACTATGTCTTCATAGAGAGACAGTTCTAGTTATCTAAGATTTTTAATTTTCTCTATGTGTGCTCATTTTTTATCTATGTTCTCGCTTAAATCTTAGAAGACATGGTAGGTTCCTTGGTTAATGAAATTGAAAAGAAGAAATGTTTAATATGATTTTATTCTCTATTAAAAAATCCAAAAACCCTAAACCCTAAACTATAACGGGAACCTTAAACCAAAAACCTATAATCGAAACCCTAAACCCCAAAAGCCATAAACCCTAAACCATAAAAACCATAATCCCCTAAACCCTAAAACCAAAACACTAAATTAAACCTAAACTAAACCTAAACCCAAAACCTAAAATCTAAACCTTAAACCTCTAAAACACTAAACCCTAAACCCTAAACTCCTAAACCTAAACCCTAAACCCTACAACCCAAAAACCTATAATCCTAAACCTAAAATCCTAAATCAAAACCCTAAATTTAAACTCATAAACACTAAACTAAACCCTAAACCTTAACTTTAAATTAAAACCAAAACCCTAAACCATAAAACCCTAAACCCTAAAAACCTAAAAACCTAAACCTAAACTAAATAAATCTTTAAAATAAAATAAATAAATAAACTTAAACCTAAATAAAATAAAATAAAAATAAAAAACATAAACAAAAACCTAAACCTAAACCTAAAAATAATCTAAATAAACTAATAAAAATAAACTAAAATAAAATAAATATAAACCTAAACTAAACTTAAAAAATAAAATAAACCTAATAATAAAAACTTAAATAAAATAAAAGCTAAACATAAAAAAACCAAAAATAAACTAAAATAAAAAAATAAAAATAAAAAACCTTAAACCCTAAATTCCAAACCCTAAACCTTAAACCTTAAATCCTAAACACTAAATCCTAAACTCTAAGCCCTAAACCCTGAACCTACAACCCTAAACCCTAAACTCTAAACCCTAAAAAATCCTAAACCTTAAATCCTAAACCCTAAAACCTTAAACCCTAAACCCTAAATACTAAATCCTAAACTAACCCTAAACAAACCTACAACCCTAAACCCTAAACCCAACAATAGTAAACCATAAACCCTAAACTCTAAATCCTAAAATCAAAATCCTAAACCCTAAGTCGTAAACCCTAAATTATAAACCCTAATCCCTAAAAAAATAAATGACCCTAAACCCTCAAACCCTAAACCCTAAACCCTAAACCCTAAACCATAAGCCCTAATACCCTAAACTAAAACCTAAACTAAACCTAAACCCTAAAAAAAAAAAATATAAACCTAAAGTAAACACAAACCTAAACACTAAACCCTAAACTCTAAACCCTAAATTAAAAAAGCATAAAACCCTAAAACCTTAAATCCTACAAACTAAACCCTAAAACTAATTAAAATAAAATAAACTAAAATAATAAAAAAAAATAAATAATAAAAAGAAAACCCTAAACCTTAAACACTAAACTAACTAAAACTAAACATGAACCTAAACCTTAAAACTAATAAGAAACTAACCTAAACTTAAACTTAAACCAACAACCTAAACCTAAACCTAAAACTATAATAAACCTAAACTTAAAACCCTAAACCCTAAACCTAAACCTAAAACCTAAAACCTAAAACTAAAACCTAAACTAAACTAAATAAACCTAAACCCAAACCTAAAACCTAAATCTAAACCCTAAACTAAAACTAAACTAAAACCCTAAACCCTAAACCTAAACCTAAACCCTAAACCCTAAACTAAAACCCAAAGCCAAAACCCTAAACTCTAAATAACCTAAACTAAACCCTAAAAACCTTAAACTTTAAAGCCTAATCCCTAAACCCTAAATCGTAAACCCTAACCCTAAACCAAAAACTCTAACACCATAAAGCTTAAAACACAATACCCTAAACCCTAAGCCATAAACCTAAAAACCTAATCTTAAATTAAATAAAAAACTTAATCCTAAATAAACTAAAAAAGTTAAACTAAAACCTCAACCTAAACCTAATATAAATAACTATAATAAAATAAATATAAAGCTAAACTAAACTAAAAATATATAATAATTCTAAGAATAAAAAACCCTAAGGCAAAGGCGACGGTTATCACAATGGTGGTGGGGATCAGTGGATATGGAGGTGGTGGTCTGAGCGTGATGGTTATGGAGGCAGAAGGCATGATAGAGGTAAACCATAAGGTAGAGAGATCGGGATATGACTGGATCTTGCTACTGAGAAGCCGGGTGGTTCATGGGAACCAAGAAACTAAAGAACCATACCGATCTTTGTGGAACCATGTCTTTACAAATAGATGATTCTAGTTATCCTGATTTGCTCTATGTGTGCCCATTTTTATCAATGTTGTCACTTGTGTCTTAAAAACTTGGTGTGTTACTAAAATAAAAGAAGAAATGTTAATATGAATTTATTCTCTATTAAATAAAACCCTAAATCCTCAACCCTAAACCCTAAACCATAAACCTAAAACCCTAAAACTTTAAACCCTAAGTCCTAAACACTAAACCTAAACCAACCTAAAAAACCCTAAACCAGTCCTAAACCAAACCCCAAATAATCTGATAAAACCCTAAAACTAAACTAAACTAAAAAAAAAAAAACAAAAATAAACTAAATAAACTTAAAAATAAAATAAATAAAAAAACTTAAAAAAAAAATAATAATAAATAAAATAAAACCTAAACAAATAAACTAAACTAAACCTAAAAAATAAAATAAAAATTAAAAACTAAAATAAATGAAAACCTAAAAATTAAAATAACTAAACTAAAATAAAATAAAATCCTAAAATAAAAAAAAAAAATAAACTAAAAAAACCTAAATAAAATAAACCTAAAATAATAAAATAAAAATAAAATTTAAACCCTAAATTAAAAGAAAATAAACTAAACCAAATAAATAAAATAAAATGAACCAAACCTAACAAAAAATAAAACCCAAACCTAAATAAAAGTTAAACTAAACCAAAAGTAAAATAAAACTTGCTAAACCCTAGGCCTCCCTAAACTGACTAAATCTTCTAAAACTAAAAACCTGAGCCCTAAACTGACCCTAATACCATAAACCTAACCCTAAACCAAAATCCTAACCCTACCCTAAATTACTAAATTATACCACCTAAATAAAACCCTACCAAACCCTCCTAAACTGGGCCCTAGGCCCTAGGCCTAAGCCCTGGGCCAGGCCCTGGGCCCTAACCTAGGCCCTAAAACTTGGGCCACAACTCCTGACCCTGGGCCACTGACCTACTGATACTGAAAAGATCTGAGGCATGAGCCCTGGGCCAGAGCACTCCCTAAAACATAGTAAATAAAATAAAATGACTAAGATAAAGATACTAAATAACTAAAATATCTAAGAATGTGGTTTGCTTGGTTTTTAAAGACTGAACCACTAATAACCCTAGGCCCTCACCTCCCTCTGACTGAGCCCTAGCACCTAACAACTAACTGGGCTGATAGGCCCTAACTGACTGGGCCACAGGCCCACCCAACCTGGCCACTGAATTAGGCCCACTAAACCTAAACTAAAACTAAATAAACCTAAACAACCTAACCAAAAAAACCCTAAAACAAAAACACTAAACCTTAAACCTAAACCTAAACCCACTAAACCACAAAACCTAACTAAACCCTAAAACTAAACTCTAAAATAACTAAACCCTAAAATCATTAACCCTAATAATAAATAAAAAAAAACTAACATAAAATTAAACAAAACCCTAAACCCAAAACCATAAACCTAAAGACCTAATCTTAAATTTAATAAAAAACTTAAACCTAAATAAACTAAAAAAATAAAACTAAAACCTAAACCTAAACCAAATAAAAAAACTATAATAAAATAAATATAAAGTTAAACTAAACTAAAAAAATAAAATAATCCTAAGAATAAAAACCACAATAAGGTGGTGGTTATCATGGTGGTGGGGATCTAGGTGTTGGTGGATATGGAGGTGGTGGTAATATAAAGAGTGATATGATAAAAGTAAATAGGGATATGGATGGATCTTGCTACTAAAGGCTGGGATGGTTTGATAATAAATTAAACTAAAGAAGAATCTATGATCTTATGGAACAATGTCTTCTGATAAAGATGGTTCTAGTTATAATGATTTGCCCTAACATTTTTTATCAATGTTGTCACTTGTGTCTTAGAAAACTTGGTGTGTTACTTGGTTAATGATAAAGATGAAATGTTGAATATGAATTCTCTATTAAACAAAAACCAAAATCTAAACCTAAACTAAAACTAAACTAAACCACAAAAACCTACCTAAACTAAAACCCTAAACCTCACTAACCACAACCATAAACCCTAAACCAAAAATAAACCCTAACTAAACTAAAACCTAAACCCCAACCCTAAACTAAACTAAACCTAACCTAACCCCAAAAATAAATCACGAAACCCTAAAGTAATTAAACTAAACCCACAAACCCAAAAAAAAAAAATAAAATAAACTAAATAAAACTTAAAATAAAATAAATAATAAAAAAACCCAAAAAAAATAATAATATAAATAAAATAAAATAAACTAAAATAAACCTACTAAATAAAGAAAATAAAATAAAAATTAAAACTAAAATAAAATAAATGAAACCTACACAAATTAAAAATAAAACCTAACTAAAATACTAAATATAAAATAAAATAAAATAAAATAAAATAAAATAAATAAAAAACTAAAATAAAACTAAATTTAAAAAAAATAAACCTAAAATAAAAATAAAATTTAAACCCTAAATTAAAAAAAAAGACTTAAACCAAAACTAAATAAATAAAATAAACTAAAATAAACTAAACCTAAAAAAACCTAAAACAAATAAAAATAAATAAAAAACTAAACCTAAAATAAAATAAAAACTAAACTAAACCTAAAAATAAAACCTAAACCTAAAATCAAATAAAATAAAACTAAACTAAAAAAAATAAAACTAAACTAAAAAAAAAATAAACTAAAATAAATAAAATAAAATAAAATAAAACTAAAATAAAATAAATAAATAAAATAAATAAACCTAATAAAATTAAAATAAAATAAACTAAAATAAATAAAAATTAAACTACTAAACAACTTACTTGTTTGTAATTTAAAATAAATAATTAAAAACCTACCCCTACTAAACCTACACCTAACTAATCCTCCTAAAACCCCAAAAACTACCACAGGCCCTAAACCCTATGAGCCATAAACCCTAAACCTTAAACCAAAACCTAAACCTAAATAAATAAAACCCACAAAAGAAACCTAAACCTACTAATAAATAAAATAAAATAAAATAAAACCTACTTAAATTATATAATATAAATAAAACTAAAATAAATAAAAAACTAAACTACTAAAATAAAATAAACCTAAAATAACCACAAATAAAATAAATAAAATGAAATATAAAATTAAATGAACCTAAAATAAATGAAAAAAACTAAATAAAATCTAAACAAAAAATAAAACTTAAAATAAATTAAAAAAAACTAAACCCTAAGTAAAAAAAACCTAAAACTTAAAATAAAATAAAATAACCTAATCTAAACTAAAATAAATAAACCTAAACCTACATAAAAATAAACTAAATAAACCTAACTAAACTAGAAATAAAATAAACTAAAAATAATACACTAAACTAATAAAACCTAAAAAATGAACCTAAATTAAAACCTAAACCAAAACCTAAAATAAAGCTAAACCTAAAGGTAAACTAAAACTAAACTAAAAATAAATAAACTTATAAAAAGAAATAAATAAAATTAAATAAAACAAAAAAAACTAGGCTATAAAATAACTAAATAAAACTAAACCAGATATATATAAAAAAATAAACTAAACTAAATAAAATAAAAACTTAGATAAAATAAAATGAAATAAATAAAATAAAACTAAATAACTACCCTATTTAAAAACCACAAAAACCCTGACCCTAAACCTGAAGCTACCACCTAGGCCTCTAGGCCCTAAAAGCCCTGGAAACCTAGGCCAGATCAACCACCCAGACCCCAAGACCCACTGGGCCACAACCTGACTAGGAAACTGATCAACCTAACCCTGGGCCCTAGGCCTACCCTAAACCAAACCCTCTTCTCCTGAGCCTAAGATCTGACCGGACTCTGGGCCACTGAGCTAACCTGGGCCAACCTTAAACCAACTAACTAAATACCTAATAAATAAATAAATTTAAAATAAAATAAATGATAAACCTAAACTAACCTAAACTATACTACCTAAATAAATAAATAAAATAAAATAAACTAAAAAGATAAATAAACTAAACTACTAAAGATAAATAAACCTAAAATAAAAAAACCTAAATAAAATAAAAAAAATAAAACTTAAAATAAAATAAAAATACATAAATTAACTAAACCTATTTAAATATAACCACTGACTCCCTAAACTAAACCTAAACTACCATAAACTCCTAACTGGATCTACTAACCTATTAACATAAAATAAACTAACAGATAATAAACTTTCTAACCTGTATGCTAAGAAATATTACTACCTAAACTAAATAAAATTAACTAAAATACCAAAACTAATTAAATAAACCTACCTACTAAAAATAAAATCTAAAACTGAGCCCTAAAACCCTAGGCCCACTAGGCCCTAAACCTAAACCCTAAATAACCCATAAATACTAAAACCCTGAGAGCCTAAATAAAACCTAAATACCCTAAACCACTACTGACTCTCACTAACTACTGGCCCTAAACCCTAAACTGGGCACTAATAACACTAAAAACCCTACTCACTTGACTAATAAACCTACCTGGTAAAATAATAAATAATAAAATATATTAAATAAATATAAAAAAATAAAATAATAAAATATAAGATAAAAAAACTAACCTGATCTAGCTGAGAAAAAAAATAAAACTAAACCTTCTACTACCTTGACCTAAATCCTAGGCCCTACCATAAAACCCTAAACTCCTAAACCCTCTACCTGGGCCCTAAACTCTCTGACTCCTGACCACTAGCCTAAACCTAACCAATCTAACCACCCATTAAAACCTAAAACCTCCCAACCTAGGCTCTATAACCATAAATACAACCCTGGGCCTTAACCTACCCCCAGATCCTAAATTCCCTCTGAGCCTAAACCCCACTGGGCTACTATAAACCTGACTGACTTATATATAATATAGATAAAATGACCTGACTAAGGTAAGACTGACCTGACTTCTAAATAAAAAAATATAAAATATACTACTCTAAATACCTATCAATAAAATAAACTAAACCAAAAATCCAAAATAAATACTAAATCCTAGGCCCACCACAAACTTAACCCACCCATCTTAAAAAACCACAACTCTAAATAAAACCAAATAAATAAATCCTAAACTAAAAATATAAAACCTAAACTTAATAAATAAATAAAAGATAAAATAATATATAAACCTACTAAAATAAACCTAAATAAATAATAAAAACTAAACCAAATATATAAATAAACTAAACTAAACTAAAAATAAATAAAATAAAACTTAAATAAAATAAAACTAAATGTAAAATAAAATTATAATAAACCTAAAATAAAATAAAATAAATAAAACCTAAACCAAAATAACTAAAAAAATAAAATAAATAAACCCTACTATAAAAAAAAACTACTTAAAATCTAATTCTAAACTAATAAATAAAATGAAATCTAAACCTAAACCCAAACTAAATAAAATAAATAAAAATAAACCTAAACCTTGTGTATAACTTCTAATATTTTATTATTTAGACTAATTTTATGATTTTTTATCTTAAGAAATACCTTGTGATGTGATATGCAATATTATATAATATAATATGATATAATTTATTATAATATAGGATGCCATAACATAGTTTAGCATCATGCATTATAGCATACTATTATGTATAACTACTTATTGTTTAACATATTTTAGTTTGTTATAATATGAAGTAGTAGAGTTTGTACTGGTATAATTCATAGAAATACTAATTTATAGGCTGAGATGATGGGATTTGGCCAAATTTAAGGTAAGATTTAGGGAAATATCATTGGGGGTCAGCTATGGTGTGTCATTTAATCAAAAGAATGGAATTTTGCATCTAAAATAAATGTTCATTTTTCAACCAATTTTTAAAATTTTTTTGCTTAAAGTGATTTATTTTAATGTGTAATGTAAGATAATGTAATATATGAAAGCATATTAAAATATAATGTACATAATAATATAACTTCACATATATATGAATGTGGTGGAGTGCTACTAAATGTTATTGTACATTTTAGTATGTTTTACTTTTATTATAATACATTGGGTCAAAACTCACAAAAATGTAAATTTGAAGGTTCAGATGGAAGAATTTGGCCAAATTCATAGCACACATGAAGAAGCAACACCAAAATTATAATAGAAAAATAATAATTTTACATTCAAAATGAACATTATTCATATTTTGAGAAAATTTTTTTATTTGTTCCTTATAAGTGATTCTAATGAGGTGTAATGTTAGACAATATATTATATTATTGCAAATTATAATATAACATCATATATTATAATAAATATAGTGTGTTAATTCACACTATAATATGTTTAGCGTAATATTGTATAGTTAGTTTGAGCTTACACAATCACAGATCATAAAATGTTCATTACAATGTTAAGATAATGTAATTTGAGCAAATACATTGTTATGCATTTAGTTGAAGTATTAAAGGTGTGCATAAGAGAAGAAATAAGATTTGATGAGAATTCCATGTCAAGGACATGGAGAGATCCACTAGGGATCACACATCCATTGGACATGACATGTGAGGTCTATATTGAGGCATAGAAGAATAAAATTTTCTAGGGAAAAGGTTTGAATTTCATTTGATTATATAATTTATGGAAGAAGATCTACTAAGATAAGAATCTATAAACCAGGATTAAGAACAAATTGACTTTAATTTGTTTTGTTTTAATTAATGTAGGCATATCACTAGAGATATGGCTCAAGTCCACTAGGGATTGGGTATATAAACCTTCCACTAGGAAGCGTTCAAGCCATTGGGGATTGGGATTTGAGTTTGATTTCAGATTGGTTTGGGGATGTATCCACTAGGGTTAAGAGTTTGGTTGGCTTGATTTATACTCTTAAGGTGGTTTAATTTGGCTCCATTGGGAGGTCATTTTGAATTTGATTTATTTGACTTGTTTATATAAGATTTGGGCCACTAGGAGAAGGGTGTGATTTAACTCCAGAAAATCATATTGGGTTTAATTTCATCTGAGTTAATGTATGGACCTTGTCGGTGTGTGATGGACCCATTGAGAAGGGGCTATATTAGCCTTGACCTGCCAAAGGTTTACAAATCCAAAGGGATAGTCTATCGGATATGGGCTAGAGCTAGTCAACTTAAGGGGTTATCCTAAATTCATATGATTTCATATGGTTTGTTTGGTTTAGTTTAATTTTGAATTGATGACATATTCAATTGGGATGTGAGCTTGATCAAATTTGATAGGTTTAATTTATGGACCATGTCGGTGTGTGATGGACCCACTGAGAATAAGCTATATTAGACTTGTCCTATCTCAAATTTACAAATCCAAAGGGATAGTCTACTGGACATAGGGTAGAGCTCGCCAACCTAAGGGGTTTCCTTTCAGTGTGCAATGGTTGTGCTAGGAAGAAGGTGCAACAGACTTACATCTTCTAAAGCAAGGAACAAGCTGGCGGGGTGATTGTGGTAGCACAATAAATCAAACTGACTTAGGAGACTCGTGTGAATGCTGGACTTATATCAACTCAGAGTAGTTGGGTGACTCCTATAGGGAGTTTTTGCGTCTTGCCTAAAGATAGGATGCCTTCTCAAGAAAAGGTATCGCTATGGGTGTCGTCCTATTCCATAAGTGAATATATATTTTGTTTATATGTTTGGGTGAACCCTATTGGTGTACGAGGGACCACACTAAGAAGGTGCTATGTCGGCCTTAAATTATCTCAAGTTTACTAGACTAAGGCAGAATTTGCACATCCACATGATGGATTCTCCAACCACGGGGTGGTTCTAGGAAGAGAACTGTCCAATCGATAGTAACCCGGTGTGTCTAAATGGGGTCACAAAAGATGTTATCCAAATATAGTGCCCACAGGGGAGGTGCTAGTAGGGGCATTATCCTAAGCCCTAGAAAGGAAAAGCTATAAGTGTACGGTGGCCAACTCAATAAGAAAGCATAGCAGACTTACATCTGCCATGATTGGTGTATCCTAAGGTGTGAGAACTAACTATCCTAAGGTGTATCCATCAGCAGGAGTGGTGATCTGTCGGCATAGTGAGAACCAACCAACCTAAGCTGCCCATCGATGTGTAACAATCAATATGGAAAGAAAATGTGTAGGCTTACAACTTTCCAAGAGGAATTGATCATCAGGATAGTCTATGTCGATGGGATAGATGCTATTTGAGATAGAGTGACTACTAAGGGGGAGCCCCGAGGAAGGACTAGACCCAAACTTGAAGCAGTAAGGAGGGAAGGAGCCACTTGAGGACTTATCCTAAACCTCAAATATACTCGACCCAGTCAGTTCACGAAAGCTAATCCAAGAAGAAAGTGTAGTAGACTCACATCTTCTTAAATGAAACCAACTTGAGGTAGCCTATCGACCACGTAATAATCCCTGCCAAACTAACAAGGCTCTCGTCAATGAGCAATGGTTAAGGAAGGAAAGCATAACAAACTTACATCCTCCAAAGTAAGAAGACCATTAGGGGTGGCACGTTAGCCCGACCTAGAGTAGCTACTAAGTGAGTGTCGCTGAGGGAGTTATCTCAACTTAGAGTATCTCAAGAAAAAAGATATGTGTTTTTTTTTATATGTTTGTGTGTAGTTTTTGTTTGATTATTTCAATGAAGGATAGGATGTTGCTTGGGTTCCTTACACCTACCCTAAACACATCATGCCAGATTCACAAATAAAAATACTTTTAACATGGAACATACTGAATTCGAAATGGAATTTTCATTGATGGTAATTATTTTTAAACATAATTTATAATATTTCTTTAAGTAGAGCCTGTTGATTGGAAGCATTGGGCTCTCCCTTATGACTAATAAGCTGATAAGATCCTTTTTGGTAGGCCTTCTCTATGGAAAAATGGCCTTCCCAAGTGGGTTCAAACATGTCTCCCATCTTACGATGGGAAATAATTGGTCTCCTTAGAATTAAAATAAGCTCTCATACGTGAAAAGATCTTGAAAGGACCAACTTATTATGTGCTTGAATCATTTTATCTTTGTACAACTCGAGGTTTTAGGATTCTCGCAAGCATCTATGCTATAAACCATCAAGCTTTTCTTACCATAATTTGGCATTCTACTCTATTATGATCTTGCTATCCATATCCTTAGTGAAGGGAGCTGGACTTCTAATGGTATAATGACTTAGGACCCATACATTACGGAGAAAGGAGTAGACTAAGTTAGAGTTCTATATGTGGTGCGATAGGCCCACAAGGGTTCAATGCTTACTCGCCACTATTACTTGTTATTGTCAAGTATCTTTTTCAGTATTTGGATGAGAGTTTTGTTGAAGGCTTCTGCTAAGTCATTTGCCTTCATGTAGTTAATGGTAGAATATCTAATCTATATTATGTCTTGAAAAGTTATTGATCTCAGTGCTCTTGAATGCAATACCATTATCAGATATAATTCATTGAGGCACTCCGAACCTATATATGATATGGTTCCTAAAAAATGAAAGCACATACTGAGTTGTGACCTCTTTGAGTGGAATCGCCTTTGCCCATTTGGAAAAGTTATCAGTAGCAACTAAGATAAACTGATGACCCTTAGAAGAAGGAGGATCAAATAGACCCACTAAGTTGGTACCCCAACAATCGAATGGCCATGAGGCTAGTGTAGGATGCAGAATGTTGGGTGGTTGGTGTAGGGCCACACCATGTATTTGACATTGTGGTGTGCCATGCCGTATCTATATTCTTCTCTTCATTTCATCCCATAATCAATCCTATGATCATAACCACATATGAAAAGAACCATCATGGGCGGGCTCTCTTTAGTTTTTATTTTGGGCCCATGAATGGTCCTCCAATCTAACTCCTTCTTCTTGGCTGACTCCTTCAGAGTACTTTTGATGAGTTCAATATCAAGGGATAAGACTTGTCTTTTGGCATTTATTGATATGGAATAATCCTTTGGACATGCCAACTCCTTCGTAAGCTTGGCTAAAGCATATGCTATGACATTCTCTCCTTGAGGAATCTTATAAATGGTAACCTCTAGGATTTGGGCCAAGAACTCCATGGTGTACTTATGGTGGTGATGGAGCTTGGGCTTTATAACCTTATAGGACCCAGTGATTTGGTTGATAACTAGCTAAGAATCCTTGAAGATGTTGATGTTCTGGATGCTTAGAGTAAAGGCTAACTCTAGACTAGCAATCAAAGCCACATATTTGGCTTCATTGTTGGTGCAAGGATTGGACAGAAGATATGAGAATCTAATCTCATCACATTTCAAAGTTAAGAGAACTATTCCTACCCTTACCTTTCTTGGAATAGTAGATTATGGTTCTTCTCCCCTTTGAGAGGAAGCTGCACCATTAAAGTACATCTCACAGTAGAGAATTCTAGTATCCCCTAAGTTCATGATTTGTTCATCGGGGTGATCATCACTAAGTAGAGAGTCAGTAGGAACTAGGTGTGCTGCTAAAACATTTGCTTATAATTGTCCTTTCATCGCATGGAGGGGTACGAAGGTAATGTCAAACTACGAGAGGATCATGGACCATCGTACCAACCATTAAGATAGCATGGATCATGTTATGAGATACTATAGTGGATTGATCCTAAAGTTCAGGTTTACCTTATGAGAAAACATGTATTCATATAGCTTTTGGGAAGCAAAGATTAAAGTTAGGCAATGCTTTTCAATGGGTGGATAATCAGCCTCAACTAGGATTAGACGATGGCTATGGTAGTAGAGTGTGTTTTACTTCCCTTCATCATTTGCTTGGGCCAACAAAATACCAAGGGAGTAATCTAACATAATAGTGTAAAGTATGAGCGACTTGCCAGAGATAGGGGCTACTAGATACGATGACATCATCAGGTAATGCTTGATGTCCTCGAAGGCATGCTCACACTTATCATCCCACTTGAAGTTGGCATCCTTTTTGACAAGTGTTGAGAATGGCTGACATCTTCTTGACAGGTTGAATATAAAGCATCTTAGATATGCCAACCCTTGGAATGATCTGAGTTGAGTTAAACTTTTAGGGGGTGGCATTTCTAATATTGCCTTGATTTTCTCGAGATCGATTTTAATTCTCTTATGTCAGACAACAAACCCAAGAAATTTTGCTGAAGCTACTCTGAATGCATGCTTCATGAGGTTCATTTTGAGGTTAAATTATCTTAACTGATCAAAAACTATTCTCAAGTCAAATAGATGGTTTTCCTTTTCTCAACTTTTGACAGTGACATCATCGACATAGCACTTGACTTGATGATGGATGAGTTCATTGAAGATTCGAGTCATAGCCCACTCATATGTAGCACTAACATTTTTATGGCTGAAAGGCATGACCTTATAGTAATAGATTCTGATTGGGGTTTAAAAGCAATGTTCTATCATCTTTAGGGTCATCTATTTGGTTATATCGGATGAGTCATCCATGAAAGAAGATAGCATGAGATGAGGAAATGTCCACCATCAACTTCATGATTCATAGTAGAAATTCATCTTTTGGATGCCTTATTTAAATCCCTATCATCGATGCATGTAAGAATTTGGCCAATCTTTTTCTTCACTGGGATGATGCTGACTAACCAGGTAGGGTATTTTTCTTTTCAGATGAAGCCAGCATCGATCAATTTCTTGACTTCATAAATGAGCAATTATTCTATGTCT
Organism: Cymbidium sinense; assembly: GCA_021442155.1. Classification (NCBI taxonomy): domain Eukaryota; kingdom Viridiplantae; phylum Streptophyta; class Magnoliopsida; order Asparagales; family Orchidaceae; genus Cymbidium; species Cymbidium sinense. Next base: position 371,394,197 of record CM038214.1, on the reverse strand, counting down.
AATCGCATGCATTTAGGAGCTTGCTTGATAGGGTTAGCAGTAGGCTCTATTACTAGTTTATGTATCGCTACATCAGGAGCCAATGCAAGCATCTCTTCATAACTCCATGCAAAGTAGTCCTTAAACTCAATCAATAGCCTAACTAAGTCATTATTTCCAATTTCATTCAATAAAGAACTGATGTATGTCGAGCGTGGATCTTTTTCAGTTCCTAAGTTGATTTCCTTGAGCTCATTGATGGTTGACTTGATCTCTTCTTCAAACTTTGGTGGTGCATCTTTGACTTCAAAATCATCTAGATCATCTGAAGTTTCTAAGCATAACTCCTCATATGAGTTAATGTGATTTGAAAAGAACCTATCGAATTCTAAATGATCGGTGATGACTATGCAATAATCGTCATCATTGATTGGACCCACTGTACCAAATCCTCATCATGGTCTTGATTGAGAGCTTTTGCATTTGTTCTTCCATATTCTTTTGGAGTAGTCTGACTTGTGCTTTGACGAAGTATGTGGGATTAACCCATTCTATGCTAAATTATGAACACAAGACAAGTACCAATCAAAAGGTAATTCTATTAAATCCTTATATGAATCATCCTGAAGTTCTACATCAACTTCTTAACTTGAAGATGTTGCTCTCAGAAAGAACCTCTAAGTCTTCACACTTGTGGATGACTTAGGGGCTTCTTTAACTACCAAACCCTCAACTTTTTGAAAGGAAAGTTGGGCTAGAGCTAAGATTCTAATTATTTTACATATAGACTTGGATACAATTATTCTTTGCTTTGGAGCATGATCTTCATTGTTATATGGCTAAAGTGTCACCTCCAAGGGAATCTACTACTGAGAAGAGCTGGCTAGTGTGCTAACCATATAAGACTCATCCTATGATCTAGATTATAAGTCTATATGGATAGCAGGTGTACTCCTGGTAGTTGGGACATATCTTTAATTGGGTGGCCAATAAAAAGGTTTTCCACCCCTCGGACTGCCTCTAAACTAGCCTCTTCCTCTGCCTAGTGGAGGTCAGGTCATCCAACCCATATGTTCAAATGGAGTAATGAATTGTCAGAGGAATCGATTGTTAGGCTCCACTTCCTCCTCCGTGTCTATTGTCCCTCCCTTTTATTTTTTTCATTTTCTCTCTTCTTTTCATTTTCTTTTTTTCTTTCTAATTCTTTTTTTTATTATGTTAAACTTTGACCAAGTTCACAAGAATAGACTTGTTGATTTTGATGGAGGTAGTAATCCGCATCCTCATATATGCTGACCTCGTGAACTGTAAATGGCTATAGATCTCCTTTAACATAGTAGATGATCCCACCTCTCATGAACTTCATACACCGATGTAGAGAGGATAGAACTATGTTGCTCTCATGTATCCATGGTCTCCCAAGCAAAGCGTTGAAAGATGTATCCAAATTTATAATGTGACACTTGGCTTCGGTCTTCCAATCATTTATCTCCAAGGTCAATACTATGGATCCTGAGTCCTGTTGACCTCACATTGTAGATTCAATCTTCCCATCTTAGACTTAGGAGTCTTTTAGAAACTAAGACTTCCCTAGTCATAACACACTTCTAACAAATAGGTAAACACTTAATCTAAGCCTAAAGACTTAGAATGGTTAACCATAGGATTAGGTTATGCCTTGGGGATTAGGATGATCCACCCTACAATCCAAATCCAATCCATGTTCACCTTCTCAAATCAAACCTCAAGTTCAATTCAAACATCAAATTCAAATCCAAATCCAAACCCAAATTCCAAACCCAAATGATTGAAGCCCATGATCAAATCCAAACTTGAAACCCATCCTAAGCAACATGACCTATCCCATGGACTTAGACAAATCTTAATCCAAATCAATCCAAAATCAATTGATTTTCTCATAATCAATTTATATCTTTAATGAACTTCCTAAATATAAATCAAATCTACATTCAAATGACCAAAACTAAATCAAAATAAATTAAATTAAATCAAAACCCTTCCTAAGCCATATGTCCTATCCCATGGACTTAGCCAAATCTTAATCCAAATCAAGTCAAACTCAATTGATTTTCTCACAAATCAATCATATTTTCAATCATATTCAAAAATCAAAGTTAAATGAAATATACATTTAAATCATCAAAACTAAATCAAACCAAATCAAAATCCAAACCTAATCCACATGACCCAACTCCATGGACTTAAACTAATTCCTTCATTCCAAAACCCAAACTCAATTGATTTTCTCATGAATCAATCATACATTCAATTATATTCACAAATATAAATGAAATCTACAATCATCAAGCCAAACAAAAATCAACCCAAGTCAAACCCAACTAAACCCTTTTGACTTGAAATGTTCAAATGAACCCATTTGAACCAAAGCCAATTGAAATTGAATTTCAACTAAATCAATCTTAGGTAAAATAAAATCAACCCAAAATTGAGCCAACTAAACCCAATTGGTCCGCTTGACTCAACGTGGCTAATTTGACCTATTTGAGCCAAATTCTATTCCTACCCAAGTTGGATTGAACCAAGCCCATCAAAACCTCCCATCATGATTATTTAGTGTTTATGCTTTAGGGTTTAGGGTTTTTAGGGTTTAGGGTTAGTTTAGGGTTTAGGGTTTAGGGTTTAGGTTTTTAGAGTTTAAAGTTTAGGGTTTAGGGTTTGGGTTTTAAGGTTTAGGTTTAGAGTTATAGGGTTTAGGGTTTAGATTTTAGGGATTAGGGTTTAGGGTTTTAGGGTTTAAGGTTTAAGGTTTAGGGTTTAGGGTTGTGGGTTTAGGGTGTAGGGTTGTGGGTTTAGGGTTTAGGGTTTAGTGTTAGTTTTAGGGGTTAGGGTTTTTTTTTTTTTAAATTAAGTAAACTACTAAGTTTAGGTTATTTAGTTCATTTAGTTTTTTATGTTTATTTTAGTTTATTTTAGTTATTTATTTTTATTTATGTATATTTTTATTTTTATATTATTTGTTTATTTATTTCATGTTTTTAATTTTAGTTTATTTTTTAGGTATAGGTTTAGTTTTTTGTTTATTTTTTAGTTTAGTTTTATTTTATATTATTATTTAGGTTTAGGTTTTATTTATTATTTTAATGTTTAAATTTAGTTTTTATTTTTTATTTTTTTTAGATTTTTGGTTTTAGGTTTTTATTTTAGGTTTATTTTTTGGTTTTATTTTTTAGTTTATGTTTACATTTATTTTAGTTTATTTTATTTTATTTAGTTTAGGTTTAGGTTTGGGTTTATTTATTTTAGTTTTATTTATTTTATTTAGTTTATTTTAGTTTTGGTTTCTATTGCTTTATTTTATTTTATTTCAAGTTGTTTTAGTTTTATTTATTTTTATGTTTTACTTTTATGTTTACTTTTTAGGTTTAGGTTTTTAGTTAAATTTAATTTTATTGTATTTTAGGTTTATTTTATTTTTTTAGGTTTAGTTTTTATTTTATTTAGGTCTTTTAATTTTTTGTTTAGTTTATGGTTTTATTTATTTTATTTTAGTTTTGTTTTTATTTTTATTTTTTATTTTTTTTAGGTTTAGGTCTAAGTTTTAATTATAACTTATTTTATTTTATTTTAGTATAGGTTTTTATTTATTTTATTTTTAGGTTTTATTTTGTTTATGTTTAGGTTTTTAGCTTTTAGGGTTTAGGTTTTAGGGTTATTTTAGGGTCTAGGGTTAATAGTTTAGGGTTTGGAGTTTAGTGTTTAGGGTTTTCAGTTTAGGGTTTAGGTTTTAGGGTTTAGGGTTTAGGGTTTAGGGTTTTAGGGTTTAGGGTTTAGTGTTTAAGGTTTAGGGTTTTTAGGGTTTAGAGTTTAGGTTTTAGGTTTAGGGTTCAGGTTTTAGTTTAGGGTTTAGGATTTTTAGTTTTTTTTAATAGAAAACAATTTTAAAATCATCGACGAAGTAAGACACCGAGTTTTCTATGGCACAAGCGATGACATAAATAAAAAATAAGCTCAGATAGAGAAAATCAAAAACCCTAGATAAATAGAACTGTCTCTACTGTAAAGACACAATTCCATAAGTAGTTGATCAGATCGACCATTCTTTAGTTTCTCAGTTTGAACCACCTCTCTCAGTGGCGGATCCACCATCATATCCCTGATCTCTCCCTCCGCTACCACCAAAGGTGTAACCTCCGCCACTCCTTCCACTTCCATAACCACCAATGATTCGACCATCACCTCCATATCCATTAGCACCTCCAAATCCCCCACCACCACTACAATAGCACCTCATGCCTCCCTTTGCCGGATCTAAGCTGAGCCGTTAATGGTGATGTTCCTGCTGTCAAAGTTTTGCCCATTCTTATGGTTTAGGTTTAGGTTTAGGTTTAGGTTTATTAGGTTTTAGGGTTTAGGTTAATTTTTTAATTTATTTTTTTACTGTATGTTTAAGTTTAGGGTTTGGGGTTAAGGTTTAGCATTTAGGGTTTAGAGTTTAGGGTTTAGAGTTTAAAGTTTAGGTTTTAGGGTTTAAAGTTTTATGCTATTAAGGTTTAGGGTTTAGGGTTTATAGTTTTTTAGAATTTTTTTAGGGATTAGTGTTTAGGGTTTAAAGTTTTTTTTAAAAAACAAATTAAGTAAACCAATATGTTTAGGTTTACTTAATATATTTAATTTATTTATTATTTATTTTAGTTTACTTTATTTATTATTTTTAATTAGGTTTATCTTTTATTTCTATTTAGTTTAGTTTATTTATTTTAGGTTTATTTTTTAATTGAGTTTTAATTTAATTTTATTTTTTAGGTTTAAGTTTTATTTTATATTTTTAGGATTATGTTTAGGATTTTATTTTATTTTTTTAAGTTTAGTTCTTAGGTTTTTATTTTAGGTTTATCTTTAGGTTTTATTTTTTAGTTTAAGTTTAAGTTTATTTTAAGTTTATTTTCTTTTATTTAGTTTAGGTTTAGGTTTAGGTTTAGTTTATTTTAGGTATATGTTTATGTTTTATTTATTTTAGTTTAGGTTTAGGTTTATTTTATTTTATTTTAGGTTTATGTTTTTTTATTATATTTTTAGTTTTATTTTTTAGCTTATAATTTTTATTTGGTTTTTATTTTATTTTATTTTAGGTTTTATTTTATTTTATTTTAATGCTTAGTTTTATTATATTTAGGTTTCTTATTTTTTAATTTATTTTAGTTTAGATTAAGTTTTTATTTAAGATATTTTGTTTTAATTTTTTAATTTTAATTTATTTTAGGTTTAGTTTAGTTTAGTTTTATTTATTTTATTTTATTTCATTTATTTAGGTTTAGTTAATTAACATTTATTTATGTTTATTTAGTTTAGGTTTAGTTTTTGGTAGGTTAGAGAGTAGGTGAGGAGGGTTTAGGGCTCAGCTAGCTTTGGGTTTAGTGGTTTAGTGGCTTTAGATTTTGGTATGGTGGAGCTTTAGAGGTCATGGTTTTAAGATTTATGATTTAGGGTTTAGGGTAACAGGTCACCAACACTAGGGTCAGATCAGAATCAGTGGCTCACGTAGTGTTTGGGGAGCTTTTTAGGGTTTAGGGTTTAGGGTTTAAGTGGTTTGTAGGTTTAAGATAAGTTTGGGTTTAAGATTTTGGATTTAGGGTTTAAGGTTTTTTTTTAAATTAGGTAAATCAGTAGGTTTAAGGTTTAGGATTTTAGGGTTTAGGGTTTAGGGTTTAGAGTTTAAAGTTTAGGTTTTAGGGTAATAAGCTTTATGCTTTTAAGGTTTAGGGTTTAGGGTTTAGGGTTTTAGGTTTAGGGTTTTCGGTTTTAGGTTGGAGGTTTTATGGTTTAGGGTTTAGGGTTTAGGGTTTAGGGTTTAGTTTTAGGGTTCAGGGTTTAGTTTTATAGTTTAGGGTTTTTATTTTTTTTTTTTAGAGAGAACAAATTCAGATTCAACATCTCTTCTTTTCGATTTCATTAACCAAGTAACACAAAAGGTTTTCTTAGATAAAAGCGATAGCATAGATAAAAAATGAGCACACATAGAGGAAATCAAAAACCCTAGATAACTAGAATCATTTCTCCTGTAAAGACATAGTTCCATAAGCAGTAGATCGGATTGGTCGTTCTTCAGTTTCTCCAGTTCCTATCAGAACCATCTCAGCCATTCGAGTAGCGGGATCCACCATCATATCCATGATCTCTCCCTTCGCCACCACCACAACTTTAACCCCCGATCTGTCCTCCCGCCTCTATTACCACCACTGCTCCGTCCACCACCTATATAACCACCAACACTTATAGATCCCCCACCCCCACTATGATAATCACAACCTCTGCTTTCGTATCCATCACCAGATCTAGATTAAGCCTAATTCATGGTGATGTTCCTACTGTCAAGGTTCTGCCCATTCTTAAGGTGTAGGTTTAAGTTTATTTGGTTTTAGGGTTCAAGTTTATTTTTTTGATTTATTTAGTTACTTTAAGTTTAGGTTTAGGTTTGGGATTTAGGATTTAGGGATTAGGGTTAGGGTTTAGGGTTTAGGGTTTAGGGTTTAGGGTTTAGGGTTTAGCGTTTAGGGTTTAGGGTTGCAGGTTTAGAGTTTAGGGTTTAGCATTTAAGGTTTAGGATTTAAGATTTAGAATTTATGATTTTTTTCTTAAATTAAGTAAATCGATAGGTTTAGATGTATTTAGTTTATTTATTATTTTTTTAGTTTAATTTATTTTTTATTTTCATATAAGTTTATTTTTTATTTATATTTAATTTACTTTATTATTTTAGTTTAGTCTTTCTATATTAGATTATTTTCAAGTTTAGGTTTTGGTTTTGGTTTATTTTTAGTGAGTTTATTTTTATTTTATTTTTTTAGGTTTATGCTTTCTTTTTTTATTTTAGGTTTAGGTTAAGTTTTTATTTTATTTTTAGGTTTAGTTTTAGATTTTATTTTATTTATTTAGGTTTTATTTTTAGTTTAGGTTTAGGTTTAGAGGTTTATTTTATTTTATTTATTTTATTTTTATTTAAGTTTAGGTTTTTTTTTTAGTTTAGGGTTTAAGTTTTATTTTTATATTTATTTTTAGGTTTTATTTTAAGGTTTATTTTTTAGGTTTAGGTTTTCATTTAGTTTTACTTATTTTATTTTATGTTTATCTATGTTTAGTTTTTATTTTTTTAGGTTTTTTATTCTTAGCTTTATTTTATTTTTTCATGCTTAGATTTAAGTTTTTGTCTAGGTTTTAATTTAATTTTATTTATTTATTTTAGGTTTAAGTTTATTTATTTATTTTATTTGTAGGTTTTATTTAGTTTAAGTTTAGGTTTTAATTTTTTAGGTTTTTAGGGTTTAGGGTTTACAGTTTAGGGTTTAGGTTTTGGGTTTAAGGTCATATTTATATAGTTTATGGCACGCTTGGTCATGTTTAGGGTTAGGGTTTAGGGTCATAGGAGGGGGTTAGGGAAGATCTAGCCCCAGCATGGTTAGTGGTTAAGTGAGGTGGAGTAGTGGTAGTTTATGGTGGTGGGTCAGGATTTAGGTTAAGGGGTTATTTTAGGGAAAAGTTTAGGGTTTCATGTTTATGGTTTAGGGTAAGATGCTTAGGGGTAGGATTTTGGTATGGGTTGGGTGGGGTTTTAAAAAATTAGAGTAAAGTTAATTTAGTTTATTTTATTTATTTTAGTTTATTTTATTTTATTTTATTTAGGTTTTATTTTAATTTAATTTAGTTTAATTTATTTATTTTTAGTTTATTTATTTTAATTCAGGTTTTTTATTTTAATTTATTTTTTAAATTTAGGTATATGTTTTAGTTTATTTTTTTTATTTAGTTTTTTAGGTTTAAGTTTTATTTTTTATTTTTAGGTTTAGGTTTAGGTTTTTTTTAAGGTTTATGTTTAAGGTTTTTATTTTAAGTTTATTTTTACAATTTTTTTAGTTTATCTTTAGGTTTATTTTTAGCTTATTTTATTTTATTTAGTTTAGAGTTTAGCTTTAATTTATTTTAGGTTTTGGTTTAGGTTTTATTTATTTTATTTTAATTTAGGTTTAGGTTTATTTTATTTTATTATTTTAGGTTTAGTTTTTTTATTTTTAGTTTAGGGTTTAGGTTTTATTTTGTATTTATTTTTGGGGTTAAATTTTTATTTAGTTTTTATTTTATTTTATTTTAGGTTTATTTTATTTTTATTTTTAGGTTTAGTTTTATTTTATTTAGGTTTTGGTTTATTTTATTTTTTAGTTTAGTTTATGTTTTTATTTATTTTATTTTAATTTTTTTATTTTATTTTATTTTAGTTTAAGTTTAGATTAATTTTAATTTAGGTTTTATTTTATTTTCTCATTTATTTAGGTTTAGGTTTTATTTATTATATTTTAGGCTTTATTTAGTTTAATGTTTATTTAGGTTTAGGGTTTAGGGTAGTTTAGGGTTTGGGGTTTAGGATTTTGGATTTAGGTTGCAGGTTTAGGGTTTAGGGTGGTTGTGGTTAGGGTTTAGGGAGTGAGGGTTTAGGGTAGTTTATTAGTTTTTAGTTTAGGGTTTAGGTTTAAGTTTTAGAGTTAAGTTTAGTGATTAGGTTTTGGGGTTAGAGTTTAGGGTTATGGTTTTTTTGTTTTATTTTTTTTATTTTATATTTTTTAAATTAAGTTAACTTGTAGGATTAGGTTTATTTGTTTATTTTTTATTTTTTATTTTTTAAAATTAAGTAAAATGATAGGTTTAGGTTTATTTAGTTTATTTTTTATTTACTTTAGTTTATTTTATTTTATAAATTGCCCGACTTCTAGACTTATAACCATGTGGAGTGGTCGCCAGCTAACTCCTCCTATGATTTTAAAACCATGTAGTCTAGTCCTATGATTTGTAAGATAACAAGGGTAGTTATTTAATTAGAAAGAGACTAAAGTCTTAAACACACTCTCTAATATACTAGAGCATGAGTAGTATGAGCATATGACTTAATCTATAAATGCAAAATCTTTTCAAATTTTATTTCATTTTAGAACATCATTTTGATAGAGGCTTTAGGATTTATTATTCCTAAATGCATGATGAAATAGGTTATGGGTCAAATAAACTAGAAGAAGGTGTTCTCCACCATAAGGGATGCCCTCACAAGTCAAATATTCCTTTATCGTGCAAGGATGGAGATCCTTCATGTTCAAGAGAGAAAGAATATGCATGCATGATGTGATACACATTGCCATATAGCTAAGGGGTTGCTAAATCTGTTAAGTATCTTATTTATGTCTTAAGCTTTATGATGAAGTTATGAGTTATTTAAAATTTAGTTATGAGTGATTAGTTGGGTAGAAAAGTTATTTTTATCTTAAGAGACTAATCATATACAAGCCACACATTAAAGCATCAATCATATAAGAAACTATGAGAAGCATTCCAACCTAATGCATAATTTTAACATAACATGAAATAATTATATAAACTATCATAAAAGAATAAAAGACTGGTGCGGTCAGATACCACCGTACAACCCAAAGAGAGAAAAGCTAGATAGCAGAGCTCTACCCTTATACAACCTGGAACATGAAAGAATAATTATAATTGTATTAAATGCTATGGGGGTCTTCTTTCTTCATATCTCCATTTTCGATTTGGTTCCTTGCTTGATTTGGATGGTGCTTGCTTCAAAGGAATCACAGGGCACCCCAAGACAAAGCCTTCTAACCACTGCTCATCCTAATCCCCCATAGCATTAATCCTAATTCCTATTGCAAAAATTATATTTATGTGGAAAAGTAAATCTAACTACACTTGCAAAATAGAGGTTAGCTAAATATACATATAATCCTAAGTAGTTGTATTTATAATTTGGACTTAGCACCCTACACATAGGTAACTAAGCTCACCTGTCCTAACTTGGATTATACTTAACGATTTAAGCAACCTGCAAAAAGAGCATTTACCTTTATTTTTTAACATCTCTTAAGCATAATCCCCTATAGAAAATATGATTTGGCTAATATTGGCCTATCATTCAGTCTATGAAGCATACACTCTAACATCCAATCTAAAATAATACATCATAAAACAAAACATACATTACATCATACACCATCCTAACTTAGAGCTATAAGTGGTGACTTAATTCTATGTGTGTATTAAAGCTTGTGTGGTATGTCTTGTTAGGCATTAGTGTTGTATTTTCTAAGCGTAGAAGGATTCAATTTAACATGAAAGGTTGATTTCTCTTGAAGTAGTTTAATTGATTTGAGAATTTTAATTTGTGTTATCTTTTGTTTCATTTGATTACACTTAGCAACTAAGTGTTATAAAGAGAGGAAAAGAGGATTGCCCTCTTTCATCTCTATCTTAATTAACTTTCAAAAGTAGATTAATTTGATTTAGTTCTCTTTAGTGAATGGCATATTATATGATTTAATTAATCCTAAGTATACATTGACTTTAAATAATCATATTCAAAATAAAAGGCATCTTAAGATTAATTTAATTAAATTACTACCACAAGACATATTAAATCATTCCTTCCCATCACATGTAATATGCATATGATTTAATTCTAAGTGTAGCAATTCATGCAACATATTTTAGCTCACCTAAATGATGAATACATGTGTATGTTTAGAATTTATATTTTATTTGATTGAATTATTTAAACATATTAATTTAAGACTTTATCCAAATTCTTATACAAAAATGACATAAGATTGATATTAAATATGCATGTGTCATTGTTAAACTAGGGAAGTGAGGTAATCAAATGACCTCCTTGGAGCTAGCTAAAGCCTCGTATTCCCGGAATGTCCAAACTATATAACCATTTGCACTCAAACATATGTAAATCCGTATACATGAACGTAAGAAGTAAGCTCCAAATCATATGGCTAATTAATTTAGCCACTTATTTAATTATGAATTAATGCAATTTTAATGTAAAATGGGATTTTCATTCACAAATCACATATACATATACATGTACAATAACATAGGCAAGTACGTGTCATTGTTAAATTAGGAAAATGAGGTAATCAAATGACCTCCTTAGGGCTAACTAAAGCCTCGTATTCCCAGGATGTCCAGACTATATACTTGCTTTTCTTGGACACACATAGATGTAAACATAAATGAGGGAAATAAAACCATGCAAAGATTGTATATATATTTTTTTGATTGAATCATTTATATATATATGAATTAAAGTTCTATCCAAATTCTAATGTTGAAATACATAAGATTGAAATCAAATGGGTACATGGCATTATTAAACCAGTGAAGTGAAGTAATAATGACCTCCTTGGAATTAGCTAAAGCCTCGTATTCCCGATGTCAAGACTATATACCCATTACCATTCAATCTTATATAAATCAACACTTGAATAGAGGAAAGAGAACTCAACATTCATACACTTAAGCTATAAGGACATGCATTTCTTATGTATTTATAATTAGCATCATAACACATATTATTATTCATTTATAAGTTGTTAAAAATACATTTGGATTTAATTGTGATAATAGCCACGCATATATTAAATTAAATCAACACATGCAAGCTTACATAAAGGAAATCCATTTTATTTTACTTGATTAAGAAAAGATTGATGCATGAATTGAAATGACATACCAAATTTAACATGATTGGAAAGAGGACAATCAAATATAAGAATGAGATTCATTCAACCAAACTAGTTCTTAAGGATAATCAGAACAAATAAGATTATTTAAAGAAAACCAAAGCTTCTTTATTAATTAAGTTTTGAATTTGATTTGATTTAAAGAATAGAAGATAAATCATCACTTGTTGTTTTAAACACATTCCCACATCAATGATTTAATTTAAGGAAATGTAATTAAGTTGATTTTATGGGTTAATTAGGTTGAACCCTTAATTAGATGAATTAAGTACCCTACTTATGCCACCAAAGTAATTAACTAAATAATTATGAGCCAACATGATATGCATGGAAAATAAACTTGCAATGATCCTAGAAAATAAAAGGTGCCTAATGCAATTAACTCATGATTAATAGTTAATTAGATTAAGATACTTAATTATTTACTCGATGGTTTTCCACACATGTAGACGAACCATAATTTCATTAAACTCTTTTAGGTTATTAAACACCTAAATATCTACCCCATGATTTAATTAATTAAGGTCTGATGTGATTATGATTTTAATTTGATTAAGTGATTTAATTAATTAGTTAAATCTTAATAATTTCATTTAAAAAAAGGGTGAAATGATCTTAAGGAAAGGGGTCCCAACTCTATAACTTAGTTCACTTACTGTTGAAAAATGATTAATAAACTTAATTAACTAATTTATTACTATTCATGGAACTAATTAATAATTTATTAACTTAAAAGAGTAGTTAAGGTTTAACTAGTCAATTTTCTTAATTAAGTGAGTAATAAATCCCAAGAAAATCATGGGAGGCAGAGGTCATCCCATTAAATTAACCCACAAAATTTTGGATTAATTGCTCAAGTAATTAAAAAGTAATTAAGCTAATTAATTTTTTAATTAAATCTTAATTTTTTTAAATTATTTAAGATCATTTTAATTAATTCTTCTAAAAATACCTTTAAAATGAGTATTTATATGAATTTTTTATTTCTATGTTTTTTAAATGATTTTAGAAGTTTCAACCATTAAAATGATTAATTTAATCCTATAGCCCATGGCACCGATGCGACATGCTTTCCACATGGCACGCATGATTGGATACTTATAATTTTTTTGACTCAACACCTACGTGGCGGCGACGGATGTGCTTTTTTGTTTTCCACCCAATCTAAAATCAGACACTTATGATTAATGCATAGCTTAATAGTATTAAATTTGATCAATATAGTGGATCTAATCATGACCGTCTGTTCTAATAATGCGGAGTGAATGGTGTGTGACTTAACATCACACGAGTGTGGGAGAATTGAGTCCATCCACCATTGCTCACTTGATCTGAGCTTACCTAAGCTCAGATCAACTCCTAAAAGATCCCACACCTACTCGACATCGATCGGATGAGATCCAATGGTCAAGATCACATGAGATGCAAGTTTTCTTCAAAAAGCTCTAACCAATTTTTGACTAAGGATCTATTTCGAAAGCATACCTTGCCAGAGCTTAAGATGGCTCGAATGATTAAGGAAGCTTCATCTAGTGGAGACGAAACCCTATTGACAATCAATTGGATCAATTCCTAGATGTTCACTTGGAAGGCAATGAATTGATGATTTGGAGCTCAACTTTGATCAAAGTCCCACCTCCAGTGCTTGAGAAGCTTGGGAGATAATTCATTCTTGCTTGACGAGGCCTAGAGAAGGTGCATGCAAAGTTAATTTGAGCTTAATGAAGAAATGGGTAAGTTAGGCCAGAAATTGGAGTGTCCTATTTTAAGATGGATGGGAATGGCATTTTTTGATCGACGAACAAGCTTGGGAGCTTAAAGAATGGCCCTAGCAGCTTGTATTGGGTAGCTAGGGCTCTAAAGAATGATTTTTGTGTGTGTGTTTGAGTGGAAATAAGGGGGTGTTTACCCCCCTTCCTCTTGATCGGATGGTTGGATCAGGTTTGGCTTCTAGTGGAAGTACGACCATCTCAGGGAGTTATGGGTGGTAGGGAGGATGTGAGTTGTCTCAGCATGGTTGGTTGAAGGTGTGGAGGTGGCTACCAAGGAGGAATCATGGGTGTCCTATGGGTTTCAAATGCTCCGATGGGGAGGGTGAGGTGATTTCACCTCCCATGGGTCATGGGCGACCAAACCACCCCTTGGGTTAGGTTGGGAAGTGTCGTAGGTGCGTAGGTGGACCATTGGGAGAGTACCAACTAGTTAATGAATGAAAATGACCACTTACATTGGTTATTTGTCTCATGTGATGCCCTTGACCCAAGGGTAGAATGATCATTTGGCATTGGATTTGATTTGGGCAGATTTGAAATTAGCCAAAAGTGGGTTAGCCCAAATTTCAAGTTAGTTGGAGTTGATATAATTAAGTTTGGCTTAATTTGACTCATACAAGTAATTTGGGATAGGTTGGGGCAAGTTGAACAATTGGTTTGGTTTAGTTTGGCTAAGATTTGATTTTGGCTCATTTTAATTTATTTTGAGTCAAATGGGTTAAGTTGGACAATTTGACCACATTGGCCAAATTGGTTTGGGTTGGGTGTTGGTTTGGGTTTAGTGACCAATTGTAGATGATTATAGGCATTAGTTTCAATTAATTTGGATTTGGTTTTGATATAGGAAACTTGACCCTTTAGGTTAATTTGGGCTAAGTAGGTCAATTGGGTTCAATTGGGCCCAATCATGGCTTTGGTCAAGTTAAACAATCAATTTGGAATGAACTCGAGCCATTGGTTGCAATCAATTTGGTTTATATTTTGATTTGACATAATTTTTTCTACTAGGTCAATTTTGGTTATCTTGGGTCAAGAGGGCCAATTGGGTTTGGTTTGACTCAATAGAAGGCCAAGTCATATTCAAAAATTGAATTTGATTTGGTATGAACCATTAGTTTCAAGGGATTTGGCATAGGTTCCAATCTGGATAGTTTGGGTTCATATGGGATAAGGGTTTGACTTGATCAAATGACCAAGTTGACTTGGTGTGATCCAATTTGTGATAATTTCTCAACTTAGGTTAACCCTAAAGCCTAAACAATAAACCCTAAAACTAACCCTATACCCTGAACCCTAAATCTTAAAACCCTAAACCCCAAACCCTAAACCCTAAACCAAAACCCTAAATTGTAAACCCTAAACCCTAAATGCCAAAACCTACAACCATAAACCCTAAAACTCAAACCCTAAACCTAAACCTAAAATTAAACATAAAAATAAAATAAAATAAAAAATAAAAACTACACTAAAAATTTAAATAAAAACCAAAACTAAACTAAAAAAGTTAAATAAACCTAAATAAAATAAAAACTAAATGTAAAACCTAAAAAAATAAAAAAAAAATAAAACCTAAATAAAAACCTAAACCTAAAAATAAATAATAATAACCAAAACATAAAGGAAATAAAATAAAATAAACATAAACATAAACTAAAATAAATAAAACATAAACCTAAAGCTAAAGTGAACTAAACTAACACCTTAAACTAAATAAAATAAAATAAACTCGAAATAAACCTAAACCTAAACTAAAATATAAAATATAAAAATAAACCTAAAATAAAAATCTAAAACTAAAACCTAAAAAAATTAAATGAAAACCTAAATCTAAACCTAAAAATAAAAAAATAAAACCTAAACCTAAAAAATAAGATAAAAATAAAATTAAACTAAAAAGTAAACATAAACATAAACCTAAATCTAAACCTAAAAAATAAATTATAATAAAAAACCTAAACTAAAATAAAAAATCCTAAAATAAATAAATTAAACTAATTAAAAATAAAAAAATAAACCTAAATAAAAAGAAAAGATAAAATTAACTAAAATAAATAAAAAACAAATTAAATAAACTTAAACGTACAAGTTTACTTAATTTAAAAAAAATAACCCTAAACCCTAAAAAATCATTAAGCTTAAACCTTAACCCCAAAACCCTAAATTCTAAACCATTAATTATAAATCCTAAAAAACCAAAAATCTTAAACCCTAAACCCTAAACTAACCTAAACCCTAAACCCATAACCCAAAGCCCTACAACCATAAACCTTAAACTTATTTTCACTTTTTGGCCTAAGCTGGGTATATTTTTGACTTCTTGCTTCTATGTTGGCCTGGTGGTTCTACATAGTGGTTCCTATCTTTTTAGCTAGGTTGGCTTAGTTTTTTCAACCTGGTGGCTTCTATCTTCTCTGGCATGTTACTCTTGTCGATGGTGGATGAGATGGTTTTTTCTCTAGCTTTATTCTATTTTCTGCACTAGTTGGTTTGTTGGCTCTCCTCTTGAACTTGAATTACTTTCTACTAGTTTTTCATGGTTGAATGGGTGGCCTTCCTAGTGAGAACTACTGTTGGTTGTTTCCTTTCTAGACCTCCTTTTGGAGAGTTTCATGGCAACTTTTTTAGGGGTTGCCTCCCAGTTCCTTATTGTTTATTACTAGATCTTTATTTTTCCTTAGTATTGTGTTTGGTTATTCTCTTAAGATTAGCCTTTATTGGCTGCATTGTTTACAATAGGTTTTATGTTGTTATTATGCTTCCTATCAGGTTAGTCTTTATTGTTGGGGAAGTTTGGTTTTTTGGCTAGTCTTGGCTAGCTGCTAATATTACCTTTTTATGGTGGCTATGCTTCTTTTGGACCTCTATTGTGTGGTGCTTTCTTGGTTTTCTACTTTTTCCTTGGCAACTGGGATGCATCCTTTGTTGGTTACTTATGATGGGCTATTCTCTAGTGATTTTCTTATGGTTATTTTACTTAGTTGGTTTGGTTGGAGGACTTTTAGTTATCCTTGGAGTCTTGGTTGTTTGATTTTTTTCCTTGTTGGTCTTTTCCTGTTGCTTGGACAGTTTGTTGAAGCTTTTGATGTGGTGGCCAAACCTTTGTTGAGCCTTTTGGATTGTACTTTTTGGTTTTTATTGGTTGGTAGCTGCCTTTGGCCCCCTTTTGTGTGTCTTTTTTATCATCTAGTGATTTTCATTTACCATAGCTTATGTTTCCCGCTACTCGAGAGGTCAGGGTGGTTTTGTTGAGAACTAAAGAAATTAAAGAATGATCGATCCGATCTGCTACTTATGGAACTGTGTCTTTGTAGTAGAGACAATTCTAGTTATCTAGGGTTTTTTATTTGCTCTATGCAGGCTCATTTTTTGGCTATGTCATCACTTGTGTCTTAAAAAAATTAGTGTGTGTGGTGTTTATTTTTGAGATGTGGGACACCTTGCAGATCTTAGGGGTACTTGTTGAAATGAATGGGTATGACATTAAGCAAAGATGCACTATCTTGAAAAATAGAAATCATCACCTTATAATGGACCTAATCACTTAATAAGGACTCCTAAGGCATGATGGGTCTTCGATTGTACCAGAGATCTTTCCCCTACTTTTCATGGAAAAGTAAAGTAGGGTTTATATTAAGCCGATTCATTAAGTTACCTATGGATACAAACCTCCATAGTTAATTACATCCTAAGGATTTGAATCCCTTAAGAATATATTGATTGAAGTAGCAATTAAGGTCTCTAAAGATTTCAAGGAAAGACTATGAAAGGAATAGTTGTATTGGAAAATCAAGTGGGAAAACTCAAGGAGAAGACTTATTATCGAAGCCAAAGGAAACCAGTAGGGAATGCTCTTGATACTAGAATACCTAGTGAGCATTTCAACCTATCCTATAATTGGGCATTATAATTTTGAAATTTAAAAGAAAATCAATTTTGTTAAAGATGACATGCATTATAAAGCTAGGACTTATAATCCAATAACACAAGATTATGGAGATGCCTAAGAGGTGAGGATTTATGCTTGTAGCTCAAAACAAAATATCCACCTCAAATCCTAAATCTAGGGAGCTTTAGCATAAGCCAAAGCATGACCTAAATCTATGTGAAAATGGGCATATGGTTTAACTCCATAGGTTAGGATAAATCATCTGACTACTGGACTTACAACCGCTTAGAGTGGCAGCCAGCTAACACCTCCTATGCTTTAAATCCATGGAGTTTGGTCATATGATTTGAAAGATTTGTTAGGCTATTGTTTAATTATAAAGAAACTAAAGCCCTTAAACCCACTCCCATAGAGACTAGAGCATGTGGTATGAGCATATGACTTAGTCTAGTGTAAAAATTTTTCAAATTTTATTTATTCTGATACTTCATTTTGACATATGCTTTGGGTTTTTGATTCCTACATGCATGATGAAATAAGGTTGTTAGATAAATCAACAAGATAGGAGTGTTTTTTAACACAAGGGATGCCCTAATAAGTCAAGAATTGCACTATCATGCAAGGATGGAAAAGTAATCCTAGGATAAAGCCTTCGCAAATGCTCATTTGTATCCCCCCAAAGAACTAATCATAATTCTTATTTCAAAATTAAATTAAAAATAGAAAATAAAATCTAACTACACCTACAAGACAAGTGTTAGCTAAAAACACATATAACCCAAGCAATTATATTTATAATTTGAACTTAGCACCCTTCACATGGGTAACAAAGCCCACCTATCCTAACTTTGATTATGCTTAGAAGCTTAAGAAACCTGCAAAGAGAGCATTGATATTTATTTTTAAGCAAACTCTAAAACATAATCCCGTGCAGAAAACATGATTAGACTAATCACGACCTACAATCCAATCTACAAAACATACATCCTAACATCCAGTCTAAAATAATACATCACAAAACAAAACATACATCACAACATGAATCATCCTAACATAAGGCTAGAAGTGATTACTTAATCTAATGTGTGTGTATTAAGGCTTTAGAGTTTAGATTTTCTAAGTGTAGAAAGATTTAATTTAAAAGGGTGGTTTCACTTGAAGAGCTCTAATTGATTTGCAAGTTTTAATTTATGTTTTCTTTTATTTCATATGACCTACACCTACCAACTATATGTTGTAAAGAGAATAAAAGAGGTTGCCCTCTTCATCCTTACCTTAAACCACTTTTTAAACCATACTATTTTTATTTAGTTCTCTTTAGTGAATAGCTTATTACATATTTTAGATTAATCCTAAGTGTAGGTTCTCTTTAAATAATTCTATTCAATGTGGAAGGCTTCTCAAGATTAATCTAATCAAATACTGTCACATGACACATGCTAAATCATTCATTTCCATCACATGTAACATGCATATGATTAAGTCTTAAGTATACCTACACATATAATATATTTTAGCACACTTGAATAGTGGATGTGAGTATGTACATTTGAAGCTTTATATTTTCCCTTTGATTGAACTATGTTATCATATTATTTTAAGGCTTTATCTAAATTCTTATAAAAAATACATAAGGATGAAATTAAACAGGTACATGTCATTATTAACTAGGGATGTGAGGTAATCAAATGACCTCCTTGGGGCTAGCTAAAGCCTCATATTCCAAGGCTATCCAAACTATATACCATTGCATTCAAACCATACGTAAATTTACATGCATGAACATAAGAAAGAGACCTCCAAATCACATAATTAATTATTTCAATCACTTGAACAATTCAAAATGCATGTATTTTTAAGAAAAAGGAAGGATTACCATTCTCTAATTAAATACACACAAGTATGTATAAAATACATAAGCAAGTACATGCCTTTCTTAAACCAGGGAAGTGAGGTAGTCAAATGACCTCCTTAAGGATAACTAAAACCTTGTATTCTCAGGATGTCCAGACTATATACTGCTTGTCATAGATACATACACATGTATTCATAATTTGGATAATCAAAATCATGCAAAAAAATGATATTTAATTTGATTGAATCATTTATGTATATGAATTAAAGCCTCATCCAAATTATAATATTGAAATACATCAGAATGAAATATAATGTTGTACATGTCATTGTTAAACCAGGAAAGTGAGTTAATCAAATGACCTCCTTGGGGCTAACTAAAGCTTCGTATTCCCTAGATGTCACGACTATATACCCATTAACATTCTCATATATAAATCAATACATGAATAAAAGGAAAGGAGCTTCACTTCATACATTTAAGCTATAATCACATACATCTCTTATGTACTTATAACTAGCATTCATATTTGTATCCATTCATTTATAAGCTTTGGAGAATACATTTGGATTTAATAGTGATAATAGCCATACATATTATAAAATAAATCAACACATGCAAGCTTGACATAAAGGAAAACCATTTGAATTAAATAATTTTGAAAAGATGAATATATGATTTTAATTTACATACAACATCTAACATGATTGGAAAGGAATGAATAAGCATAAACATGTGAGTTTATTCGATTAAATTAATTCTTAAGGACAATCAAATCAAATAAAAGCATTTAAAGAAAACCAAGGCTTTTTAATTATCACTTTCAATTTTATATTTGATTTGGTTTGAAGAAATGAGAAAACATTTGTTGATCCTAACCCATTCCCATGTTTGTGATTTTATTTGGTTTAATGATAAGTAATTAAGTTGATTTTATGGGTTAATTAGGTTGTACTATGCATTAAATCCATTAATTTACCCTTACCTATGTTGCTTTAATTTAATTAACCAAGTAATTATGAGCCAAAATGATATGTATATACATTGGATATTAAATCAAAGAATAAAACCAAAGAAATGAAAGAGGCCTAATGCAATTGGGTCATTAGAGAGATTAATTAAGTTAAGAAACTTAATTAAGTACTTTCATAGTTTTCCCACACATGTGGGTTATCCATAATTTCCTTAAATATTTTTAGGTTATTGAATGACTAAAGATCTACCCATGAATTGATTAATTAAGATTCCATGTGATTATAGTTTCAAATTTAATAATTATGCAATTTAATTAATGAATTAGACCATCAATTAATCCTAAATTAATTAATTTTCATTCAAGTGAAATGGACTTAAGGAAAAGATTGGGAATGAGGTTCCAAACTCATTCCCCATGCCCATTCACTATTTTATAATGATTGGCAAGCTTAATTAATGATTTCCTTACTGTTTAGAATATTAATTAATTACCAATTTAAGTAGAAAAGTAATGCAAGTTAAGACAGGCAATTTCCTTAATTAACTAAGCAATAAATCCAAAGAAAATTATGGGAGGTAGAGGTCATCCCATTAATCATCCTCAAAAAGTTTAGGATTAATTACTTAGGTAAATAAAGAGTAATTAAGCTAATTAAGTTTTTAATTAAACTTAAATTAAGCTTTAATACTATTCAAAATTTATTGGGAGCAATTTTAATTGAATCTTCTCTAAAATACCTCCAAAATAAAAATTTACTTGCACTTTTATGATTTTTCTATGATTTGTTATAATTTCTCAAAGTTTCAGTTGATTTAAATGATTTTCCATGATTTTTATAAAGTACATTAATTTATTTTAACTATTTGAACTTCAGAATGCAATATCTCCCAATCCAGAAATCCTTTTGACTTGAAATTTTTATGGTAGGTAGATTTTAAAGCAATTTTATTTTCTATAAATTTTAAATCAATCTGATGTAGCTTTTTTGTTTAATTAATGAAATTGGATTGCCTATAAAACTTAAATTATGATCAAAGTATTCAAGAAATTTGGGGCTTTCTCATTCTCCTCTCGTGAAGACAAATCCATTGTGCCCTTATTTAAAATTTTTAGTTAAGTATTTTATTTTATTTATATATTTCTAAAGTTTCAGGTATTTTTAATTAATTTTTAGAAAGCATAAAATCCCTAATTTCTTACTTAACCCAGTCAGTGCCTAAAAAAATGAAATAAAAATAAAATAAAACTAAAAAATAAACCTAAACCAAACTTAAACCTAAATAATAAACTAAAATAAAAAAAGCTAATGTAAAAGAAACTAAACTAAATAAAAATAAAATAAAACCTAAATAAAAAAAGATATTTAATTAAAATAAATAGAAAATAAACTAAATAAACCTAAACATACAGGCTTACTTAATTTTTATTTTTTTAAAAAAATCCTAAACCCTAAACCATAAAAGCCCTAAACCATAAATCATAAACCCTAAACCCTAAACTATAAACACTAAACCCTAAACCTACAACGCTAAACCTCTAAACCAAACCTAAAACCTAAACCTTAAACCTAAACCATAAAACCCTAAACCTAATCCATAAACCTAAACCCTAAACACTAAAACTAAACCTTAAACTTAAGCTAAAACCCTAAAAAATATAAACATTAAACCCAAACCTAAAATTTAACCATAAAGAAACTATAAACTACAACTCTTAAAACCTAAACTCAAAACCCAAAACTAAACTATAATCCTAAATGCTAAACCAAATCCTAAACCCTAAAACTAAACCTAAACCCTAAACACTAAACTAAACCTAAACACTAACCCTAAACCTTAAACCCTAAAACCTTAAACCCTAAGCCTTAAACCCAAAACCCAAACCTAAACCATAAACCCTAAACCCTGATTCTACTATTTCCACTATTAATGGTAAGGTGTTCCTTATTTTTCTAACTTACTGGATGGAGATATTTTCACTTATCAGCTGAATCTACTAGAGGGAGATGTTTTACTTTTTGCTTTACTTTATGATCACAGTCACACGCCTTGCCATCAATATTTTGTTTATGGGTCTCAGATCTATTTTCCATTTTATGATTAATGTGTTTTGTCTTTTCCTTTTAAATCTATGTTGGGGCTCATGACTTTGTTGTCTCATTGTTTAATTGCTATCTTTTTATAGCTTCATGCAGCCTTAATTTATCTATATTTTCTCTCTAAAGTATGCTCTATGCTCTCTAACCTCACCTCCACAACCTGCAAGGAGAGAAACTACAATACCCTAATTATTATTACTGTTTCTTTATAGGATTGGAATTACTTCTTGATTTCCTTCCAGCTTATTTTTATTGATGATGTTGGCTTAGCTGCTGGTATGCTTTTCTTTGTCTTGAAGGATTTCAATGACGGCTCTCCATCGAACCCCTTTGGAGTCTATGTTGTACCACTATTTTTTACTTGATTATCTTATGGTGGATGCAATAATTATTTTGCTATTTTATTTGTTGGATGTTGGATTTTTGGGTCTTATGTCCAGGATTGTTTTTTTTTTTTTTTTTGCTTAGAATCTAAACTTATCACTTGATGTTTGTGGTCTATTTAACCGCTATTTTTCCATCTTGGTTTAGTTAGACTTGTGTAGATCATGTGATTATGCTATTACCTACTTTATTAACTTATGCTTTTCGAATGGGTAGTTTTATGGCCTAGCTATTATTTATCTTTAGTTATTAAAATTGATTATCGTTTTATGCCCAAAGAAGTCGCTATCGGGTTGTCTCCGATTTTCTTCATTTGGTGTTGTTTGCGATTGGGTGCAGCTTATTACCTATGGCTTCTGGTCCACCTAATCTGCTACTGGATTCCCATCTTGGTTCTGTTAGACTTCTACATTTCTTGTTGAATTTTGGGTTTTGGTTATGCTGTCTCACTTTACATTTGATGTTTGTTAACTTATGCAATGATTAAACAAGGGGTTAACATTGCTTATTAATGGGTTCCTTTTCTCCATATTCATAAACATGCTCGTTTCATATATGTCCCATATGATTGAGATGGTGTTATTTAAATGCTAATTGATTTGCTTAACATGATTACAACAGGCTTTTCAATCGGTTGTATATTATTTCTATCCTCTGCCTAGCCTTTTTTGTTGTTTTCTAATGGAGGGTTTTCATGCTGGCCTAATTATACTCTTAGCTCTGGTATTAAAAAGGTGGATCTAGCAAAGATGGTTCATTTTCATATGTGTAGGGATTCTCATGCTATGGTGACTATATTGATGATATTTATCCTATGGGATCCCCTTTTCCCATTCCTCTTTGTTGTCTCTTTTCTATAGTGTATATGGCTTTGTTTAGGTTTGCACTAAGGCTCATAAGACTTTCAACAAATTATCTTCCCTGTGTTTGTAGGCTATGATCGTGATGATTTCACCCTTTTGGTTTGGTAGCTCTTATGATGTAAGCTCCTAAAGTTTGATGCTCATATTTACATCTGCCCCAATTTGGTGTGACTAAGCTTGAGCCTTCTCTCACACACTTCTCTATAAATTTTCTCAGTTTATGCTGCTTTAATCTTTCACTTTGTATGCATTGCTTCAACTGTTCTAATTTGTATCTTTCTACATTTTTGCAAATGCATTTCTCTTTTTCTCTTGCAGGGTTGCTCCCTAGTTCCATGCTTTCTCTCATCCTGAATAGCTTTGGCCCAGATCTATCCATTATTTATCTATGTTTATCATTTTGTATCTTTTGCTTTCTTTTTCTTTTATTTTGCTTTTAACTTAGATAGGATTTACTCTAGTCGACAGTTTTAAGAGGTTAGTTTATCCCATGTTAAGGACCTTGTGACCCTCTTTTTGTCGCAATAAAATTTCCCCTATATGAGGTTTCCCAAAAAAAAATCCCTAAACCCTAAACCCTAAAAACCCTAAACCCTAAAACCTAAACACTAAACCTAAAACCTTAAACCCTAAACCCTAATCCTAAACCTAAACCCTAAAACTTAAATAAACATAAACCTAAACCTAAACCTAAACCCTAAAGCCTAAACCATAAACCCTAAACCTAGACACTAAACCTAAAACCTAAACCTAAAACTAAACTCTACATTTACTAATTTAGAAAAATTAAAATAAAAATATAAAACCCTAAACCTTAAACCTAAACCTTAACAACCCAAACATAAATAAACTAAAACCCAAACCATAAACCCTAAACACTAAACCCTAAACTCTAAAACCCTAAACCCTAAACCATAAACCTAAACTAACCTTTAAACCTAAGCTATCCCTAACCTAAACCCTAAACCCTAATAACCCTAAGCCCTAAAGCCTAAACACTAAAGCCTAATCTCTAAACCCTAAACCATAAACCCTAACCCTAAACCTAAACCCTACTTAGATATGAAAGGATTGGAAACTTTAGGGAGATAGAAATGGAGGTGGGGATCTGGTGAGATCTCGGAGCGGTGGATATGGAGGTGGTGGTTATGGAGGTAAAGGAGGTTACAACCAAGGTGGAACCAAGGGATATCTTATATGATGGCATTCGCTACTGAAACAGGGTGGTCTATGGGAACTAGAAAATGAAGAACGATCGATCCAATTTGCTACTTATGGAACTGAAGAGAAGTTCAAGTTAAATATGGTTTTTGATTTGCTTAAAGCATGCTCATTTTTTATCTATGTCATAATCTAAACGGTCTACTACTTTTGATGAATTCAAAAATAAGAATCTGAATTTATTCTTTATTAAAACCTTAAACCCTAAACCCAAAAAATTAAAACATAAACCCTAAAACTTAAACCCTAAAAACCTTAAAACCCTAAACCATAAAACTCTAGTCCCTAAACCCCAAAACCTAAACTCTAACACTAAACCCTAAACTAACCTAAACCCTTAAGTCTAAACTAACCTAAACCATAAACCCTAAATACTAAACACCAAACCCTTAACCCAAAAACCTTAAACCCTAAACCCTAAACCCTAAACAACTAAACTATAAACCCCAAAACTAAAACCTAAACTAAACTCAAAAAACTTTAAACCCTAAAACCTAAAAACACTAAACCATAAACTAAACCCTAAACCCTACAACCCTAAATCCTAAACCCTAAACCCCAAAGACTAAACCCTAAACACTAAACCCTAAACCCTAAACACCTAAGAACATAAACCTAAACTAAATAAAACTTATAAATAAAATAAATAGGAAAACCTAAGGCAAAATAAAATAACAAAATAAAATAAAATAAAAACCTAAACCTAAACCTAAACCTAAAAATAAAAAAAAATTTAATTAAAATAAAATAAATAAAAAACTAAACTAAACAAAAAATAAAATAAACCAAAAAATAAATAAATAGAAACTAAACCTCAAATAAAGATAAAAAAAATCTAAAATAAAATAAAATAAAAACTAAATAAAAATATAAACCTAAAAAATAAACCTAAAATAAATAAAATTAAAACCAAACCCTAAACTAAAAACTTAAACCTAAAATAAAAAAAATAAAAAATAAAATAAACCTAAACTAAAATAAATAAAGCTTAAACCTAAACCTAAAATAAACTAAACTAAACCTAAACCTAAACTAAATAAAATAAAATAAACTAAAATAATCTTAACCTAAAAAATAAACCTAGTAAAAAATAAAACCTAAAATAAACATAATAAAACCCAAACCTAAACCAAAAAAAATATAAATAAAAAATTGAAACCTAAACCTAAAAAAAATAAAATAAAAATAAACTAAAATAAATAAACATAAAATAAATAATCAAAAAATAAATAAACTAAACAAAGAAAAATAAAAAATAAACTAATAAAATAAAATAAAATAAATTAAAATAATTAAAAATTAAATTAATAAACTAAATAAACCTAAACTAATTTAAAATAAATAATTAAAAAAATAAAATAAATAAACCTAAAATAAAAAATAAAATAAATAAAACCTAAATAAACCTAAAACCTAAACCCTAAACCTAAACCTAAAACCTAAATAAATAAACTAAACCTAAAATAAATAAAACTAAACCTAAATTAAAACCTAAACCCTAAATAAAAAAAACAAAAAATCCTAAATAAACCTAAACCTAATTAAACTAAAACTAAAATTAAACTAAAATAAACCTAAATTAAAAAATTAAACACTAAACAACTAAACCCTAAATTAAACCTAAAACTTAAACCTAAAACCTAAACTATAAACCCTAAAACTCTAAAACCTAACTAAACTAAAACTAAAACTCTATCTAAACCTAAACCCTAAACCTAAACTTAAACCTAAACCTAAACTTAAACACTAAACCCTAAATAACTCTAAACTCTAAACCTAAACCTAAACCTAAACCTAAACCTAAAATATTAAACCTAAAACCTAAACTAAAAACCTAAAAACCTAAACTAACCTAATCCTAAACACTAAAGCTTAAACCCTAAACCCTAAACTTTAAACCTTAACTCTAAACATTAAACCCTAAAATCATAAACCCTAAAACACTAAACACAAGACCCTAAAACTTAAACCCTAATTTGTAAACCCTAAACCAAAACATAAAGTAACTAAATAAATAAAATATAAACCTAAACCCTAAAAGCTAATAAGCCTAAGCCTATCCCTAAACACTAAGAATGAGTAGAACCTTTACTGTAGGAAAATCACTGCCAACCAGGCTTAATCTAGATATGGCATTGGAGGCGAAGGTGGAGGCGGCGGTTATCATAACGGTCATGGGGGATGTGGAGGGGCTAGTGAATATGTAGGTGGCGGTTATGGAGGCGAGAGGAGTGACAGAGGTTACAGTCATGGTGGTGGAGGAAGGAGAGATCATATATCAGATCTGCTAAGGGTGGTTCTGATGGGAACTGTAGAAACTAAAGAATGGCCAATCCGATCTACTGCTTATGGAATTGTATCTTTATAGAAGAGATAGTTCTAGTAATCTAAAGTTTTTTGCTCTATGTGTGCTCATTTATAATCTATGCCATCGCTTGTGTCTTAAAAAACTTGGTCGGCTACTTGGTAATGAAATCAAAAGAGGAAATGTTGAATATGAATTTGTTCTATGTTAAAAAAAACTATAAACCCTAAACTAAAAAATAAACCCTTAACCTAATACCTAAACTTTAAACCCTAAACCCTAAAGTAAAACATAAACCCTTAACCTAATACATAAACTCTAAACCTTAAACTCTAAGCCCTAAACCCTAAACCCTAAACTAAAACATAAACCTTAAACCCTAAACCCTAAACCCTAAACAAAAAAAATTATAAACCCTAAACTCTAAAACCTAAACCTTAAACCCTAAACTCTAAAATCCTAAACCTTAAACCCTAAACCTTAAAGCCTAAAACCCTAAAAACTAAACCTTAAACCCTAAATCCCAAAACCAACAACCCTAAACCCTAAAGCCTAAACCCCAAACATAAAATCCTAAACCCAAAACCCTAAACCCTAAACTAACCCTAAACCTAAAACCTAAAACCCAAAACCCAAAACCCTAAAAACCTAAAAACCTAAACCTAAACTAAATAAAACCTAAAATTAAAATAAATAAAACTTAAACTAAATAAAATAAAAATTTAAACTAAAACCTAAACCTAAACCTAAACCTAAACCTAAACTTAAACCTAATAATTAAATAAAATAAAAAATAAAATAAATAAAAACCTAAACTAAACTAAAAAATAAAATAAACCTAACAATTAATAAATCAATTTTTGCTCCCTCCCTTGCTATTTCCAAATCTCATTTATCTTTAATAAATTATATTATATTGGAAGAAGAAGAATTCACTTCATCGAGATTTCTCCTAAATCGTGACTAATGTTGCTAAATCCTTTTTGGATGATGCTTCGAAAGGAAAAGAAAATGGCCTCCAAACTTTCTATTCAAAAAAGAAAAAAAAATTGTTAAAAATTTTCCTACCAAATTGCTAAGAAACACTAGAGCTATTGTGGCCTCCCTCTCTTCTCTCAATTAATTTTTATTACGCCCCTGCCCCCCCCACACCCGCATTCTTTTCTTTATGTTTAATTTTTTAGTTTTGAATGTTAGAGGGATTTCTACCCTCTCTATTTGTAACCATATTAGAAATCTTTGTTGTATCCATAATATTTTTTTACTTATTATTCTTGAGCCACTTATTCATGCTAATAAAATTAACCAAGTTGCTAGAATGATTGGTTTCAATAAATTTTTCACTAATGTTAGCAATATGGTTTGGTGTTTTTGGACTAACTTTGTAGACGTTTCTATTCTTGATGATTTTCATCAAGCTATCAATGCTAAAATCTCTATTGGTGATTATTATGTTTTGGGCTCTTTCGTTTATGCATCTTGTAATAGATCTGGTAGAAATCTTCTTTGGGATAACTTGACTAATTTTGCCACCTCTGTCAATAAACCTTGGTTTGTTGGTGGTGATTTCAACAATATTTTGTTCTCTCAAATGATGTGGTGGTTGCTCCCTAATATTAATTCCATGGAAGATTTTTTTAATATGATCATTGATTGTAATTTGAATAATATTGATTTAAGGGTTCTAATTATACTTGCAAAACTCTAGACTTTGGCAAAGGTTGGACGACTATTTTAATACTCATTGGATCACTCAATGG
Source organism: Cymbidium sinense (assembly GCA_021442155.1). Lineage (NCBI taxonomy): Eukaryota > Viridiplantae > Streptophyta > Magnoliopsida > Asparagales > Orchidaceae > Cymbidium > Cymbidium sinense. The sequence continues at coordinate 371,365,531 of CM038214.1, read as the reverse complement.
CCTATTACTTCTATAGATCATTTAAGCAGAACCTTGTCTAATCATGCTCTCTTTGGGTTCTATTAAAAATAATTCTAATAGATTAAAGAATTTCTCTTCCTTCAAATTTCAGAACATGTGTATTCAGCATATTAATGCTGACTTCACTTTGGAGTGAGTTCTCAACCTCCTCTTCTTAGACCTAAGGATCTTTGAGACACTAAGATTTCCTTAGTCAAAAGACACTTTTAGTTATTAGATGAACACTTAACCTAAACTTAGAGACTTAGCAGGGTTAATCATAGGATTAGTCTATGCCTTAGGGATTAAAGAGACTCACCTATTCTATAGCCTAAATTCGACTTGTGTTCACCTTCTCAAACTAAACCTCAAATTCAATTCAAATATATAAAATCCAAATCCAAATCTAAATCAATTGACTGAAGGCCATGATCGATCCAAAATTTAAACCCTTCCTAAGCCCTATGATTTATCTTATGGACTAGCCTTAGCCAAATCCAAATCAATCAAAATCAATCCAAATTCAATTGATTTTCTCAAAGATAAATTCAACCCTTCAATCAATTTATCAAATTCAAACTCAAACTCAACTTCTCATGATCCAAACCTAAATAAAAATAAAATGAAATCCATATCCAAACCCTTTAGCCAAATTCATGGACTTAGCCAAGTTCTACCTAAAATCAATCAATCCTTCAATCCTCATTCCATGTTCTACCTAAAATCATAATAAAAACCATCAAGTAAATCATTCATATTAGAATTCAAAATTAAATTCAATTTTAGTCAAGTTTAAGCCTAAATTAAATTAAATCATGATTTAAATGTTAAGTCACTAATATATATAAAAAGAAAATGATAATAGTAAATAAAAAATAATAATTTAACATACACAATCCATTTTAAATCTAAATGAACTATAAAGAGAGAGAGAGAGAGAGAGAGAGATTAAACCAATTCTAAACTTCAAATGAAATTTATTCAGAATTAAATCAAAATAAAAACTAAAAATAAATGTTATATATATAATATATTAATCATTAAATTAATTAATTTATCAAAATATGAATCCATATTATCAATAATTATTAATCATAATTAAAATTATCTTATTTTATACATATAACTTATAAATTATCATTCAATTATTTACTAAAGTTATTAAAATTATGTAAAACTTTTAAAATCATTTAATTTAAAAAAATCAGGTTTCACCAAATTTTTAAAAAAAAAGTGAAAAAGGCAAAACTATTAAATGACCTACTCCTTGCTAATTTATTTGATCTTACCAACGCATAAAAAATGTAAAAAAAAAGAAAGAAATAATAAGAGGGAATGTTGGTGAAGTTGAGGCATGTAGGATAAAGTTGACATCTCTCTCTCTCTCTCTCAAAAACACAACACACTAAAAAAATGAGGCCCCATCTTTTTTTTCATCTCCCTTTAGCCAAGTCAAGCCCAAGTCTTTCACTCTAAGCACCTCTCCTCGCCTAAACGCAAAAGCGAAAATGAACTCTCCTCACAACCATCTCTTCCTCTCAACCAAGTGAGGCCTAGCCAACCCAAGTGATCCATGCCTCCCTCTTCCTCCAGTGTGACCTCTCTTCCTCACTTGCTCCAAAATGACACAGTAGCATGTGGTAGTCGAGACTTCCTTGATCCCACTTAGCCCCCATAACTGCTACCTACAAAAGCACATGAGACATCCTATGAATTTTCTATTGATCAATCAATGCCACTCGATAGCAGCCACCAAAGAACTCTCCTCTATGCCTCCATACTCTTTCATAAATACCATGCCTTTCTAGACCTAAGTGTCGGTCCCATTCTTCAGCGCTCCTCCCATTGCATCGCTGGTGGGAGAAGAACCCCTTTGAAGGTCTCCAGTAGATGTTTCTCTGGATTCAGTGTGAAGAAAGAATCCCTACCTATAATTATGAAGGCTAGTGATCTGGTCTTCCATGAGCCCATCGTTGAGGTCTCCTTGGAGAAGTTCGGATCGAAGAAGATCCAAAGGATCATAGATGACATGATTGCTGTCATGCGGAAGGCCCCTGGCATCAACCTCACTCCTCCATAACCTATTATTCCTTTGAGGGAAATGAGCTAAGTGGACATGTAATAGGTGTAAGTATTGATGAAGAACATTATGCTAGGGATTTAATTTCCCTAAAAGCCATCCTCAATGATCTGTATAGAAATTCCAAATCAAAATCACAGCACGGAGGGTTCTTTAATGATCCATATGGTATGCTTCTAGAAGCTTTTGAACCTATTATTTTCAATGTCCTAACACATCATATATATAATCTGGGTGGAGATTATTATTCTTGAAGACACAAAGGAATACATTAGCTATGCTCCTAAGAGTGAAATTGAAGCACAAGACCATCGACCTTTTGATCTACCAGTAAAAATTAATCCAAAGCTTCAGAAGAAGGGAAGAAAAATAACTTTGTTCTTTGAAAGATGTTTGAGCATTGATGGATTTAGAGCTATGGTAGAGTGGCATCTATAGGTGAAGGTCATGTCATGATCATTTTGGTCAACCTATCAAAATTGATGCTTCTGGATGGATGGCTCGCATATTATAGCATGAGTTTGATCATTTGAATGGGACTATATATGTGGATAAGATTATTTTAAGAACATTCAAAAAAGTCAAGAATCTGGATTTTCCTATTCCAATAGGATGCCCAAAGCCAAGTCTCAATGAGCAAATGAGGAGGAAGTAAACCATAGGAGCAAAGAAAAAGAATGCTAGTTGAAGTATTGATTCGACCCAACAGACACCTTAATAGGGCATTATTTCTTCCAAATGAAGCCACCTCGAAATCAACCGACATTAGCCCGGATGTATAATTTTAAAATGCTTAGAAATCCTTAGAACTTATGTTTGATGTGTTAAATGCAAGCGCCATTAGGATCCAACCTTAGAGCCCATGCACTTTACTTTTAATCCTTTCGGTGAGAGTTTAGAGACAAAAGTAAGACTATTCATTTTATGTGTTTGAAGTGAATAGTTTTGATTATGCTTAATGGCATAATGATTTGATTCCACCTATCAAGCCATGATTAACTCATGAGTCATTTGATCTTTGATCGAATGATCACGATTAATCTAATAATTGATTTATTATTAAATTCAATCGGATCTAAAAAAGGAGTTAATCGCCTTTACAATAAAGAAAAAATAATATGTGATCAAACAAAATCCCAAAAATTGTACAAATTAAATTATTATGAAATTTATGTAGAACATATTATAAAAAATTAACTAAACCAATAACATTATAAATATTATAATCAAATATAATCTGAAAATAATTTATGAAAGTAAATTATAAAAATCTACTCAATCCCTAATTGTTACATGTTGATCTTAAAAGTCAAAGAAAATTTAGTTATGAGAGATATCCTTAATTATAATTAATTTAACTATTAATTATAATTGACTAAGCTTTATTTGATTAGTTATTCATATAAAATATTGGAGAAAAATGATTAGGACTTCTTTCCTAATTGTTTCCTCTAATTTATTTCATTAAGAGAATTTATGGAATAGATTGGGACCTCTTTCCCAACCCATTCCATAAATCCATTTCATTTGAAGGATAATTAATCAAGTTGGAAAATTAAGTAAGAGAAATTTATTAATTAATTAATAATTTTATTAATCAAATTAAAATTACAATCATATCTGATCTTCATTAATTAATTCATGGGTAGATATTTAGGTGTTTAATAGCCTAAAGAAAGTTAATGAAATTATGATTTACCCATATGTGTTGGTAAATCATAAAAGTAATTAATTAAGTTCCTTAATCTAATTAATCAATAATTGTGAGCTAATTGCATTAAACCCTTTCACTTCTTAAGATCATTGCAAGTTCTTTTCTATGCATATTATGTTGGCTCATAATTATTTAATGAATTACTTTAAGTAACATGTAAGGGTTAATTAGTGAATTTAATGCATTATAGCCTAATTAATCTATAAAATCCACTTAATTACATTTATTAAACTAAATCAATTCACAAACATGGGAATGTTAGCAAACTTTCCTTCATTTCATTAAATCAAATGAAACATAAAATTTAAAAGTGACATAATAAATTTTGGTTTGTTTCAAATGTTTTATTTGATGATTGTCTTTAGGAATTAATTTAATTGAACAAAATCATGAGTTTATGTTTAGTTATTCCTCTCCAATCATATTAAATGTTGTATGACATTTGATTCATGCATTCATCTTTTGAAAAATTAACTAAATAAATGGTTCCCTTTATGTCAAGCTTGCATGTGTTGATTTAATTTAATATAAGTGTGCCTATTATCACTATTAAATCAAAGTTATTTTCAAAAGTTTATAAGTCAACTATAACATTTGGAGTGATAATAGTTATAAATATTTATAAGCTTGCATATGTCTATGGCTTAGAACATGTGATATGGAGTTCTCTTTCTTTAGTATATATGGAATTGCATAAAGTTTGAATGTTAACAAGTGTATAGTACATTGGAAAAGGACATAACGTTTGTTCAAATTCACTCTAATGTATTTCTATGTTAGAAATTAGATAGAACTTTAGCTCACATATATAAATAATTCAATTGAAAGAAATATAACTTTTGCATGATTTTCCATTCTTGTAGTCACTTGTACATTTATGTGTATTCAAGAACAATAATATCTATCTAGACATTCCTGGGGATGCAAGGCTTTAAGTAGCCCCAAGGAGGTCACCTACCCCTTGGTTTAATAATGGCAAAGTATCTGCTTAAAACTTTTATGCACTTGTATGTGCATTTAGCTAGTGAATGATAATCTCCTTTTCAACTTTAGCTCACATGTATAAATAATTCAATTGAGAGAATACAACTTTTGCATGATTTTCCATTCCTGTAGTCACTTGTACATTCATGTGTATTCAAGAATAGTTGGTATATCTAGTCTGGACATTCTGGGGATGTAAGTAGCCCCAAGACCTACCTCACTAGTTTAATAATGGATAAATATCTGCTTAAAACTTTTATACACTTGTTTGTGCATTTAGCTAATGAATGAAAATCTCCTTTCAACTTTAGCTCACATGTATAAGTAATTCAATTGAAAGAAATACAACTTTTGCAAGATTTTTTCATTCTTGTAGTCATTTTTACATTCATGTGTATTCAAGAATAGTGGGTATATCTAATTGACATTCAGGGATGTGAGACTTTAAGTAGCCCCAAGAGGTCTTTACCTCATTCCCCTAGTTTAACAATGGCAAAGTATCCACTTAAAACTTTGATATACTTGTATGTGCATTTAGCTAATGAATTAAGATCTCCTTTCTACAAAAAATACACAACTACATTCATCATCGTTAAAACTTATTGTATGTGTACATATTTAAGATTAATATCATATGCATGTCACATGTGATGGGAAGTAATGATTGGACATATGTCATGTGATAGTAATTCAATTGAATTAATCTTAAGATACCTTTCATATTAAATAAGATTATTTTAAGTGAGCCTAAACTTAGGATTAAGTTAAAATTTATAATAAGCCATTCACCAAAGAGAGCTAAATCAAATTTACATGCTTTAGAAAGTGGCTTAAGGTAGGGATGGAAGAGGGCAATCCTCTTTCTTTCACTTTATAACACTTAGTTAAGTGTAATAAAATGAAACAAAAGAAAACACATATTAAAATTCTCAAATCAATTAAATAACTTCAAGTGAGACCAACCCTTCATGTTAAATTAAATCTTTCTAAACTTAGAGAACTACAACTCTAATGCCTAGTAAGACATACCACAGAAGCCTTAACACACATATTAGAGTTAAGTCACTACTTCTAGCTTTATGTTAGGGTAGTGCTAGGTATGATGTATATTTTAGTTTATGATGTATTATTATAGACTAGATGTTAGGGTGTATGCCTCGTAGACTGGATGAGGAAAACCTTGATGGCAGGAACATCACCGTCAACTATGCTTAGTCTAGATATGGTGGAGGAGGCGTAGGCAGAGGTGGCAATTATCATAGTGGTGGTCGAAGTAGTGGTGGTTATGGAGGCGAGAGGAATGACAAAGATTATAGTTAATGTGGTGGCAGAGGGAGAAATCGAGATATGATGGTGGATCCCACCACTCGAGAGGCCAAAGTAGTTTTGATGGGAACTGGAGAAATTGAAAAATGATCGATCCGATCTGCTACTTATAGAACTATGTCTTCATAGAGACAAGAGTTATCTAAGATTTTTATATTTTTATATTTCATTTTTATCAATGTTCTCGCTATGTCTTAGAAAAATATGGTAACTTGGTAATGAAATTGTAAAGAAGAAAATGTTTAATCTCGATTTTATTCTCTATTAAAAAAAATCTAAACCTCAAACTAAAACTAACATGAACCCTAAAACCAAAACCATATGCCCATAAACTTAAACTCCTAAAACCATGTCAAAACTAAACCATCAAACCCTAAAACACCCTAAAACCTACACACTAAACCTAAACCTAAAACCCTAAACCTTAAACCCTAAACCCTCAAACCTAAACCTAAACCCAAAAGAATAAATCTAAACTTAAACCCTAAACTCTGGCTAAACCTAAACCCTAAATCTTACAACTTAAACCCTAAACTACCCAAACCTAAAACCCTAAACCCTAAACCCTAAATCCTAAATCCAAAACCCTAAACCCTAAATCATAAACCCTGAACCCTACACGCTAAACACTAAACCTTAAACCCTAAACCTTAACTTTAAATCCTAACCCCAAAACCCTAAACCCAAAACCATAAGCCCTAAATCCCTAACCCTAAACCCTAAAAACCTAAAAACATAAACCTAAACTAAATAAATCTTTAAAATAAAATAAATAAATAAACTTAAACCTAAATAAAAAAAAAACATAAACAAAAACCTAAACCTAAACCTAAAAATAATATAAATAAACTAATAAAAATAAACTAAAATAAAATAAATAAAAACCTAAACTAAACTTAAAAAAATAAAATAAGCCTAATAATAAAGAACCTAAATAAAATAAAAGCTAAATGTAAAAAAAACCAAAAATAAAATAAAATAAAAAAATAAAAAATAAAACACGTAAACCTTAAACCCTAAACCTTAAACCTTAAATCCTAAACACAAAATCCTAAACTTTAAGCCCTAAACCCTAAACCTACAACCCTAAACCCTAAACCCTTAACCCTAAAACCCTAAACCTTAAACCCTAAATCCTAAAACCCTAAACCCTAAACCCTAAACCAGAAACACTAAACCCTAAATCCTAAAATAACCCTAAACTATAATAAAATAAATAAAAACCTAAACTAAATTAAAAATAAAAACCTTAAATATTTTAAAAACTAAACCTAAAATAAAAATTAAATAAGCCTAAAGCAAAATAAAATAAAAACTTAAACCTAAAAAATAAAACCAAAAATAAATAAAAAATAAAACCTAAACCTTAAACTAAATAAAACCTAAACCTAAAACAAAAATAAAATAGACCTAAACCTAAACAAAAATAAACTATATTAAAATAAATAAAACATAAAATAAAATAATAAAAAAATAAACTTACACCTAAACTTAAAATAAACCTAAAATAAGCTAAGATAAAACTTGAAATCTAAACCTAAAAAAAAAAAAATCTAAACCTAAACCTAAAAAAAATAAAATAAACCTAAAAAAATAAAATAAAAATAAATCTAAACTAAAAAATAAATGTAAACCTAAACCTAAAAAATAAACTAAAATAAAAAGTTAAACTAAAATAAATAAACCTAAAATAAATAAACTAAACTAAATAAAAATAAAAATAAACCAAAATAAAAATAAGAAATTAAATAAACTAAAATAAATAAAAAATAAATTAAATAAACCTAAACCATCTTATTTACTTAATTTAAAAATAATAATAATAATAAATAATAAAAAATAAACCAAAACCTTAGCCCTAAACCCTAACCCCTAAAACTAACCCTAAACCCTAAAACCCAAAACCCTAAACCCTAAACCCCAAACATTAACCCTAAACCCTAAACACTAAAAATTCCTAAACCTTAAACCCTAAACCCTGAAATCCCTAAAACTAACCCTAAACCCTAAAACCCTAAACCCTAAACCCTAAACCCTAAACCTTAAACCCTAAACCCTAAAAATTCTTAAACCTTAAACCCTAAACTCTAAAACCCCAAACTCTGACTAAACCTAAACTAAACTAAATAAAGCCTAACAATAAAATAAATAAATGTCCAAAATAAAATAAAAATACAAAGAACCAAAACTAAAACCTAAACCTAAACTTAAAATAATATAAAATATACTAATAAATAAACTAAATTAAATTAAATAAAACCTAAACTAAAAAAATAAAATAAACCTAAGAATAAAACCCAATAAAATAAAACTAAATGTAAAATAAAATTAAATAAACCTAAAATATAATAATATAAGTAACCTAAACATTAAAGCCTAAACCCTAAACCCTAAACCATAAATCTTAAACCATAAATCAAACTTTAATCCCTAAACCCTAAACTTACAACCCTAAACCCTAATCCCTAAACCCTAAACCCTAAATCTACAACCTTAAACCTTAAACCCTAAAGAATAAACCCTAAACATATAACCTTAATCTAAACCTAAACTCTAAACTAAACCTAAACCACTAAACCTAAACCTAAACCCTAAAACCCTAAACTAAATCCTAATTAAATTAACCTAAACCTAAACCCTAAACCTAAACCTCTCCCACATACATACCCTAAACTCCGCTAAATCATAAACTATAAACCCTAAACACTAAATCAAACTTGAAACCCTAAACCCTAAATCTAAACCTTCCTAAATAATAAAACAAACCCTAAACTCAAACCCTCTAAACCCAAAAAACCATAAACCCAAAGACTAAACTAAAACCCTAAACTAAACCTAAATCCTAAACTTAAACCTAAATGTTTAAAGACTAAACCTAAACCTAAAACCCCAAATCTATTAAGCTAAACCTAAACCCTACATAAGGCCTAAAAAAATAAAAAAAATAAACATAAAATAAAAATAAAATAAATGATTAAAATAAACTAAATAAACTAAATTTGAGACTTTTTTTTAAAAAAACCTTAAACACTAAACCTAAATCCTAAGCTCAAACATAAAACCCTAAACCCTAAAACCTAAACCTACAACCCTAAACCAACAATCCTAAACCCAAAACCTTAAACCCTAAACCCTAAAAAAATTAAACACTAAACCTTAACCCCTAAAAAACCCTAAACACTAAACCCTAAACACTAAAACCCTAAATCTTAAAGCTTAAACCCTAAACCCTAAACCCTAAACCCTAAACCTAAACTCTAAGTTTTAAACCTAAAACCCTAACTATAACCCTAAACACTAAACCTAAACCTAAACCTTAAACTAAAAAAAATCCTTAAATGATCCTAAACCCTAAATGATAAACCCTAAAACCCTAAACCCTAAAGCCTAAACCTTAAACCTTAAACTCTAAACCCTAAATTAACCTTAAATCATAAGATAACCCTAAATCCTAAATTTTAAAAACCCTAAACCATAAAGCCTAAACACTAAGCCCTAAACCATAAACCCTAACCATTAACCAAAAACCTTAAAACCATAAACCATTTAACCCTATACCCTAAACCCTAAACCTAAAAACTAAAAAACCTAATCCCAATCTAAATAAAAAAACCTAAATAGAAATAAAAAAATAAAAAAATAAAAATGTAAACTAAAACCAAAACCTAAACTAAATAATAAAATAAAATAAAATAATAAAAAAATTGAAATAAAATAAATATAAACCTAAACTAAACTAAAAAATTAAAATATTCCTAGAAATAAAAAACTACAATAAAATAGAAACTAAATGTAAAATAAAAATAAAATTAAAATTAACCTAAAATAAAATAAAATAGAAATAAAATAAAACCTAAACCTGCTTAAATTCTAAACCCTAAATCCTTAACCATAAACCCTAAAATCTAAACCCTACACCCTTAACCTACAACCCAAAACCTTAAACCCTAAGACATAAGCCTACAACCCTAAACCCTAAACCCTAAAAACATACTAAACCTTAAACCCTAAAGTCTTTAATAACCCTAAACCTTAAACCCTAAAGTCTTTAATAACCCTAAACCCTAAACCCTAATTCTAAACCATAAAACCCTAAGCATAAACCCTAAAACCCTAAACCCTAAATCCTAAACCATAAACCTTAACCTTAAACCTTAAACCCCAAACCCTAAAAATAAACCTAAAGTAACTAAATAAATTTAAAAATAAACCTAATCCTAAACCCAAGCCCTAAAAAATGTAACCTTGACGGCAGAACATCATCAACCCAAGGTTCATTCTAGATCTAGAAGGAGGGAAGGAGGTGGTGGCATTATCGCATGGTGGTGGGGATGGAGGTGTTGATGGATATGGAGTTGGTGGTCAGAGCAATGGTTGTCATGGAGGCTGGAGGAGTGACAAATGTTACAACTATGGCAGTGGCAGAGTGAGAGATCAGAGATATGATGGTGGATCCTGCTACTTGAGAGACCTGGGTGGTTCTGATGGGAACTGAATAAACTAAAGAATAGCTTATCCATATATGATCTTTGTTATCATTTGTGTCTTAGAAAACTTGGTGTTTTACTTGGTTGATGAAATTGAAAAGAAGAAATGTCGAATCTAAATTTATTCTCTATTATAAAAAAACCAAAAACCCAAAACCTTATACCTTAAACCTAAACCTTAAACCCTAAACCGTAAACCCTATACCCTAAACCCTAAAATCCTTAACCCTAAATCGTAAGCCCTAAACCCTAAAACCTAAACCCTAAACCCTAAACCCTAAACCATAAACTCTAAACCCCAAACCCTAATCCCTAAACCCTAAACCTAAGAAACTTAGCCAAAAAAAATAATAATAATATATAAATAAGCTAAATTAAAACTTAAACCTAAAAAGAAAATAAAATTAAAATTAAAAACTAAATTAAAATAAAATAAATAAAAAATTAAGCTAAATTAAAAAATAAAAAACCTAAATAAAATAAAAACTAAACCTAAAATAAAAATAAAATAAATCTAAAATAAAAGAAAATAAAAACTAAATTAAAACCTAAATCTAAAAATTAAACCTAAAAATAAATTAAAAATAAAACTTAAACCCTAAACTAAAAGAAAACTTAAAACTAAAATAAGAAAAAAATAAACCTAAACTTAAACTAAAATAAACTAAACTAAATTAAATAAAACCTAAACCTAAAATAAATAAAATAAAATAAAGAAAAAATAAACTTAAACCTAAACTTTAAAAAAACCTAAAAATAAACTTAAAATAAAAACTTGAAACCTAAACCTAAAAAAATAAATAAAAACCTAAACCTAAACCTAAAAACAAAAAAAAATAAAACCTAAACCTAAAAAATAAAATAAAATTAAAACTAAACTAAAAAAAAAAGTAAACCTAAACCTAAACCTAAAAAAAAAACTAAAATAAAAACCTAAACTATAATAAATTAACCTAAAATAAATAAACTAAACTAAATAAAAATGAAAATAAACCTAAATAAAAATATTAAAATAAAATAAAATAAAATAAATAAAAAATAAACTTAAAAAAATAGAAAATTTAAAAATAAAATTAAACCGTAGCCTTAAACCATAACCCCTAAAACTAACCCTAAACCCTAAAACCCAAATCCCAAAAGAAAAACTAATCCTAAACCTAAACCTAAATCCTAAATTAACCTAAACCTAAAACTAAACCTAAATAAACCTACTTAAACCTAAAACCTAAACTAAACCTAAATCCTAAGTCCTAAATCAAACTAACCTAAACACCTACCCTAAACCCTAAACTAAATAATGAAACCCTAAACCAAACTAAACTCTAAATCCTAAAATTGAAACCCTAAATCAAAAGATATTATAAAACCTAAAGAAATAATAATCTAAACCTCAAACCTAAACCTAAACACTAAACCATAAATCATAATCTTAAACCTCCCTAAACCCAAAAAACTTAAACCTAAAGAAACACTAAATACTAAACCCTAAATCTGAACCTTAAACCCTAAATCCTAAAAGCATAAACCCTAAAACCTTAAATCCTACACACTAAACTTTAAAACAAACTTAAATAAAAATTAAAAATAAAAATAAACTAAAATAATAAAAAATAAACTAAATATATCAGTTTACTTAATTTTAAAGAAAAAACCCTAAACCTTAAACACTAAACCCTAAATCCTAAACCCTAAACATGAAACCTTAAACCCTAAAACTAATAGTAAACCCAAAACCCTAAACATACAACCCGAAACCAATAACCCTAACCCTAAACCCTATACAAACCCTAAATCGTAAACCCTAAACCCTATATCATAAATGTAAAACCCTAACCCTAACACTAAACCATAAACCCTAAATCCTAAACCCTAAACCCTAAACCCTAAACTCTAAAACCTTAAACCCTAAACCCTAAACTAACCCTAAACTCTATAAACCTTAAAGCCACAACCCTAAACCTTAAACCCTAAACCCTAAGATAACCCTAAACTCTAAACCCTAAAAACTGTAAACTCTAAAGCCTAATCACTAAACCCTAAATCGTAAACCCTAACCCTAAACCAAAAACCCTAACACCATAAATCTTAAAACACAAAACCATAAACCCTAAACCATACACCTAAAAACTTAATATTAAATTAAATAAAAAACTTAAACCTAAATAAACTAAAAAAATTAAACTAAAACCTAAACCTAAACCTAATATAAATAACTATAATAAAATAAATATAAAGCTAAATTAAACTAAAAAACTAAAATAATCCTGAGAATAAAAAACCTAAGGCGGAGGCGACAGTTATCACAATGGTGGTGGGGATCTAGAGGTGCTGGTGGATATGGAGGTTGTGGTCGGAGCAGTGGTGGTTATGGAGGCGGGAGGAGTCATAGAGGTTATAGTCATGGCGATGGCAAAGGGAGAGATCGGGGATATGATGGTGGATCTTGCTACTCAAGAAGCTGAGGTGGTTTTGATGCTAACTAGAGAAACTAAAGAATGACCGATCCGATCTGTTGTTTATGGAACCATGTATTTACAGTAGAGATGGTTCTAGTTATCTAAGGTTTTTGATTTGTTCTGTGCATGCTTTTTTTTATCAATGTTGTAACTTGTGTCTTAGAAAACTTAGTGTGTTACTTGGTTGATGAAATCAAAAGAATAAATGTTGAATATGTATTTGTTCTCTATTAAACAAAAAGCCAAAAATCCTAAACCCTAAACTAAAACCTATACCCTAAACCATAAAAATCCTAAACCCTAAACCCTAAACCCTAAACCCTAAACCCCAAAACCCTAAACCCTAAGCCCTAAACCCTAAAACCTAAATCCTAAACCCTAAACCCTAAATCCTAAACCCTAAACTCTAAACCTCAAACACTAATCCCTAATCCTAAAACCCAAAACTAATCTTAAACCCTAAAGCCTAAATCGAAAAAAGTAAAAAGCCAAAAGCTAAACTAAATAAAACATAAAAATAAAATAAATTTTAAAACTTAACCTGAAAAAATAATAATATAATAAAATAAAAACCTAAACTAAAACCTAAACCTAAACCTAAACCTAAACCTAAAAAGAAAATAAAATAAAAAATAAAAACTAAAATAAAATAAATGAAAACCTAGACTAAATTAAAAAATAAAAATCTTAACTAAAATAAAACTAAATCTAAAATAAAAATAAAATAAACCTAAAATAAAATTAAGTAAAAACTAAATAAATACCTAAACCTAAGAAAATAAACCTAAAAATAAATAAATAAAATTTGAACCCTAAATTCAAAAAAAGATTTAAACCCAACTAAATAAAATAAAATAAATTAAAAATAACCATAAACCTAAACAAAAAAACTAAAACCTAAACAAAACCTAAAATAAAAAGTTAAAAACCAAACTAAAAAATATAAAATAAAAACTTAAACCTAAACCTAAAAATTAAAAATAAAACCTAAACCAAAAAATCAAATAAAAATAAAATTATGCTAAAAAATAAACCAAAACCTAAACTTAAACCTAAAAAATAAACTAAAGTGAAAAAACCTAAACTAAAATAAATAAACTTAAAATAAATAAACTAAGCTAAATAAAAATATAAATAAACCTAAATAAAATTAATAAAATAAAATAAACTAAAATAAATAAAAATTAAACTAAATAAATTTAAACCTTCTTGTCTACTTAATTTAAAAAAATTTAAAAAATTTAAAAATAAAAAAAACCTTCCCCTAAACCCTAAACCTTTAAACCAACCATAAACCCTAAACCTTAAATCCTAAAACCCAAAACCCAAAACCCTAAACCCAAAACCCAAAACCCAAAACCCAAAACCCTAAAAGCCAAAACCCTAAACCCTAAACTCTAAACCCCAAACCCTTAAACATAAACCCTAAACCCTAAACCTAAAACCTTAAAAACCTAAAAACCTAAACCCAACCAAAATAAAACCTAAAAAAAAATAAATAAATAAAACTAAACCTAAATAAAATAAAAAAATAAAAACCTAAACTTACACCTAAACATAAAAATTAAATATAATATAAATAAAAACTAAACTAAAATAAAATAAATAAAAACATAAACTAAACTAAAAAATAAAATAAACCTAAAACCTAAATAAAATAAATACTAAACATAAAATAAAAATAAAATGAACCTAAAATAAAATGAAATAAAAACTAAATAAAAATCTAAACCTAAAAAATAAACTTAAAAATTAAACCTAAAAATAAATTAAAAAAAACTAAACACTAAAGCAAAAAAAAAAACTAAACTTAAAATAAAAATAAAATAAGCCTAAATCTAAACTCAAATAAATAAACCTAAACCTAAACAAAAAATAAACTAAACCTAAACCTAAACATAAACTAAATGAAATAAAATAAACTAAAAATAAGCCTAAACCTAAACTTAGAAATAAAACCTAAAAATAAACCTAAATTAAAAACCTAAAACCTAAACTTAAAAAGAAAAGCTAAACCTAAAGAATAAAACAAAACTAAAACCAAACTAAATAATAAACCTAAATTTAAGCATAAAAAATAAAATAAAATAAAAATAAAAAAAAACTAAACCTAAACTAAAAAAATAAATTGAAACAAAAAACCTAAACTAAAATATATAATCCTAAAATAAATAAACTAAACTAAATATAATATAAAAAAACTTAAATAAATAATAAAATAAGCGGACATAAATAATAAATAAGTAAATAAACCTAAACCTACATGCTTACTTAATTTAAAAACAAACAAAAAAACCAAAAACTAACCCAAAATCCTAAACCCTAAATGTTAAAACTAACCCTAAACTATAGCCCTAAATTCTAGCCCTAAACCCTAAAACCTAAAACTAACGCTAAGCCCTAAACCAAAAACCTTAAAACCCAAAGCCCAAAACCCAAAACCTACTACCCTAAACCTAGACCCAAAACCCTAAACCCCAAACCCTAAACCCTAAACCCTAAACCCTAAACCCAAACCCAAATCCATAAACCCAAAACCCTAAAACACTAAACCTAAACCTAAACCCATCCTAAATCCAACTCTAAACCCTAAACCCCAAACCCTAAACCCTAAACCCTAAACCTAAACCATAAACCCTAAACCCTAAAAACCTAAACCTAAACTAAATAAAACCTAAAAATAAAATAAATGAAAAAAATTTAAATCTAAATAAAAATAATATGAAATGAAATAAAAACCTAAACTTAAACCTAAACCTAAACCTAAAACTAAACCTAAAATAAAATAAAATAAATAAAAATTAAACTAAAAGAAAATAAATAGAAACCTAAACTAAACAAAAAAAATAAAATACACCTAAAAATAAAAACCTAAATAAAAATAAAACTAACAAAATAAAAAAAGAAAATAAACATAAAATAAAAACATAAAACCTAAACCTAAAAAAATAAAATAAAAACCTAAACCTAAACTTAAAAATAAAAAATAAACCCTAAACTCAAAACCCAAAACTCAAAACACTAAACCATAAAACTAACCCTAAACCCTAGACCATAAACCTACAACACTAAACCCTAAACCTTAAACCCTTCAAAATACTAAACCTTAAACACTAAATCCTAAAACCATAACCTAAATTAAACAACACCTAAAAAATAAAATAAATAAAAAACCTAAACCAAAATAAAATAAAAACCTAAACTAAAACCTATACCTATGCCTAAACTAAAATAAATTAAACCTAAACCCTAAACTAAATAAAATAAACTAAGCTAAAAATAAACCTAAAACTAAATTAAAAAATAAAACCTAAAAAATAAACCAAAACCTAAACCTAAACTTAAAAGAATAAAATAAAAACCTAAACCTAAACCTAGAAACCCTAAACCCTAAACCCTAAACCCTAAATATTAACCCATACACCCTAAGCCCTAAACCCTTAAACCCTAAAACCCTAAGCCCTAAATGCTAAAACCTACATCCTAAAACCTAAACTAACCATAAACCCTAAGCTAACCCTAAACCTTAAACCCTGAACCCTAAACCCTAAACCCTAAACCATAATAACAATAAACTCTAAACCCTTAAAACCCTAAACCCTAAACCCTAAACACTAAACTCTAAACCCTAAAACCTTAAACACTAAATTCTAAAACCTAAACCCTAAACCCTAAACCCTAAACCTAAGCCCTAAACCCTAAACACTAAACTCGAAACTCCAAATCCTAAACCCTAAACATTAAATAGCTAAAAACCTAAACCTAAACTAAATAAAACTTAATAATAAAATAAATAAAAAAACTTAAACTAAAATAAAATAATATAAAAAAATAAAATAATATAATAAAATAAAATAAAAACATAAACTAAAACCTAATCCTAAACCTAAACCTAAAAAGAAAATAAAATAAAAAACCTTAACCCTAAACCTTAAATCTAAAACTAAACCTTAACCTAAATCAAGCCCTAAATCATAAAACCCTAAACACTAAAACCTTAAACTAAACTAACCCAAACCCAAACCCTAAACTCTAAACCCTAAACCTAAACTTAAACCCTAAAACCCTTAATCCTAAACCCTAAATAATCCTAAACTTAAACCCTAACCATAAAACCCTAAACTTAAACCCAAAACCAAACCTAAACCCAAAAACCTAAACCCTAAAACCTTAAACCCTAAACCCTAAAACCTACAACCTTGAACCCTAAACCCCCAAACCCTAAACCCTAAACTAAACCCTAAACCCTATATCTTAAACCCTAAAAACCTAACAACCTAAACTTGAACTAAATAAAAACTAAAAAAACCTTAAAACTAAATAATATAAATAAAATAAAATAAAATAAAAACCTAAACTAAAATTAAAACCTAAACCTAAACTTTAGCCTAAACTTAAACCTAAAAATAAAATAAAATAAAAAATCAACCCTAAACTAAAGTTAAATAAATAGAAAGCTAAACTACACTAAAAAATAAAATAAACCTAAAAATAAAAATCTTAAAAATAAAATAAAAACCTAAACCCAAACCTAAAAATAAAAAATAAAACCTAAATAAAATAAAAATAATCCCTAAACCCTAAACCCTAAACATACAATACTTAACCCTAAACCCTAAATCCTAAATCTTAAAAAACACTAAACCCTACACTCTAAAACCTAAAAACCTTAACCTAAATTAAATAAATCCTAAAAATAAAATAAATAAAAAACCTAAACCTAAATAAATAAAATAAAATAAAATAATAACCTAGACTAAAACCTAAACCTAAGAATTAAATAATATAAAAAATAAAAACTAAACCAAAATAAAATAAATAAAAACCTAAACTAAACTAAATAATAAAATAAGCCTAAAAATAAAAAACTTATATAAAATAAAAACATAATGTAAAATAAAAATATAATAAACCTAAAATAAAGTAAAAACTAAATAAAAACCTAAACCAAAAAAATAAACCTAAAAAAATATAAAAAAAAACCCAAACTAAAAAAAAACCTAAACATAAAATAAACCTAATTCTAAACTAAAATAAACTAAACTAAAATAAATAAAATAAAAATCTAAACCTAAACCCTAAACTAAATAAAATAAACTAAAAATAAACCTAAACCATGTGTATAACTTCTAATATTTTAATATTTAGACTAATTTTATGATTTTTTTATCTTAAGCAATACCTTGTGATGTGATATGCAATATAATATAATATAATATGTTATAGTGTATTATAATATAGGATGCCATAACATAGTGTAGCATCATGCATTATAGCATACTATTGTGTATAACTACTTATTGTTTAGCATATTTTAGTTTGTTATAATATGAAGTAGTAGAGTTTGTATTGGTATAATTCATAGAAATGCTGATTTATATGCTGAGATGATGGGATTTGGCCAAATTTAAGGTAAGCTTTAGGGAAATATCATTGGGGATCAGCTATGGTGTGTTATTTAATCAAAAGAATGGAATTTTGCATTTAAAATAAATGTTCATTTTTCAACCAATTTTTTAAATTTTTCGCTTAAAGTGAGTTATTTTAAGGTGTAATGTAAGATAATGTATTATATGAAAGCATATTAAAATATAATGTACATAATAATATAACTTCACATATATATGAATGTGGTGGAGTGCTACTAAATGTTATTGTACATTTTAGTATGTTTTACTTTTATTATAATACATTGGGACAAAACTCACAAAAATGTAAATTTGAAGGTTCAGATGGAAGAATTTGGCCAAATTCATAGCACAAATGAAGAAGCAACACCAAAATTATAATAGAAAAATAATAATTTTACATCAAAAATGAACATTATTCATATTTTGAGAAATTTTGTTATTTGTTCCTTTTAAGTGATTCTAATGAGGTGTAATGTTAGCCAATATATTATATTATTGCAAATTATAATATAACATCATATATTATAATAAATATAGTGTGTTAATTCACACTATAATATATTTAGCATAATATTATATAGTTAGTTTGAGCTTACACCATCATAAATCATAAAATGTTCATTATAATGCTAAGATAATGTAATTTGAACAAATACATTATTATGCATTTATTTGAAGTATTAAAGGTGTGCATAAGAGAAGAAATAAGATTTGATGAGAATTCCATGTCAAGGACATGGAGGGAGATCCACTCGGGGATCACACATCCATTGGACATGACATGTGAGGGGTCTATGTCGAGGGCATAGAAGAATAAAATCTGTTAGGGATAAGGTTTGAATTTCATTTGATTACATAATTTATGGAAAGAAGATCTGCTAAGGATAAGAATCATTAAACCACCGAGGATTAAGTTCAAATTGACTTTAATTTGTTTTGTTTTAATTGATGTGGAGGCACATCTGCTAGAGATATGGGCTCGAGTACACTAGGGATTGGGTATATGAACCTTCCACTGAGGAAGCAGGTTCAGGATATTCATTGGGGATTGGGATTTGAGTTTGATTTCATAGATTGGTTTGGGGATGTATCCCCTAGGGTTAAGAGTTTGGTTATATGTTCTTGATTTATACTCTTCTAGGGGCGTTGGTTTAATTTGGCTCCATTGGGAAGGTCAGTTTTGAATTTGATTTATTTGCTTGACTTGTTTATATAGGATTTGGGGCTCCACTAGGGAGAAGGGTGTGATTTAACTCCACTGAGGAATATCATATTGGGTTTAATTTCATCTGAGTTAATGTATGGACTTTGTCAGTGTGCGATGGACCCATTGAGAAGGGGTTATATCAGCCTTGACCTACCAAGGGTTTACAAATCCAAAGGGATAGTCTATCAAAAATGGGGTAGAGCTATCCATCCTAAGGGGTTGTCTTTTGGTGTGCAACAACTGTTCTATGAAGAAGGTGTAGCAGACTTACATCTTCTAAAGTGAGGAACAACCACTAGAGGGAGCTGTTGGATGCATAACAAATCGAACCTGACCTAGGGAGACTATTGAGTGAATGCCACAGGGGACTTATGTCAACTCAAAAGTAGTCAGGATTAATTTTATCTTAAATTCATATGATTTCATATGCTTTGGTTTAGTTTAATTTTGAATTGAAGACATATTCAATGGGGATTTGAGCTCGATCAAATTTGATAGGTTTAATTTATAGAACATGTCGGTGTGCGATGGACCCACTGAGAATAAGCTATATCGACTTGTCCTATCTCAGATTTACAAATCCAAAGGGATAGTCTAATGGTAGTGGGGTAGAGCTCGCCAACCTAAGGGGTTGGCTTTCAGTGTGCAATGGTTGTGCTAGGAAGAAGGTACAACAGACTTACATATTCTAAAGCAAGGAACAACTGCTGGGGTGACCTGTTGGTAGCATAATAAATCAAACTTGACTTAGGGGAGACTGCTAAGTAAATGCTGGTGGGGACTTATTTCAACTCAAGAGTAGTCAAGTGACTCCTATAGGGCATTTTGCTGACACTGCCCTAAAGATAGGATGCCTTCTCAAGAAAAGGTACCATTATGGGTGTCTCCTATTCCATAAGTGAATATATATTTTGTTTATATGTTCATTTGAACCTTATTGTTGTATGAGTGACCACACTAAGAAGGTACTATGTCAGCTTTAAATTATCTCAAGTTTACTAGACTAAGGTAGAATTTGCACATCCATATGATGGATTCTCCAACCATAGGGGTGGTTACTAGGAAAGGGGAACTGTCCAATCCGATAGTAACCCAGGTAGTGTCTAAATGGGGTCACAAAGGATGTTATCCAAAGATAGTTCTCACATGGGAGGTGCTATTAGGGGTGTTATCCTGAGCCCTAGAATGGAAAGGATATAAGTGTACGGTGGCCAACTCAATAAGCAAGCATAGCAGACTTACATCTGCCATGAGTGGCATATCCTAAGGTGCGAGAACTAACTAACCTAAGGTGTATCCATCATCAAGAGTGGTGGATCTGCCAGCATAGTGAGAACCAACCAACCTAAGGTGCTCATCGGTGTGCAACAATCAATCTGTAAAGAAAGTGTGTAGCCGTACAACTTTCAAAGTAGAATTAATCATCGGGATAGTCATCGGACGATATTTGAGATAGAGCGACTACTAAGGGGGAGCCTCGAGGAAGGACTAGACCCAAACTTGAAGTAGTAAGGAGGGAAGGAGCCGCTTGGGGACTTATCCTAAACTTCAAATATACTCGACCTAGTTAGTGCATGAAAGCTAATCCAACAAGAAAGTGTAGTAGACTCACATTTTCTTAAATGAAACCAACTTGAGGAAGCCTACGACCATGTAGTAAGCCCTACCAAACTAACAAGGCTCTCATCAATGAGCAATGGCCAAGTAAAGAAAGAAAGCATAACAAACTTACATCCTCCAAAACAAGAAGACCACTAGGGGTGGCACGTTAGCCCGACCTAGAGTAGCTACTAAGTGAGTGCCGCTGAGAGAGTTATCTCAACTTAGAGTAGCCCGAGACAAAAGATATGTGTTTATTTTATATGTTTGTGTGTAGTTTGTGCTTTTATTGTGTCAATGAAGGATAGGATGTTGCTCATGTTCCTTACACCTACCCTAAACACATCATGGGAAAAATAAGAATACTTTTAACATGGAACATACTGAATTCAAAATGGAATTTTCATTGATGGTAATTATTTTTAAACATAATTTATAATATTTCTTTAAGTAGAGTCTGTTGATTGGAAACATTGGGCACTCTCCCTTATGATTAATAAGCTGATAAGATCCTTTTTGGTAGGCCTTCTCTATGGCAAAAAGGTCTTCCCAAGTGGGTTCAAACATGTCTCCCATCTTACGGCAATAAGCTCTTAGATAAAAATAAGCTCTCCTACTTGAAAAGATCTTGAAAGGACCAACTTATTATGAGCTTAAATCATTTTTTCTTTGTACAACTTGAGGTTTTAGCATTCTTGCAAGCGTCAATCCTCTAAACCATCAAGCTTTTCTAACCAATTTGGAGTTCTACTCTATTATGATCTTGCTACCCATAGCTATCCTTAGTGAAGGGAGTTGGACTTCTAATGGTATAATGACTTAGGACCCATACACTAAGGATAAAGGAGTAGACTAAGTTGGAGTTCTATATGTGGTGCGATAGGTAAGGCTTCAACTAACTACTCATGCCACTATTACTTATTATTGTCGAGTATCATTTTTTAGTATTTGGATGAGTGTTTTGTTGAAGGCATCTGCTAAGTCATTTTCCTTCATGTAGTTAATGGTAGAATATCTCTAATCTATATTGTATCTTGGGAAAAGTTATTGATCTCGGTGCTCTTGAATGCAATACCATTATTAGATATAATTCATTGAGGCACTCTGAACCTATATATGATATGGTTCCTAAAAAATTGAAGCACATACTGAGTTGTGACCTATTTGAGTGTAATCACCTTTGCCCATTTGGAAAAGTTGTCAGTAGCAGCTAAGATGAACCGATGACCTTTAGAAGAAGGAGGATCAATCAGACCCACTAAGTTGGTACCCCAACACTTGAATGGCCATGAGGCTAGTGTAGGATGTAGAATGTTGGGTGGTTGGTGTAAGGCCACACCATGTATTTAACATTTGTGGTATCACCTAGCCATATCTATGCAATCTTTGATCATCAACACCAGTAGTATTCTACTCTCTTGATCTTAGTTTTCATCTTCGGTCCACATAATCCTGAGTGTACCTCGATCATGATCTTACGGGCTTCGAGCATGTCTAAATAATGTAACCACATATGATCAAAAGATCGCTAGTACAAGACACCATCCACAAGAGCATAGGAAAGTGCTCTCTAATTCATCTAATGGGCTTGGGACTTCAATTGAGGAAGTTGTCCTTTACTTAGGTAATTATTGAATGGTTGCCTCCAATCTAACTCCTCGTTCTTCTTGGCAATGGAAACCTCCCCTTCAAGAGAGTACTTTTTGATGAGTTCAATATCAATAAGGGATAAGACTTGTCTATTTTAGATATTTATTGATATGGACTCATCCTTCGGACATGCTAACTCCTTCATAAGCTTGGCTAAAGAATATTCCATGGCATTCTCTCCTTGAGGAATCTTATAAATGGTAACCTAGATTTGGGCCAAGAACTCCATGGTGTACTTATGGTAGTGATGGAGCTTGGGCTTTATAACCTTATAGGACCCAATGATTTGGTTGATAACTAGGAGAATCCGAAGATGTTGATGTTGGATGCTTAGAGTAAAGGCTAACTCTCAATGAGCCTCATATTTGGCTTCATTGTTGGTGCAGGATTGGGAGATGATATGAGAATCTCATCATCACAATTGAGTTAAGAAGATTCTACCCTACCTTTCTTGGAATAGTAGATTATGGTTCTTCTCCTCTTTGAGAGGCCATCAAAGTACATCTCGGTAGTGAATTAGTATCCCTAAGTTCATGATTTGTTCATCGGTGATCATCACTAAGTAGATGTGAGGAAGTGTGTTGCTAAAAATGCTAGCACTTATCCTTTCATCACGGAGGGGTACAAGGTAATGTCAAACTAGAGAGGATCATGGACCATCATGCCAACCATTGATAGCATCGATGTCTGTCATGAGATACTATAGTGGATTGATCTAAAGATTAAGTTTACCTTATGAGGAAGCATGTAGTGTAGCTTTTGGGATGCAAAGATTAAAGCCATGCTTTTCAATGGGTGGATAATTAGCCTCAGATTAGATGGTGACTAAGGTAGTAGAGTGTTTTCTTCCCTTCATCATTTGCTTGGGCCAACAAAAAATACCAAGGAGTCATCTAACATAGTGTAAAGTATGAGCGACTTGCAGGATATGCTAGAACGACATCATCAGTAATGCTTGATGTCTTGAAGGCATGCTCACACTTGTCATCCCACTTGAACTTGGCATCCTTTTGACAAGTGTTGAGAATGTGACATCTTCTTGATAGGTTGGATATAAAGCATCTTAGATATGCCAACCCTTGGAATGATCAGTTGAGTTAAACTTTTAGGGGTGGCATTCTAATATTCCTTGATCTTCTCAGATTGATTTTAATTATCTTATGTGATAACAAACCCAAGAATTTCGAAGCTACTCGAATGCACACTTCAGGTTCATTTTGAGGTTAAATTTATCTTCTTGAAAACTACTCTCAAGTCAAATAGATGGTCTTCCTTTTTCTACTTTTTGATGACATCATGACATAACTCGACTTGATGATGAATGAGTTCATTGAAGATTGAGTCATAGCTTGTATGTAGCATTGGCATTTTTTAGGTGAAAGGCATGACCTTATAATAGATTACATTCGGGGTTCTAAAAGTAATGTTTATCATCTTTGGGTCCATCTTTATTTGGTTATATCGATGAGCCATCCATGAAAAGAATCGCATGAGATGAAATGTCCACCATCGACTTCATGATTTGGTAGAAATTCATCTTTTGGACATGCCTTATTTAAATCCCTACATGATGAATATGAATTTGGCCCATTTTCTTCTTGATATGATCTTTGGCTAACCAGGTAGGGTATTTTCTTTGGATGAAGCGGCATCGATCAATTTCTTAACTTCATAAATGAGCAATTATTCTATGTCTAATCGCATGCATTTAGGAGCTTGCTTGATAGGGTTAGCAGTAGGGTCTATTACTAGTTTATGGATCTCTACATCAGGAGCCAATGAAAACATCTTTTCATAAATTCATGCAAAGCAGTCCTTAAACTCAGTCAATAGCCTAACTAAGTCATTGGTTTCAATTTCATTCAATAAAGAATTGATGTATGTTGGGTGGATCTTCTTGTTCTAAGTTGATTTCCTTGAGCTCATTGATGGTTGACTTGATCTCTTCTTCAAACTTTGGTGGTGCATCTTTGACTTCAAAATCATCTAGATCATCGAAGTTTCTAAGCATCCTCATATGAGTTAATGTGATTTGAAAAGAACTATCAATTAAATGATTGGTGATGACTATGCAGTAATCATCATCGTTGATTGGAACCACTATAATGAATCCTAGTCTTGGTCTTGATTGAGGGCTTTTGCATTTGTTGTTCCATATTCTTTCAGAGTAGTCTGACTTGTGCGTTGACGAAGTATGTGGGATTAACCCATTCTATGCTAAATTATGAACACAAGGCAAGTACCAATCAAAAGTAATTCTATTAAATCTTTATATGAATCATCCTCAAGTTCTACATCAACTTCTTGACTTGAGGATGATGCTCGAAGAACCTCTAAGTCTTCACACACGTGGATGACTTAGGGGCTTCTTAACTACCAAACCCTCAATTTTTTTGAAAGGAAAGTGGGGCTAGAGCTAAGGTTCCCAACTGATGCCTAATTATTTTACATATAGACTTGGATATAATTATTCTTTGCTTTGGAGCATGATCTTCATCGCTATATGGCTCAAGTGTCACCTCCAAGGGAATCTACTATTGAGAAGAGCTGGCTGGTGTGCTAACCATATAAGACTCATCCTATGAACTAGATTATAAGTCTATATGGATAACAGGTGTACTCTCAATAGTTGGGACATATCTTCTATTGGGTAGCCAATAAGGAGGTTTTCCACCCACGGGGACTAAAGCCTCTTCCTCTCTTCTGGAGGTCGGTCATCTACCCATATGTTGAATGGAGTAATGAGATGGAGGAATCTGTCGCTCCACTTCCTCCTCATGTCTATTTTCTCCCTTTTATTTTTTTTTCATTTTTCTCTTTTCTTTTCTTTTTTCTTTTCTTTTCTTTTTTTTTATTATTTTTAAACTTTGAAAGTTCGAGAATAGACTTGTTGATTTTGAGGGAGGTAGTAAGCCATCTCATATATATGACCATGAGCGTAAATGGCTGAGATCTCCTTTGACATAGTAGATGATCCCACCTCTCATGAACTTCATACATGTAGAGAGGATGGAACTATGTTGTTCTCATGTATCCATGGTCTCCCAAGCAAAGCATTGAAAGATGTATCCAAATTTATAATGTGAAACTTGGCTTGGTCTTCCAATCATCTATCTCCAAGGCAACACTTAGATCTTGAGTCCCCTCACTTTGAGATTCAATCTTCCATCTTAGACTTAGAGTCTTCTAGACACTAAGACTTCCTAGTCATAAGACACTTCTAACAAATTAGGTAAACACTTAACTAAGCCTAAAGACTTATAACCTTAGGGATTAGGATAATCCACCTACCCTACAACCCAAATCCAATCCATGTTCACCTTCTCAAATCAAACCTCAAGTTCAATTCAAACATCAAATTCAAATCCAAATCCAAACCCAAATTCCAAAACCAAATGATTGAAGCCCATGATCAAATCCAAACTTGAAACCCTTCTAAGCAATGACTATCCATGGACTTAGCCAAATCTTAATCCAAATCAATCCAAAATCAATTGATTTTCTCATAATCAATTTATATCTTCAATCATCTTCTAAATATAAATCAAATCTACATTCAAATGATCAAAACTAAATCAAAATAAATCAAATTAAATCAAAACCCTTCACAAGCCATATGACCTATCCCATGGACTTAGCCAAATCTTAATCCAAATCAAGTCAAACTCAATTGATTTTCACAAATCAATCATATTTTCAATCATCTTCACAAATTTAAATGAAATATACATTTAAATCATCAAAACTAAATCAAACCAAATCAAAATCCAAACTAAGACATGACCCAACTCCATGGACTTAGCCAAATTCCTTCATTCCAAAACCCAAATTCAATTGATTTTCTCATGAATCAATCATACCTTCAATTATATTCACAAATAATAATGAAATCTACAATCATCAAGCAAACCAAAAAAATCAAACCCAAGTCAAAACACCCTTTTGACTTGAAATGTTCAAATGAAACCCATTTGAACCAAGCCAATTGAAGAATTTCAACTAAATCAATCTCAACTAAATAAACTCAACCCAAAATCAAGCCAACTAAACCCAATTGGTCCACTTGAGTGGCCAATTTGACTATTTGAGCCAAGTTCTAATCCTACCCAAATTGAACCAAGCCATCAAAACCTCCCATCATGATTGTTGATCACCCTAAGTTGATCAATTATCACAAATTGGGTCAAACCAGTCAACTTGGTCATTTGAGTCAACCCCAACCCATATGAACCCAAACTATCCAAATTGGAACTATGCCAAATCCTTGAAACCAATGATTCATACCAAATCAAAATCAATATTTGATATGACTTGACCTTCAATTGAGTCAAACCAAACCCAATTGGCCCTCTTGACCCAAGTTGACAAATTGACCTAAAAAGATAAATTGTCAAATCAAAATATAAACCAAATTGATTGCAACCAATGGCTCAAGTTCATTCCAAATTGATTGTTTAACTTGACCAAAACCATGATTGGACCAATTGAACCCAATTGACTACTTGCTTATTGACCTAAAGGTTCAAGTTGGCCTAAATCAAAACCAAATCCAAATTAATTGAAACCAAAGCCTACAATCATCTTCAATTGGTCAACTAAACCCAAACCAACATTTGCCAATTTGGCCAATGTCAATTGTTTCATTTGACTCAAATGAATTCAAATGAGCAAAATCAAATCTAAGCCAAACTAAACCAAACCAATTGAACCAAAACATCCCAAATGATCATATTAACTTGGTGACTTGGTTTGACCTAACCAATTTGACCTAAATGAGTCAAATTGAGCCAAACCCAAATCAACTCAATTGACTTGAAATTTGGGCTAACCCACTTTTGGCTCATTTCAAATCTACCCAAATCAAATCAATGCCAAATGATCATTCTACCCTTGGGTCAAGGGCATCACATAGACATCATTGTAGTGGTCATTTTCTTGGTCCACAGGCACTAGACCTGCCCGACCTAACAAGGGGTGGTTGGTCAACCATGACCATGGAGGTGAAATCACCTCACCCTCCCCATCAAAGCATTTGAAACCCATAGACACCCATGATTCCTCCTTGGCGACCACCTCCACACCTTCAACCAACCATCAGCCAACTCACCTCCCTTGCCACCCTCCGAGATGGTGGACTTCCTAGAAGCCAAACCCGATCCACCATCAATCAAGAGGAAGGGGTATACACCCCTGTTTCCACTCAAACACACACACAAAATCATTCTTCAAGCCTAACCCAAGATGAGCTAGAGCCATTCCTAAGCTCCCAAGCTCATTTGATCAAAATGCCATTCCATCTCAAAATAGGACACTCCAATTTCTGACCTAACTTCCCCATTTCTTCATCAAGCTCAAATTAACTTTAAATGCTTCTTCTCTAGGCCTCATCAAGCAAGAATGAATCCCAAGCTTCTCAAGCACAGGAGGTGAGACTTTGATCAAATCTGAGCTCCAAATCATTGGTTCATGGACTTCCGAGCGAACATCGAGGAATTGATCCAATTGATGGTCAATAGGGCTTCATCTCCACTAGATGAAGCTTCCTTAATCATTTGAGCCATTCTTGAGCTCGTGAGGTATGCTTCCAAAATGATCCTTAGGTAAAATGGGTTGGAGCTTTTGAAGAAAACTTGCATCTCATGTGATCTTGACCATTGGATCCCTCATTGATGTTGAAGGTGTGGGATCCTTTTGGAGTTGATCGAGCTTCGTAAGCTTCGGATCAAGTGAGCAATGGTGGATGGACTCCATTCTCCCTCACTTTGTGATGTTAAATCACCATCGTCCATCATGATGATGGATGATTAGATCCACAATATCGATGATTTAATCTATTAAGTTGTGTATTAATCATGTATCGATCTTAGATTGGTGGAAACAAAAAAGCACATCGTCACCACATGGCGTTGAGTCTTTTAAGTAGCCAATCTGCACCATGTGGAAAGCATGCCGCATCGCAGTGGCGCTAAGGATTAGGCTTAATTAATCATTTTAATGGTGAAACTTCTAAAAATCATAAAAAAAAATATAAATAAAAAAATTCAAATAAATACTCATTTTAAAGGTATTTTAGAGAAGAATTAATTAAAATGATCTTAACTAATTTTAAAATAGTAATTAAGTTTAATTACAAAATTAATTAGCTTATTACTCTTTAATTACTTGAGCAATTAATCCAAAATTTTTATAATTTAATGGGATGACCTCTGCCTCCCATGATTTTCTTGGGATTTATTACTCACTTAATTAGAAAATTGACTAATTAAACCTTAACTACTCTTTTAAGTTAATTAATTTAATTAATTCCATGAATAGTAATAAATTAGTTAATTAAGTTTATTAATCATTATTCAACAATAAGTGAACTAAGGAATGGGGTTGGGACCCCTTTTCCTAAGTTCATTTCACCCTTTTTTTGAAATGAAATTAATTAAGATTTAACTAATTAATTAAATCACTTAATCAAATTGAAATCATAATCTCATGCGACCTTAATTAATTAAATCATGGGGTAGATCTTTAGGTGTTTAATAACCTAAAGAGTTTAATGAAATTATGGTTAGTCCACATGTGTGGAAAACCATAAGAGTAATTAATTAAGTCCTTAATCTAATTAACTATTAATCATGAGCCAATTGCATTAGGCCCTTTTATTTTCTAGGATCATTGCAAGTTTATTTTCCATGCATATCATGTTGGCTCATAATTATTTAGTTAATTACTTTAAGGTGACATAAGTAAGGGTAATTAATTCATCTAATTAAGGGTTCAACTTAATTAACCCATAAAATCAACTTAATTAAATTTCCTTAAATTAAATAAAATCTAATGTGGGAATGGGTTTAAAACAACAAGTGATGATTTCTCTTCTTCTTTAAATCAAATCAAATTCAAAACTTAATTAATAAAGAAGCTTTGGTTTGCGTTAAATAATCTTATTTGATTTGATTGTCCTTAAGAACTAGTTTGGCCGAATGAATCACATGCTTATATTTGATTGTCCTCTTTCCAATCATGTTAAATTTGGTATGTCATTTGAATTCATGCATCCATCTTTTCAAAATCAAGTAAAAATAAAATGGATTTCCTTTATGTAAGCTTGCATGTGTTGATTTAATTTAATATATGTGTGGCTATTATCATAAAATCCAAATGTATTTTTAAGCTTATAAATGAATAATAATATGTGTTATGATGCTAGTTATAAATACATAAGAAATGCATGTGCTTATAGCTTAAGTGTATGAATGTTGAGTTCTCTTTCCTCTATTCAAGTGTTGATTTATATAAGATTGAATGGTAATGGGTATATAGTCTTGACATCCGGAACATGAGGCTTTAGCTAGTTCAAGGAGGTCATTTGATTACCTCACTTCATTGGTTTAATACCATACCCATTTGATTTCATTCTTATGTATTTCAACATTAGAATTTGGATAGAGCTTTAATTCATATATATAAATGATTCAATCAAAAAAATATATACAATCTTTGCATGGTTTTGTTTCCCTCATTTATGTATACATCCATGTGTGTCCAAGAAAAGCAAGTATATAGTCTAGACATCACGGGAATACGAGGCTTTAGTTAGCCCCAAGGAGGTCAATTGGTTACCTCACTTCCCCTTTAACAATGACATTACTTGCTATGTTATTGTACATGTATATGTATATGTGATTTGTGAATGAAAATCCCATTTTACATTAAAATTGCATGCATTCATAATTAACTAAGTGGTTGAATTAATTAGCCATATGATTTGGAGCTTACTTCCTATGTTCATGTATACGGATTTACATATGTTTGAGTGCAAATGGTTATATAATTTGGACATCCCGGGAATACGAGGCTTTAGCTAGCTCCAAGGAGGTCATTTGATTACCTCACTTCCCTAGTTTAACAATGACACATGCATATTTAATATCAATCTTATGTCATTTTCTTATAGCTCTAAGTTAGATGGTGTATGATGTATGTATTTTATTTTATGATGTATTATTTTAGATTGGATGTTAGAGTGTATGCTTCGTAGACTGGATGATAGGCCAATATTAGCCTAATCATATTTTCTATAGGGGATTATGCTTAAGAGATGTTAAAAAATAAATGTAAATGCTCTTTTGCAGGTTGCTTAAATCCTTAAGTATAATCCAAGTTAGGACAGGTGAGCTTAGATACCTATGTGTAGGGTGCTAAGTCCAAATTATAAGTACAACTACTTGGGATTATATGTATCTTTAGCTAACCTCTATTTTGCAGGTGTAGTTAGATTTACTTTTCCCACATAAATATAATTTTTGTAATAGGAATTAGGATTAATACTATGGGGGATTAGGATGAGTAGTGGTCAGAAGGCTTTGTCTTGGGGTGCCCTGTGATTCCTTTGAAGCAAGCACCATCCAAATCAAAGAAGGAACCAAATCAGAAATGGAGATATGAAGAAAGAAGAGCCCCATAGCATTTAATATAATTATAAATATTCTTTCATGTTCCAGTTGTATAAGGGTTCGGCTACTAGCTTTTCTCTGGGTTGTATGGGTGGTACCCGAGCTCACCAGTCTTTTATTCTTTTATGATAGTTTATATAATTGTTTCATGTTATGTTAAAATTATGCATTAAGTTGGAATGCTTCATAGTTTCTTATATGATTGATGCTTTAATGTGTGACTTGGATATGATTAGTCTCTTAAGATAAAAATAACTTTTCTACCCAACTAATCACTCATAACTAAATTTTAAATAACTCATAATTTCATCATAAAGCCTAAGATATAAATAAGATAATTAAAAGATTTAGCAACCCCTTAGCTGTATGGCTATGCATATCACATTATACATGCATATTCTTTCTCTCTTGAACATGAAGGATCTCCATCCTTGCATGATAAAGGAATGTTTAACCTGTGAGGGCATCCCTTATGGTGGAGAACACTTTCTTCTAGTTTATTTGACCCATAACCTATTTTATCATGCATTTAGGCATAAGAAATCCTAAAGCCTCTATCAAAATGATGTTCTAAAATGAAATAAAATTTGAAAAGTGTTTGCATTTATAGATTAAGTCATATGCTCATACTACTCATGCTCTAGTATATTAGGGTGTGTGTATAGAACTTGAGTCTCTTTCTAATTAAATTACTACCCTAGTTATCTTACAAATCATAAGACCAGACTACATGGTTTTAAAATCATAGGAGGAGTTAGCTGGCGGCCACTCCACATGGTTATAAGTCAAGAAGTTCGGCAATTTATAAAATAAAATAAATAAAAATAAATAAAAATAAACTAAAATAAATAATAAAATAAACCTAAACCTACCAATTTAATTAATTTAAAAAATATAAAAAAATAAAGCAAAAAAGCCCTAACCCTAAACCCTAAAACTAACCCTAAACCCTAAAACTTTAAACCTTAAACCCTATTCCCTAAAACCCTAAACCCTAAACCCTAAACCCTAAACCCTAAACCCTAACTGCTAAACCCTAAACCTTAAAACCCTAAACCCTAAACCCTAAACCTTAAAACCTACAAGCCTGAACCTTAAACCCTAAACCCCAAACCCTAAACCCTAAAAACCTAAAAACATAAACCCAAACTAAATAAAGCCTAAAAATATAATAAATAAAAAAACCTAAACCTAAATAAAATGAAAAAATAAAATAAAATAAAAAACCTAAACTAAAACTTAAACCTAAACCTAAAACTAAAAATAAAATAAAATAAAAACTAAATTAAAATAAAATAAATAAAAACTTAAACTAAACTAAATAAAATAAAATAAACCAAAAAACCTAAATAAAATAAAAACTAAACTTAAAAATAAAAATAAAATAAACCTAAAATAAAATAAAATAAAAACTAAATAAAAACCTAAACCTAAAAATAAATACAAAATAAAACCTAAACCCTAAACTAAAAATAAAAAAAAAACTAAACCTAAAATAAATAAAATAAAATAAACCAAACCTAAATTAAAATAAAATAAATAAAACTTAAACCTAAACCTAAAATAAATTAAAGCTAAACTCTAAACTAAATAAAATAAAATAAACTAAAAATAAACCTAAACCTAAATTAAAAAAAATGTAAAAATAAACCTAAAATAAAAACCTAAAACATAAACCTTAAAAAAACCTAAACCTAAACCTAAAAATAAAAAATAAAACTTAAACCTAAAAAATTAAATAAAAAATACTAAACTAAAAAATTAACCTAAACCTAAACCTAAACCTAAAAAATAAACTAAAATAAAAAACCTAAATTAAATAAATAAACCAAAAATAAATAAACAAAACTAAATTGAAATAAAAATAAAAAATAAACTAAAATAAATAAAAAATAAACTAAATAAACCTAAATCTACACCTTTACTTAATTTTAAAAAAAAACCCTAAACCTTAAACCCTAAATCATAAACCAAAAATCCTAAACCCAAAATCATAAACCCTAAACTTACAAACCTAAACTAACAACCCTAAACTAAAACTTTGAAACCTAAACATTAAAACCTAAACTAACCCTAAACCTAAACCCTAAACCCTACCCCAACACTAAACCATAAACCCTAAACCCACTACCCTAAAACCCTAATCCCTAAACTAACCCTAAACCATAAACCTAGAGTTTAAAAAATCCTAATCATTCCCTAAACCTAAACTACTAACCCTAAACCCTAACCTAAACCTAAACTAAAACCTAAACTAAAGCTAAACCTAAACCCTAAACCCTAAACTAACCCTAAATCCTAAACCCTAAAAACCCTAAACCCTAAACCGTAAACCCTAAACCCTAAAAACCTAAAAACTTAAAAACCTAAACTTAAACTAAATAAAACCTATAAATAAAATAAATAAATAAACCTAAACCTAAAAATAAATAAATAAAATAAAATGAAAACTTAGACAAAAACCATAATCTAAGCTTGAAAAAATAAAATAAAACTAAGAATAAAAAACCTAAATAAAATTAAAACTAAACATAGACTAAAAATAAAATAAACCTAAAATAAAATAATAAAACTAAATTAAAAACTAAACTTGAAAAATAAACCTTAAAATAAAACCTATAAATAAATAAAAAATAAAACCTAAACCCTAAACTAAATATAAAAACTTAAACCAAAATAAAAATAAAATAAACCTCAACCTAAACGTAAACCTAAACTAAAAAATAAAACCTAAAAATAAACCAAAAATAAAAACATAAAAACTAAACCTAAAAAAATAAAATAAAAAACTTAACCTAAACCTAAAAATTAAAATAAAAATAAAACTCAACTAAAAAATAAACCTAAACCAAAACCTAAACCTAAAAAATAAACTAAAATAAAAAATTAAACTAAAATAATAAAGTAAAATAAATATAAATAAAAATAACTTATATGAAATTAAAAAATAAAATAAACTAAAATAAATAATAAATAAACTAAATTCACCTAAACCTACCGATTTACTTAATTCAAGAAAAAAACCATAAAATCTATATCTTAAGCCCTAAACCTTAAATGTTAAACCTTAAACCCTAAACCTGCAACCCTAAACCCTAAACTTTAAACCCTAAACCTAAACCCTAAATCGTAAACCCTAAACCTAAACCCTAAACCCCAAACCCTAAATGCCAAACCCTAAACCTAAACCTAAAGTTATTAAATAAATTAAAAAAATAAACTTAAACCCTAAAACCTAATAAACTTAAACCTACAATTTAAGAATGGGCAGAACCTTGACAAGAACATCACCATGAACTAGGCTTAGTCTAGATCTGGTGATGAATGCGAAAGCGGAGGTTGCGATTATCATAGTGGTGGTGGGGGATCTATAAGTGTTGGTGGTTATATAGGTGGTGGACGAAGCAAGCATGGTAATAGAGGCGGGGAGGACAGGGTTACCATGGTGGTGGTGAAGGGAGAGATCGGAGATATGATGGTGGATCCCACTCGAATGGCCAAGGTAGTTCTGATAGGAACTAGAGAAACTGAAGAACGACCCATCTGATCTAGGGTTTTTGATTTGCTCTATGTGTGCTCATTTTTATCTATGATGTCACTTTTGTCTAAGAAAACATTTTATGTTACTTGGTTAATGAAATCGAAAAGAAGAAATGTTGAATCTGAATTTGTTCTCTCTTAAAAAAATAAACACCCTAAACCCAAAAAGAAAACATGAACCCTAAACCTAAAACCTAAACACTAAACCCTAAACCCTAAACCCTAAACCATAAAACCTACAACCCAAAACCCAAAACCCTAAACCCTAAACCCTAAACCCTAAACACTAAACCCTAAACTAAACCCTAAACCCTAAACCCTAAACCTAAACTTAAACCCTAAACCCTAAACCTAAACTAAACCCTAAACTAAAACCTAAACTAAACTAACCTAATTTAAAGAAACCTTAAACCCTAAATCCTAACCCTAAATGCAAAACTTAAATCCTAAACCTACAACCCTAAACCTTAAACATTAAACCCTAAACCCTAAACCATAGACCCTAAAAACACTAAACCCTAAACCCTAATTCCTAATCTAACCCTAAATAATAAGCTAACCCTAAACGTTAAACCCTAAACTAAATATAAATCTTAAAAACCCTAAACCCTAAAGCCTAAATCGTAAACCCAAAACTTTAAACCCTAAATCCTAAAAACCCTAAACCTTATAAAGCCTAAACACTAAACCCTAAACCCTAAACCTCAATCAAACCTAAACCTAAGCTAAACTAAAACCCTAAACCCTAAAAACCTAAAAACCTAAACCTAAACTAAATAATGCATAAAAATAAAATAAATTAATAAACCTAAACCTAAATAAAATGAAAAATAAAATAAAATAAAAACCTAAACTAAAACCTAAACCTAAACCATAAAATAAATTAAAATTTAAAAATAAAAAAAAAACTAAAATATCTGAAATAAAAACTTAATCTAAACTAAAAAATAAATTAAAGCCAAGAAAAAGAAACCTAAATATAATAAAAACTAAACGTAAAATAAAAATAAAATAAAACTAAAATAAAATAAAATAAAAACTAAATAAAATGAAAGCTGAAAAATAATCCTAAAATTATATTAAAAAAACCTAAACCTAAAAAAAAAAACCTAAACCTAAACTAAAATAATAAACCTAAACCTAAACCTAATATAAACTAAACCTAAACCTAAACCTAATATAAACTAAACCTAAACCTAAATCTAAACTAAATAAAATAAAATAAACTTAAAATAAACATAAACCTAAACTAAATAATAAAACCTAAAAATAAACCTAAAATAAAAACCTAAGAACTAAACATAAAAGAATAAAATAAAATCCTAAACCTAAACCTAAAAATAAAAAATAAAACCTAAACCTAAAAAATAAAATAAAAATAAAACTCAATTCAAAAATAAATATAAACCTAAAAAAATAAACTAAAATAAAAACTAGACAAAAAATAAACCTAAAATAAATAAACTAAACTAAATAGAAATAAAAGATAAACCTAAATAAAAATAAAAAATAAAGTAAACTAAAATAAATAATAAATAAACTAAATATACTAAATAAACCTAAACCTATTGGTTTAATTAATTTTTTTTAAAAAAAACTTTAAACCCTAAATCCTAAACCCTAATCCCTAAACCTACAATCCTAAACCCTAAACCCTAAAAAAACCCTAAAAAATTATAAACCCTAAACCCTAAAAGCATAAAATATAAAACCCTAAACTCTAAACCATAAACCCTAAACGCTAAACCTTAACCCCAAACCCTAAACTTAAACATAAAGTAACAAAATAAATTAAAAAATAAGCCTAAACCTAAACCTAAACCATAAGAATGGGCAGAATAACATCACCATTAACCAGGCTCAGTTTAGATCTGACGGTGGAGTTGAAGGCAAAGGTGGCAGTTATCGTAGTGGTGGTGGGGTTTTGGAGGTGCTAATGGATATGGAGGTGGTGGTCGAGCAATGGTGGTTATGGAAGCTGAAGGAGCGACGGAGGTTACATCTGTGGTGGTGGTGGCGGAGAGAGAGATCAGGGATATGATGGTGGATCCCGCTACTCGAGAGGCCAAGGTGGTTCTAATTGAAATTGGAGAAACTAAAGAATAGTCGATCTGATCTACTACTTATGGAACTATGTCTTTACATTAGAGAAGGTTCAATTTATCAAGGGTTTTTGATTTGCTCTATGCAGCTCATTTTTTATTTATGCCATCGCTTGTGCCTTAGAAAACTCTGTGTCTTACTTGGTTGATAATTTTAAAATTATTCTCTATTAAAAAAAACTAAAAACCCAAACCCTAAATAAAAACCTGAACCCTAAACCTAAACCCTAAACCTTAAACCATAAACCCTAAACCTAAAACCCTAAAACCCTAAACCCTAAAACCTAAATCCTAAACCTAAAACCCTAAACCCTATACTCCAAACCCTAAACTAACCCTAAACCCTAAATTAACCCTAAAACCTAAACCCTAAAAGCTAAAAATCTAAACATAAACAAAATAAAACCTAAAAATAAAATAAATAAAAAACCTAAACTAAAATAAAATAATAAAATAAACTAAATTAAAATTAAAACCTAGACCTAAACCTAAAAAAATAAAAAATAAAAATAAAAACTAAAATAAAATAAAAGAAAACCCTAAACTAAACTAAAAAATTAAATGACTTAAATAAAATAAAACTAAACCTAAAAAAATAAAATAAACCTAAAATATACTAAAATAAAAAAATTAACTAAAACCTAAACTTAAAAAAGTAAACATAAAAGTAAACGAAAAAATAAATAAAATAAACCTAAACACTAAACTAAGAAAACCTAAACCTAAAATAAAAAATAAAATAAACCAAAACCAAAACTAAAATAAACTAAAATAAAAGAAATAAAACTAAAATAAATAAAACCCAAACCTAAACCTAAACTAAATAAAATTAAATAAACTAAAATTAAATGTAAACATAAACTAAAAAATAAAACCTAAAAATAAACCTAAAATAAAAACATAAAACCTAAAATCTAAAAAAAATAAAAATAAAAACTAAACCAAAACTTTAAAATAATAAATAAAACCTAAACCTAAAAAATAAAATAAAAGTAAAAATAAACTAAAAAATAAACCTAAACCTAAACTAAACCTAAAAAATAAACTAAAATAAAAAACCAAAAATAAATAAACTAAATAATATAAAAACAAAAATATACTTAAATAAAAATAAATAACAAAAATAAAATAAAATAAACAAAAAAAAACTAAATAAACTAAATAACCTAAACTTACTAGTTTACTTAATTTAAATAAAAAAAGACCCTAGCCCCTAAAACTAAAACTAAACCTACAACCATAAACCCTAAAACTCAAACCCTAAACCTAAACCTAAAATTAAACCTAAAAATAAAATAAAATAAAAAATAAAAACTAAACTAAAAAATTAAATAAAAACCTAAATTAAACTAAAAAATTAAATAAACCTAAATAATATAAAAACTAAATGTAAAACCTAAAATAAAATAAAACCTAAATAAAAACCTAAACCTAAAAAATAAACCTAAAAATAAATAATAATAACCAAAACATAAAAGAAACAAAATAAAATAAACATAAACATAAACTAAAATAAATAAAATATAAACCTAAAGCTAAAGTGAACTAAACTGACACCTTAAACTAAATAAAATAAAATAAACTAAAACTAAACCTAAACATAAACTAAAATATAAAATATAAAAATAAACCTAAAATAAAAATCTAAGACTAAAACCTAAAAATTAAATGAAATCCTAAAATAAAAAAAATAAAACATAAATGTAAAAAAAAATAATCTAAAAATAAACATAAACATAAACCTAAATCAAAACCTAAATAATAAATTATAATTAAAAACCTAAACTAAAATAAAAAATCCTAAAATAAATAAATTAAACTAAATAAAAATAAAAAATAAACCTAAATAAAAAAGAAAAGATAAAATTAACTAAAATAAATAAAAAATAAACTAAATAAATTTAAACGTACGAGTTTACTTAATTTAAAAAAATAACCCCAAACCTAAAATAAACCCTAAACCCTAAAAAATCATTAACCTTAAACCTTAACCCCGAAACCATAAATCCTAAACCTAAACTATAAATTCTAAAAAACCATAAATCTTAAACCCTAAATCCTAAACCCTAAACCACACTACAACTCTGAACCCTAAACCCCTAACCCAAAGCCCTATAACCATTAAACCTAATCCCTAAACCCTCAAAACCCAAAACCCAAAACCCTAAACCCTAAACCCTAAACCCTAAACATATTTTCACTTTTTGGCCTGAGCTGGGTTATATTTTTGACTTCTTGCATCTATTTTGGCTTGGTGGTTGTAACATAGTGGTTCCTATCTGTTTAGCCTGGGTTGGCTTAGTTTTTTCAACCTGGTGGCTGTTATCTTCTCTAGAATGTTACTCTTGTTGATGGTGGATGAGATGGTTTTTGCTCTAGCTTTATTCTATTTTTTGCACTAGTTGGTTTGTTGGCTCTCCTCTTGAACTCGAATTACTTTTTCCTGGTTTTTCATGGTTGAATGGGTGGCCTTCCTAGTGAGAACTATTGTTGGTTGTTGCCTTTCTAGGCCTCCTTTTGGAGAGTGTCCTGGCAACATTTTTAGGGGTTGCCTCCCAGTTCCTTATTATTTATTGTTGCATCTTTCTTTTGCCTTAGTATTATGTTTGGTTATTTTCTTAGGATTAGCCTTTATTGGATGCGTTGTTTAAAATAGGTTTTATATTGTTATTATGCTTCCTATCAGGTTTGTTTTTATTATTGAGGAAGTTTGCTTTTTTGGCTAGTCTTAAATTCCTTACTTTTATGTTGTGTGGTGCTTTTTTGGTTTTCTACTTTTCCTTGGCAACTAGGGATGCATCCTTTGTTGGTTACTTATGATGGGCTATTCTCTAATGGTTTCCTCATGGTTTCTTTACTTAGTTGGTTTGTTGGAGGACTTTTAGTTGTCCTTGGAGTCTTGGTTGTTTGATTTTTTTCCTTGTTGGTCTTTTCCTATTTCTTGGACAAATTGCTGAAGCCTTTTGATGTGGTGGCCAAACCTTTGCTGAGCCTTTTGTATTGGACTTTTTAGTTTTTAGTGGTTGGTAGCTTTCTTTGCCCCCTTTTGTGTGGATATTTGGTCTTCTAGTGATTTTCACTTACCACATCTTATGTTTCCCGCTACTCGAGAGGTCAGGGTGGTTTTGATGGAAACTAAAGAATTTGAAGAACGATCGATCCGATCGGCTGCTTATGGAACTGTGTCTTTGTAGTAGAGATAGTTCTAGTTATCAAGGGTTTTTGATTTGCTCTATGCATGCTCATTTTTTATCTATGTCATCACTTGTGTCTTAAAAAACTTGGTGTGTGTGGTGTTTCTTTTTGAGATGTGGGACACCTTGCAGATCTTAGGGGTACTTGTTGAAATGATCGGATATGAAATTAAGCAAAGATGCACTCTCTTGAAAAATAGAAATCATTACCTTATAATGGACCTAATCACTTAATAATGACTCCTAAGGCATGATGGGTCTTCCACTGTACAAGAGATCTTTCCCTTACTTTTCATGGAAAAGTAAAGTATGATTTATATTAAGCCAGGTTCATTAAGTTCCCTATGGATGCAAGCCTCCATAGTTAATTACATCCTAAGTGATGTGAATCCCATAAGAATACTCTCAATTAAAGTAGCAATTAAGGTCTCTAAAGATTTCAAGGATATACCATGAAAGGATTAGTTGTATTGGAAAATCAAGTGGGAAAACTCAAGGAGAAGACTTATTATCGAAGCCAAAAGAAATGAGTAAGGAATGCTCTTGATACTAGAATACCTAGTGAGCATTTAACCTATCCTATAATTGGGCTTTATAATTTTGAAATTAAAAAAAATATCAATTTTGTTAAAGTTTACATGCATTATAAAGCTAGGACTTATAATCCAACAACTCAAGATTGTGGAGATGCCTAAGAGGTGAGGATTTATGCTTGTAGCCTAAAACAAAATATCCACCTTAAATCCTAAATCTATGGAGCTTTAGCATAAGAAAAAGCGTGACCTAAATCTATGAAAATGGGCATATACTTTAACTCCATAAGTGAGGATAAACCGTCTAACAACTAGACTTACAACCGCTTAGAGTGGTAGCTAGCTAACACCTCCTATGCTTTAAATCTATGAAGTTCGGTCATATGATTTGAAAGATTAGTTAGCTATTATTTAATTAGAAAGAAACTAAATCCCTTAAACCCACTTTCTTAGAGACTAGAGCATGAGTGGTATGATCATATGACTTAGTCTAGTGCAAAACATTTTCTAATTTTATTAATTTTGATACTTCATTTTGACATAGGCTTTGGGTTTTTGATGCCTACATGCATGATGAAATAAGGTTGTTAGATAAATCAAAAAGAAAGGGGTGTTTTCCAACACAAGGGATGCCCTAATAAGTCAAGAATTCCACTATCATGTAAGGATGGAAAAGTAATCCCAAGATAAAGCCTTTTGGCCAATGCTCATCCTAATCCCCCCAAAGAACTAATCATAATTCTTATTTCAAAATTAAATTAAAAATAGAAAATAAAATCTAACTACACCAACAAGACTAGTGTTAGCTAAACACACATATAACCTAACCAATTATATTTATAATTTGAACTTAGCACCCTTCACATGGGTAATAGACCCCACCTATCCTAACTTTGATTATGCTTAGAGGCATAAGAAACCTGCAAAGATAGCATTGATATTTATCTTTAAGTGACCTCTTAAAAATAATCCCTTGCAAAAAACATGATTAGGCTATTCAAGGCCTACCATCCAATCTATAAAACATACACCCTAACATCCAGTCCAAAATAATACATCACAAAACAAAACATACATCACAACATGCATCGTCCTAACATAAGACTAGAAGTGGTGACTTAATCTAATGTGTGTGTGTATTAAGGCTTGTGTGGTATGTCCTAACTAGGCTTTAGAGTTAAGATTTTCTAAGTGTAGAAATATTCTATTTAAAGGGTGGTTTCACTTCAAGCACTCTAATTGATTTGCAAGTTTTAATTTATGTTTTCTTTTGTTTCATATGACCTACACCTACCAACAATATGTTGTAAAGAGAAGAAAAGAGGTTGCACTCTTTCATCCCTACCTTAAATCACTTTTAAAGCATGCTATTTTAATTTAGTTCTCTTTAGTGAATAGCTTATTACAAATTTTAGATTAATCCTAAGTTTAGGTTCTATTTAAATAATTATATCCAATGTGAAAGGCTTCTCAAGATTAATCTAATTGAAATACTATCACATGACACATGCTAAATCATTCATTTTCATCACATGTAACATGCATATGATTAAGTCTTAAGTATACCTACACATACAATATATTTTAGCACACTTGAATAATGTATGTGTGTATGTACATTTGAAGCTTTATATTCCCCTTTGATTGAACTATTTTATCATATTATTTTAAGGCTCTATCTAAATTCTTATACAAAAATATGTAATGATGAAATTAAATAGGTACATGTCATTATTAACCAGGGAAGTGAGGTAATCAAATGACCTCCTTGGGGCTAGCTAAAGGCTCATATTCCCGAGCTGTCCAGACTATATACCATTACATTTAAACCATATGTAAATTTAAATGCATGAACATAAGAAAGAGACCTACAAATCAAATAATCAATTAATTCAATCACTTGAACAATTGAAAATGCATGTATTTTTAATAAAAAGGAAGGATTACCATTCTCTAATTAAATACACACAAGTATATATAAAATACATAAGCAAGTATGTGCCTTTCTTAAACTAGGGAAGTGAGGTAGTCAAATGACCTCCATAGGGCTAACTAAAGCCTTATATTCCCAGGATGTCCACACTATATACCGCTTGTTGTAGATTCATACACATGCATTCATAATTTGGAGAATCAAAATCATGCAAAAAAATGATATTTAATTTGATTGAATCATTTATGTATATGAATTAAAGCCTCATCCAAATTCTAGTATTGAAATACGTCAGAATAAAATACAATGTTGTATATGTCATTGTTAAACCAGGGAAGTGAGGTAATCAAATGACCTCTTTGGGGCTAACTAAAGCTATTCTGGGATGTCCGACTATATACCCATTAACATTCTCACTTATATAAATCAATACATGAATAAAAGGAAAGGAGCTTCACTTCATACATTTAAGCTATAATCACATACATCTCTTATGTATTTATAACTAGCATTCATAACATTTGTATCCATTCATTCATATGCTTTGGAGAATACATTTGGATTAAATAGTGATAATAGCCATACATATTATAAAATAAATCAACACATGCAAGCTTGACATAAAGAAAAACCATTTGATTTAACTAATTTTGAAAAGATGAATATATGATTTTAATTTACATACAACATCTAACATGATTGGAAAAGAATGAATACATAAACATGTAAGATTATTTAATTAAATTAATTTTTAAGGATAATCAAATTAAATAAAAGCATTTAAAGAAAAGCAAAGCTTTTTAATTATTAATTTTAATTTTATATTGATTTGGTTTGAAGAAATGAGCAAAAGTTTGCTGATTCTAACCCATTCCCATGTTTGTGATTTTATTTGGTTTAATGATAAGTAATTAAGTTGATTTTATTGGTTAACTAGGTTGTACTATGCATTAAATTCATTAATTTACCCTTACCTATGTTGCCTTAATTTAATTAACCAAGTAATTATGAGCCAAAATGATATGTATATACATTGGATATTAAATAAGCAATAAACCTAAGAAATGAAAGAGGCCTAATGCAATTGGCTTTACAATTAGAGATTAATTAAGTTAAGAAACTTAATTAAATACTTTTATAGTTTTCTTACACATGTGGGTTAACCATAATTTCCTTAAATATTTTTAGGTTATTGAATGCCCAAAGATTTACCCATGAATTGATTAGTTAATATTTCATGTGATTATAGTTTGAAATTGAATAATTAAGCAATTTAATTAATGAATTAGACCATTAATTAATCCCAAATTAATTAATTTTCATTCAAGTGAAATGGACTTTGGGAAAATATTGGGAAAGAGTTTCCAAACTCATTTCCCATGCCCATTCACTATTTTATAATGATTGGCAAGCTTAATTAATGATTTCCGCTTAGAATATTAAATTTAATTAGAAAAGTAATGCAAGTTAAGATAGCCAATTTCCCTAATTAACCAAGCCATAAATCCCAAGAAAATTATGGGAGGCATAGGTCATCCCATTAATCATCCTCAAAAAGTTTGGGATTAATTACTTAGGTAAATAAATAGTAATTAAGCTAATTAAGTTTTCACCTAAACTTAAATTAAGCCTTAATTACTATTCAAAATTAATTGGGAACAATTTTAATTGAATTTTCTCTGAAATACCTTCAAAAGAATTATTTACTTGCATTTTTATGATTTTTCTATGATTTGTTATAATTTTTCAAAGTTTCAGTTGATTTAAATGATTTTACATGATTTTTATAAAGTCCATTAATTTATTTTAACTATTTGAACTTCAGA
This sequence comes from Cymbidium sinense, assembly GCA_021442155.1. NCBI lineage: Eukaryota > Viridiplantae > Streptophyta > Magnoliopsida > Asparagales > Orchidaceae > Cymbidium > Cymbidium sinense. Next base: position 371,321,042 of record CM038214.1, on the reverse strand, counting down.
ATGCAATATCTAATCAAATCCTTTGACTTGAAATTTTATGGTAGGTAGATTTTAAGCTCAATTTTATTTTCATAAATTTCAAATCAATCTAATGTGGCTTTTTTGGTTTAATTGATGAAATTTGATTGCCTATAAAACTTAAATTAAGATCAAAATATTCAGAAAAATTTGGGGCTTCTGGATTCATTCGATTCCTCTCAAAAAGACAAATCCAATGTGCCATTATTTGCAATTTTTAGTTAAGTATTTTATTTTATTTATAAATTTTTGAAGTTTTAGGTGTTTTTAATCAATTTTCAAAAAGCATAAAATCCCTAATTTCTAACTTAACCCAGTCAGCGTCTACATGGTGTTGACTTGACCACATGGTGATGAGTGACTGGCTGGCCTGGTGCCACATCAGCAGATGAGCGAGAATGTGAATAAGGTCATGCGGATTGGATCTGACCATCCAATCATGGATCGGATGATCCAAGTTGATACATGCGATCCACATTATCTAAGCTGTGTGATCCGCCAATCAGATCTGCATGATTCACACAATCTGAGCCATCCGTCTCCCTGAATAGGAGATCGGATGTTGGTGGGTGATTCGGTGGAAGAGGCCGATGAAACGCTATTTTGAGAGTGAATTTTGTGATTCTTGTGAAAATATTGAATGGAAAACTTCATTTTAAGCTCAATGTTTTGGCGATCTTCATCAAAAATCACTCCAAATCCATGGGGATGATGTAAAAAAAATGAAAGGGTAATCTAAAGAAAATTTCTAAAATTGAGTAAAAATTATTACACATAAAAGAACCAAAGGCCAACTACAGTTCTTGAAATTTACCTCACCGAGGATAATTTTTGGTGGTAGTGATGATCTGAGTGCGCTCCTCAGGGCAAGAAGAAGCTTTGAAATTGGTTCGGGCTTTTGCTTCACATCAAAATAATGTATCCACCAATGGGCATCGCTTCGTCACCAAAATCCACTTGATTTGATAGTTTTTGTTCAAAAACCAAATGGCAATGGTTGCTAGTTGGTTTTGGAGCTCATGGAGAGTGGAATGAGTGTGTGAGGAAGAGTTTTTTCCTTTCTATTTTTGGTCTCCTTGCAATGGCCAAAAATAAACTCATTCATGGTGATTATTGGTTTCATGTGGGTGTGCTTTGCATGGGGTTGTTGGGAATCTCCTGAGGTGGCATAATTTGGTTGGCCAAGGCATGGGAGGTGGCTGTCCTAGCAAAGGGGAGTGGATGTCCTTCCCGCCAAGTATTCCAATGCACGGCACGATTTCTCCTTCGCATGAGTGATGCCTGACCCAACCATCTCTTGGGTCAGGTTGGATAGTATCCTTGGAGCTTAGATGGACTAATGAATGAGTGTCAAGTGGCCAATGAAGAGAAATTACCATTTACATAGGTGTTTTGTCATATGTGATACCCTTAGCCCAAGGTTAGAGTGGTCATTTGGCATTAAATTTGATTTAGGCTGATTTGAAATGAGTCAAAAGTTAGTTGGACCAAATTTTATGTCGTTTGGAGTTCATTTGTTTAAGATTGGCTCAATTTTACCCATTTGGGTCAAATTGGATCAAAATGGGTTAGGTTGACAAATTGGTCAAATTAGATCAAACTAAGGGTTAGGTCAAGTTCATATGACTATTCAGAGAGGATTGTATGCTTTGGTTTGAATTAATTTGGATTTAGTTTGGTAGGACCCTGCCACTACTAATTTTTATGCTTTGGTTTGAACTAATTTAGTTTGGTAGGACCCTACCACTACTAATTAGATCAAACAAAAGAAGGATTTAGAATTTGATTATTTCCACTGACTAATTTTCTTTTCCTTTGGTCTTGATGAAAGTGGTAGGACCCTGCCACAACAATAATTGGCTTCTATGATATCTTCTAAAAGAGAGGTAGAATTGATGTACCTACTCTTTTATGGTGCCCAAAATTTCTTCTATTAGATTTGATGATTCTAACTCTTTATCAATAGTGACACCATGAAAGTTTAGAATGGGGGTATCTCTACCTGAGTTGAAATCCCTAAAGACATCAATTCCATCAGTACTGCTATTTTATGGATTACGACCATTATTGTGATAGTCATTTTGGGAGTTGTCTTCTTTTGGGAATTAGGATTCAGATAATTTGAGTCATACTTATCTAAATTGGATAAGACACAAATCCTTATTGATCTTATTCTTGGCTTTCAAAGGAAATTTTATGGCTTTTCTCCTTTGGTTAGGGAAACTCAGAATCATACATAGGTCAAACTGAAGAAATGGCTTCTTGTCTGCTCCTCCTCTCTTTTGATGGTCGTGAGGGCTGGAATCTTTGCATTGCTAGAAAGAGAACCATATCAGACATTCTCTTGAATTTTGTTTACTTGAATTGTTAACTTGATTTGATTGTTGAATTGGAACCCACATTTTACAAATTTAGGAAAACTAAATGGGGTTAAAATATAGGAGAGATTTCTACTTTTGTTTAGGTGTTGACCTCATTTTTAGAATGAGCTCTCAACCCATACATCATAGAAATAAGATTCCTCTTAGACTTTAAGAGTTCCTTAATCAAAAGACACATCTAGTGATTAGATGGATACTCAAACCTAGCTCTAGAGACTTAGAAGTTATCCATAGGAATAGGTCATGCCTTAGGGGTGTTAGGAAAATTTCCTACCCTTAACTTCAACCATTCCTCACTTTCCTACTTTCAAGTCAAACTCCAAATCAATCTTAATTTATTTTATCCAAATTTAAATCAAGTCCATTTGATTGAAATCCATGATTGAAACACATGATCAAAATTCATTAAAATTTCCTAAGTCCAAAATTTTCCAAAGTCCTTAATATTCTCTTAAGGACTTAACCAAAATCATGATCTAAATCAAATCAAATCTTTGAGATTTTCTCATAATCCATTTATATTCTATTTTATATTTACGTATATAAATAAAATATAAATTCAAACCAATCAATTCATGAAATTTTCTTAAGTACCGTAATTTTCCATTAAAGGAGATAGCCTAAACTTTGATCAAATCAATTCAAACTCATGAGATTTTCTCAAAACTCATTTATATTCATTTATATTCACATATATAAATGAAATATAAATATAAATAAATCAAATCAATGGTAAAAATTAAATTCCAAATTTGAAATCTCCTTAAATCATTCATTTTCCATTAATGAACTTAGCCTAAATCTTGATCAAACCATATCAAAGTCATGGGATTTTCTCATAATTCAGTTATATTCTCATTTATATTCACATATATAAATTAAATATAAATATAAATCAATCAAACCAAATTCAAAAATTCAAAACCCTATTCCAAATCCTGATTAAACCACTTAAAATCCTTGAAATTCTCTTATGATCCATTTATATTCTCATTTATATTCACATATATAAATAAAATATAAATTCAAACAATCAAAACCTATTCCAAAAATCAAACCCAAATCAACTCAAAATCCAATCTAAGCCTTTCAAGTAAAATTATTGAACTTAGCCAAATCAACTTCAAATCAAACCAAACTGTTGATTTTCTCTCATGAATCAATCAACCCTACAATCATGAGCTCATATATAAATCCAAACTTCAATCACTCAATCAAAACCCAAGTCAAAAATCAAACCCAAAACCCTTCATATTCTTTCTTTGAATATGAAATTGTCAAATGGATCAAAACCCATTTGACTTCAAACCACTTATAAATGGATTTATATTTCAATCATGAGTCCATTTACAAGATCAACAAACTTTAGATCAAGCTTTGACCAAGCCATTTGACTCACTTAGGCTCACTTGACCCAAAGTGACCTAAAGTACCATTATGAGCAAAATTTTGATCCTAACCAAATTGGATTGAACCAAACTCATATATCCCTCTCATCATGATCAACAATCATCACGTGATGATCAATCAATCAAATTGGGTCAAACTAAGTCAAACATAAGGGTTGACCAAGTCAACACTTAACCCAAAATAAAACCTAAAATAGCCAAATTCCACCATAAGACAAATTAATTGAAACCATTGATCTAAGTTCACTCATTTCTTATGTTTGACTTGACCCCCGCCATCATTTGAGCCTAACCTAGCCTAATTGGCCTCTTGACCCAAGTTGACCCATTTTGATCTAAAGGGTCAAAATGTGTCAAAACTTGATCTAAGCCAAATTGATCCAAACCAATGGGTCAAGTCCATTCCAAATCACTTGTGGAACTTGACCATAGCCTCCATTAGCCAATTAGACCTAACCTTGCCCAATTGACCTTAGACCCAACATGACCTAAAGGGGTTGTGTTGAGCCAAATTTGAACATAACCAAAATTGATTGAAAACAAAGATACCAATCCACTCCATATGACTCACCAAACCAAAACCTACCCTTGACCTACCTCAAATAGGTCAAATGGGTCAAATAGTGAAACTTGACCCATTTGACCTACATGAAGTCATATGAGCCAAATTCAAAACTACACCAAATTGAATCAAACCAAAGCCACCAAGACATTTCAAATGGTCATAAGAACTTGACCCAACTCTTGGTTTGACCCAATTTGACATATTGGTCAACTTGACCCAAGTTGACCCATTTTGACCTAAATGGGTCAACATGAGCCAAACCCTATCAAATGAATTCCAAATCTCATGAAACTTGGCCAAACCTAGTTTTTCCACATACCTAATAGTAAAATGACCATTCTACCCTAAGCAATAAAACAAAATTTTGGCTTAACCCTTGGGTAATTTGGTCATACCCACTTCACATTCACCTGAGGCTTTCATAAAAGCTGAAGAGGACCTAGGGGAGAGTGGTGCACCCAACCCAATGGGTTTGGGTCAGCCCATTGGGTCAAAATGCTAGCCCGACCCTATGGGTCAAAATGCAAAATTCAAACTCCCTCTCAAACTCAAATTCAAGCACATGGGAGGTTGGAAATCCACTCTTTGGCTCAAACTGGCCATGTGCACACCCTTAACTAATAAAAAAACCCACTGCCTATGATCAATTGGATCAAAATGGAAAGAGCATTGTCGACCGTCCGATCCTTCCAGGGAGAGATATACTCCCCCTAATTCAATTCAATTCTCTCTTCCACTCTATCGATTGAAGCTAAGGAACTCAGAGCAAGCATCATAGAGTATTCCCAAGCTTCTTAGAGAGGATTTGAAAAGCCATTTCTTAGATTTCAGACTTTGAAAATAGGGGAAGTCCATTGAGAGCAAACTTCCTCTTCACTCAATCTCCATCCAATTGCTCTTGCATACTTCATCAAGGAGCTAAGTTGAGTGCACCCAAGCTTCATTTGGAGTTTCGTCAGTAAGGAAGGATTGAATTGGATCCTCAAGCTCAAGTGCTCTTCCTTCTCAACCAAATAAAGCATCTCTAAGGGAATTGAGAGCCGGTGATCACCTCCAGCAAGGTATGGGATTTTTTGACCATTAAACTTGATATGGTGTGGAGCTTTGTGAAATAAATTTTCACCCCATCAATTTTTTACCGTTGGATTTGCCGCTCTTTAGCTTTAGATGGTGTAGGTTGAGTTTAATTTGAATCCATACTAGATCAAGCTTGGATATTCCCCTTGATCATGGATGATCTCTATTGATCAAGTGGAAGAACATGGGAGATTTCAACCGTCCATCCGTGCATTTTAAATGGACGGCTGAGATAGTTCTGCGCATTTAGATATCTATTAATTACTTTAAAATTACGGGGAGATCCTTGACCGTCCGATCTTTGATCAAACGCGGATCAAGCATGTGCCACCACATCTTGGATTTGACTACTGGCCCACCCAATGCGACCATCGCCACAATTAATTTCTAATGAACTTAAGGATCTTCTAAAAAATCTTAACTCTCTCTAGAAAATTTAGAAACGATTGAAATAAAATCTTTATAAAGATAATTAAACTTAGAATATTTCAAAATTAATTTCAATGGGTTTTAAACTATGCTTTTCTCTGAATTTGTGTTTTATTAGAAAGTTTATTTTGCTATTTACTTTTTAATTAGGCCTCTGATTAATCCCAAATTTCTTGGGTATGTTTTAGGGGATGACTTCTACCTCCCTAATTTTCTTGAGATTTATTGAAGGCTTGATTAGAAGAATCACACATGAATTTCCTAATTACTCTCCTTATGTAATTAAGGATAATTAAGCTATAATTAGTGATTTTAACCCATGATTAGGGTTGATTAAGGTCAGATCCAGTAAGTAGGAGGTTTATGGAATATTTTTGGGGCATTTCCCTAAACTATTTCATAAACCCCCTTTTCACTCCTTAATCACCTCTTAATTAAGGGTTAATTCATTAATTATCAATTTAATTAATTTCTAAAATTCTAAAAAGTTCTAGAACTTTATTAATCTACTTTGGGTAGATCCTTAGGTGTTTAATAGCCTAAGTTCAATTAAGAAAATTAAAACCCAATTCACATGTGTGAAAGGGTGTTTTGAAATTACTTAAGCTAAACCCCTTAGCTTAATTAACTTTTAATTTAGAGCCAAATTGGATTAGGCCTCTTTCTTATTAGGTGCATTGAAAATTTAAATTTTTTATGAGTTTTATGTCATTTCATTTGCTCAGAATTATTTGGTTAATTATTTTAAGGTGGTGTAGGTAAGGGTTAATTAAGTTACTTAATTCATACCTTAACCAAACCAATGCAGAAAATTGGATCTAATTATCTAAAATTAAAAAAAAATATCAAACACATGTGAGAATTGGTTAAAAATAGCAAACTCATCTCACCTTTTAAAAATTAAATCAAACTTCAAACTAAATGACAATCACTTTGAGTTCACTTTGATTTATTTTAAATTTTTTTATTCTATAAGAATGTCTTTAAGATTTAAGTGAACTTGTTTACATGCTTTCATTACTTTGAATCTTTCCCCAACATGTTATCTTTGTATGTCATGTGGTTTCATGCATTCATACTTTTCAAATTAAAATTTAAAAATGAAATTGTTTATTTTATGTCAAGTTTGCATGTGTTGGCTAAAGTTAAAATATGAATGGCTATTATCACTACTAAATCCATATTATTTTCAAAATGCATAAATCAAATACCAAATATGAAAGTATGCTACTTATATTTTAATTATGAATTTGCATGTGATAGATTATAATGGCATGCTTAGCATAGGTTTCATTTCTTTCTTATGTTGGTATAGTTTTGAATAGGAGTTGGTAAGATGTAGGGTTCATTTGAAAAGAACCCAACACTTACTTAATTCCATACCCTATTCATCCCTATGCTATTACTTAAGAAGGTTTACATATATTTGCATACATAAATTGCATAAATAAAATGAATCCATTAAACAACTTTTGCATTCTCCTTTTCTATTTCATTTCTTTTATACATATATTTGTATTTAAGGAAAGTGGTATATTAGCCTAGACAACCCCAAGGTTGCGAGGTTTTGGTAAGTAGGTCTTGTACCTTACACCTCCTGTTAACCATGGCGTTGTACTCACTTATGCCTTTCTTACTTTCAAGTGTGTATGTGAAAATTTGGATAAGGAAATCTTTTTCTACTTAAGAAAAATCATGCATATTCAACTTCTAAATTTCCTTAAATGGATTACTTAACATGCATCATAAAGTGAAATAATCTCATTTGAATGTATAGATATATTAGGGTCCATCCATATGCATGTTATATATACTGGGAAAGAAATGAAATAGTGTATGTTATGTAAATTTTGATTCATTTTATTTAATCTTAAAATGCCTTTCTTTTTTAATAGATTTGTTTAGAGTTCATCTAAACTTAGGATTAATTAAAAAATTTAATCAAAAAATTCACCTAAATAAAACTAAAATGTGAATCTACTTTAGAAATTAATTTGGTTAGGGAAAGAAAGAGAAGTTCTCATCTCTTTCCCTATCTTTATACCTTAGTAATTAATTGTAGGATACACTTAAACCAAATCAAAACATGAAATAAAATCAATCCAAAACAATTAAACAACTCAAATGAAACCCTCCTCTAAGTTGAACATCTTCTTCATACATAGAAAATTTGAACCTAAAGCCATAGCTAGGCATTCCACACAAGCCTTCAAAGCACACATATTAGCCTAAGTCACCACTTCTAGCTTTAGATTAGGTCGATGCATGGTTTGATGTTTGTTTTATTTTGTGATATAAGTTCTAGACTGGATGTTAGGATATATGCTCGTAGAATGAATGGTAGGACATTCTTAATCTAACTATTCCTTTTTATAGGCGATTCTGCTTAAGGGGTGCTATCATAAATAAAAATATAAATGCTTTTGCTTGCAGGTGCTTTATATCCCTAAGCATATCCATTGGCCAGGTGGACTTAGTCACCCATGTGTGGGGTGATAAGTCCAATATACATGCTTGGGATTTGTGTGTTTTGTTTTAGAAAATCTTTATTTTCCAGGTGTTAAGTAGATTTCCACTTTTCCTTTTCATGTAAATTTATGCAATTAGGGTTGTGGAATGATTATTATGGGGATTAAGATGAGCATTGGTCATAAGATCCTATCTTATGCACCATGCAAAGCCTTGGAGCATCTACTTTCCAACCATCCAAAAGAAGGAACCAAAGAAGAAAGAAGAAATAAAGCTTGAAGACCCCCATAATAATGAATTCCTTGCTTAATTATAATTTAATTCATTTGTAATATAGGTTGTATAAGGATAGAGATTAGCTACCCACATTTGATAATTTTGGCTTTGTGTAGTGGTGCCTGACCACAACGGCCTTTTATTATTTTGCGATTAGCTTTATAAATTGGTTGATGATTTGTTTAGCTTTTGAATTAAGTGGCATGCTTTTCCTAGTTTCTTCCTTGCTTTATTTATGACCTGGATGTGGATTAGGATCTTTGGGAAAAAATAAATCTTTTATCCAACTTAACAACTCAAATTAAAAATAAATAACTCATAACATCATCTAAAGCTTAGGTTTAAAATCAAGATAAAAGAATTAGCAACCCCTTAGTTGGATGAGCATTTCTTTTGTAATATCATGCATAAATGCATCTTATTTTACTCTTGATTGGAGGGCTTCCACCTTTGAGAAAGTTGGCTTGACCTTTGAGAGCCATGTTGGAAACTCACCTCCTCCTTTCTCGCTGATTTTGGCCAATAACCTTCTTTCTCATGCATTAGGCATATGAATCCTATTAGCCCGTGTCAAGGTAATTATCTAAAAATAAAAATAAAAAGAAATTTGAATTGCATTAGATTTAGGTCATTTGAAGCATGCCCTTTGCATGATCTAATATCTTTAGAAAGTGAGTTTAAGGACTTAGTCTCTTTCTAAATAAATAATAGTCTAGCTATCTTGCATAAGCATAAAGACTTGCCTATATATATTTAAAATCATAGGAGGAGTTAGTTGGCATCCTCCCCAGGTGGTTGTAAGTCTAAGTTGTCGTGTGATTTGTCCTCTCTTGTGGAGATAAACCAAATACCCATTTTTGCCTTAGATTTAGGTTGTGCTTTCAGCCCTTGCCAAAGCTCCCTAGATTTAGGTTCTGAGGTTGCTTCTCTCCTTTGTGGGCCATAAGCTTAATTTCTCACCTCTTAGGCATTTCCTTAATCTTGTGTTATGGAATCATAAGTCCTAAATTTCTAATGAAAAATTTAACTCAAACAAACTAAATCAATTTCAAAAATGTAAAGCCCAAACATAGGATAATTTGAGATGCTTGTTAGGCTTCATAACATCGTGAAAATCTCCTACTTATCTTCCATTTTTACTTTGATAATAACACCCCCAACCAATTGATTGATAGTCCTTTCCTTTTGAAATATTTGAAGACAACAATCATTTACCTTAATCAAGAGTTTTCCTAAGAATCCCAATTTCTTAGGATGTAATTAACTATAGCGGCTTGCCCTTATAGGGAACTTAATGAACCCAGTTTAAAATAAATCCTGCTTACTTTTTCATGTAAAGTAAAGAAAGAATCTCTAGCAGACCCATCATCCTTAGGATTCCTTATTGAGGTGATTAGGTCCATTAAAGGGTAGTGCTTCTATCTTTCAAGATAGTACACTATTTCCTTGATGACATACTCGATCACCTGAATAAGTACATCTATGGATCTGCATGGCATCTTAAAAAGATGAATTTTTATAGGCTTGCCTCTTTCATTTCTCCCAACATATTTGAAAGGTGACTCCCATATTGGAAAATTTTCACCACAAGAGGAGTGACTTTGAATTTGATTTAAATTTAGAACCCACATTCAACAAATTTAGGTATGTTAAATGGGGTTCAAATGTTTTGGAGAGGCCCTTAATTGATGTTTCCATTAGCTCACAATTTGATTTTCTATTTTGGACCCTCATTTAACAAATTTGGGTATGCTAAATGGAGGGCTCAATTGAATTTGTTTTGGATTTGATTTTGGAATCTTCACTTAGAAAATTTATGTATGCTAAATGAGATACAAGTGCATGTTTAAAAATAAAGTTTGAATGCATTTTTGTTATTTGCGATGATGTGTGTCATGTGTTTGATTTGTTGAATTCCATTTGAAAATGGGATCCTTACTTAGAAAATTTTGGTATTCTAAGTGATGCCCAATGTGTTTGATGTATTTTGATTTGATTTTGAAAAATGAGACCCTTACTTAACAAACTCGGTATATTAAGTAGGGCTCAAGTGTGCTTGATGAGTTTGTTTCATTTTGTTTTGAAAAAAGAGAACTTCTACTTAATAAATGTGGTATGTTAAATAAAGTTCAATAAAGTTCAAATTGTTTTCAATTTTAAAAAGGTGGGACTGTCATTTGACAAATTTGGGTATGTAAAATGGTGTTCAAGTGTTTTGATTTATTTATCATTTTAAAAAGGGAACTCTACTTACCAAATGTGGTATGTTATGCAAAATCCAATTTGATTATGATTTTGAAAAATGGAATTCTCATTTGACAAATTTGGGTATGTCAAATGGAATTCAAATGTGTTTTAATCTTTGGTGATTTTGGAAAAGGGGACTTTGAGTTAACAAATTTAGGTATGTTAAATGGAAATCAATTATATTTTTATTTTTGGTTTTCAAAGATGGATATTTGTGTGTGATGTTTCTTTTAAAAAGAGAAATTCCAACTTTGCACATGTAGGATGTGCTAAATGTAATTTCAATTTTATGGCACGATCTTGTTCGAAAATAAAATCGTCATTCAACAAGCTTAGGTGTGTTGAATGGAGATTACTATTTTGAAATATGTGTTTTTTCAAAAAGGATTTTAAAATTATTTGATTTTAAACTTTTAAAAGAACCTCCATGTAATAATCATGGATATTGTTGCAAGAGGTTTGGTTATCTTTAAATGTATATATTTTGTCATGTGAATTTTAATTTGAGAAGTGCTATTTGAAATTATATATTTTTTTCCAAAGAGTTTATTTTCTTACATATGAAATGAACATTGCCTCACCAAGAGAATGGTAAAGAGGTTCTAAATTTTTAGTCATGTCCTTTAGTTAATTAAAATTTTTATTTACCTATTGAGGGACTCGATAGGTTTTTTAAGACCTACATGGGTGAGGTCTTAAAAGCTAAAGGATGTTACTCAACCTAAAGATGAAATAGGCTAAGTGCCAATGGAAAGAAAGATAGTCTTGGAATCATATAAAATACAAGTCCACTATAGATGTTTGGAGACAATAATTGTTACTAGAGATGGAGAGAGGAACCCTCCCTAGTGGAGTCTCTAGAAAAATTTGTGGTATTTTTTTTAGATGTGGGACACCACACAGATCTTAGAGGGTACTTATTATAATTATCAGGTATGACATTAAGCAAACATGCAGTATCTCAAAAGATAGAAATCATCACCCTATAATGGGCATAATTACCTAATAAGGACTCCAAAGGCATAATGGGTCTTTGAATGTACCGAAGATCTTTCCCCTACTTTACATGGAAAAGTAAAGTAGGGTTTATATTAAGCCAGGTTCATTAAGTTCCCTATGGAGGCTAACTCCCATTATTAATTACATCCTAAGGGATGTGAATCACTTATGAATACTCTCGATTAAAGTATTAATTAAAGTCTTCAATGATTTCAAGGCTAGACTATCAAAGGATTAGTTGTATTGGAAAATCAAGTGGGAAAACCTAAGGAGAAGACTTATTATCGAAGCCAAAGGAAATGAGTATGGAATGCTCTTTATATTAAGAAACCTAGTGAGCATTTGAACCTATCCTATAATTTGGCTTTATAATTTTGAAATTAAAGAAAAGATCAATAGTGTTAAAGTTGACATTTCATTAGAAAGCTAGGACTTGTAATCAAACAACACAAGATTGTTGAGATGCTTAAGAGGTGAGGATTTATGCTTGTAGCTCAAAAGAAACAACCACCTCATATCTTAAATCTATGGAACTTTAGCATAAGCAAAAGTGTGGCCTAAATATAAGATAAAATGGACATATGGTTTAACTCCATAAGAGAGGATAAACTAGCCGACTGCTGGACTTACAACCGCCTAGAGTGGCAGCCAGCTAACACCTCCTGTGCTTTAAATCCATGAAGATTGGTCATATGATTTGTAAGATTAGTTAGGCTATTATTTAATTAGAAAGAAACTAAAGTTCTTAAACCCACTCCCTAAGAGACTAGAGCATGAGTCGTATGAGCATATGACTTAGTCTAGTGAAAAATCTTTTCAAATATTATTTTTTTTGACACTTCATTTTGACATAGGCTTTTGGTTTTTGATGCCTACATGCATTATGAAATAAGGTTGTTGGCTAAATCAGTAAGAAAGGGGTGTTTTCCATCACAAGGTATGCCCTCAGAAGTCAAGAATTCCACTATCATGCAAGGATGGAAATCATCTTTTTTCAAAAGTGAAACAATATGATGTGCATGTTGTTGGCCATTCAACATTCAGTTAAGGGGTTGCTAAATATTTTAATTATCTTGATTTATGTCCTAGGATTTATGTGAGGTTATGAAATGCTTAAAACTATAGTTATGAGTTGTAGTTGGGTAGAAAGGTTAATTTTTTTTCCAAGAGCCTAATCATATTCCAGGCCACACATTCAAACATCAAACATATAAGGAAACTAAGAAAGCAAGTCATCCTAATTTTGTACTTTAAACACAACATCAAAACATTTTTATAGCTAACATAAAATAATAACATGCTAGTGCGGTAGGGTGTTGTCGTACAACATGAAATGAAAAATGGGTAGCCGAGCTCTACCCTTATAAAATGTGATACATAAAAGAATAATTTGCAATTTACAAATGATAAATGATATGGCGGTTCTTCAAGTCTTCATGTTTTCATGTATCTTCCTCCTTTGATTTGGTTTGCTCCACTTCAAAGGCATCACATGGCCTCCTAGGACAAAGCCTTCTAGCTAGTGCTCATCTTTATACCCTCAAAGCACTAATCCTAATTCTTCAATTAACATTACATTAAAAATGAGAAAAGTAAATCTAACTACACTACAAGATAGGTGTTAGCTAAACACACATACAACCCAAGCAATTATCTTTATAATTTGGACTTAACACCCTGCACATGGGTAATAATGCCCACCTATCTTAACTTGGATTATGCTTAGAGGCATAAGCAACCTATAAAGAGAGCATTGATATTTATTTTTAAGCATCCCGTAAACATAATCCCTACGAAAAACATGATTAGCTAATCATGATACCATCCGCCTAAAACATGCACCCTAACATCTAGTCTAAAATAATATATCATAAAATAAAACATACATCACACCATGTACCGTCCTAACATAAGGCTATAAGTGGTGACTTAATCTAATGTGTGTGTATTAGGGCATGTGTGGTTTGTCCTAACATGGACTTTAGAGTTAAGATTTTCTAAGTGTAGAAAGATTCAACTTAAAGGTTGGTTTCACTTCAAGTGCTTTAATTGATTTGCAAGTTTTAATTTATGTTTTCTTTTATTTCATATGACCTACACCTAGCAACTAAGTGTTGTAAAGAGAAGAAAAGAGGTTACCCTCTTTCATCCCTACCTTAAACCACTTTCTAAAGCATGTTATTTTTATTTAGTTCTCTTTAGTGAATAGCTTATTACACATTTTAGATTAGTACTAAGTTTAGGTTCTCTTTAAATAATTCTATTCAATGTGAAAGGCTTCTCAAGATTAATCTATTCGAAATACTATCACATGACACATGCTAAATCATTCATTTCTATCACACGTAACATGCATATGTTTAAGTCTTAAGTATACCTACACATACAATATGTTTTAGCACACTTGAATGATGGATGTCAGTATGTACATTTGAAGCTTCATATTTCCCCTCTGATTGGACTATTTTATCATATTAATTTAAGGCTCTATCTAAATTCTTATACAAAAAATACATAGGGATGAAATTAAACATGTACATGTCATCGTTAACTAGAGAAGTGAGGTAATCAAAGGACCTCCTTGGGGCTAGCTAAAGTCTCATATTCATGGGCTATCCAGACTATATACCATTACATTCAAACCATATGTAAATTTACATGCATGAACATAATAAAGAGAGCTCCAAATCACATAATCAATTAATTCAAACACTAGAACAATTGCAAATTCATGTATTTTTATTAAAAAGGAAGGATTACCAATCTCTAATTAAATACACAGATGTATGTATAAAAGACATAAGCAAGTTTGTGCCTTTATTAAACCAGGGAAGTGAGGTAGTCAAATGACCTCCTTAGGGCTAGCTAAAGCCTCATATTCCCAAGATGTGCAGATTATATACTGCTTTTCTTAGATAGATACACATGTATTCATAATTTGGAGAATGAAAATCATGCAAAAAATGATATTTAATTTGATTGAATCATTTATGTATATGAATTAAAGCCTCATCCAAATTCTAGAATTGAAATACAGAAGAATGAAAGTAAATGGAGTATATGCAGTTGTTAAACTAGGAAAATGAGGTAATGAAATGGCTTTCTTGGGGCTAACTAAAGCTTTGTATTCCTAGGATGTCCAGACTATATACCCATTAACATTCTCACTTATATAAATCAGAAAATGAATAAAAGGAAAGGAGCTTCACTTCATACATTTAAGCTATAATCACATACATCTCCTATGTATTTATAACTAGCATTCATAGAATATGTAACCATTCATTTCTAAGCTTTGGAAAATACATTTGGATTTAATAGTAATAATAGCCATACATATTTAAAAATAAATCAACACATGCAAGCTTGACATAAAGGAAAACCATTTGATTTAATTAATTTTGAAAAGATGAATGTATGATTTTAAATGACATACAACATTTAACATGATTAGAAAGGAATTAATAATCATGAACATGTGATTTCAATCAATTAAATTAATTCCTAAGGATAATCAAATCATGTTAATACAACCACTAAAACCTTGCTAGCTAAATGAAAATAACCTCACCAAGGATGATTTTTGGTGGCTGATGATGATCTGAGCGGACTCCTGAGGACAAAAGAAGCTTTGTAATGGGTTCTGGCTCTTACTTTACTTCGAAATGATGTATCCACCAATGGTCACCGCTTCCTTGTTGAAATCCACTTGATTTTGATAGATTTTGCTCAAAACCAAGTGGGAATGATGATTGGTTTAGGAGCTTTAGAAGACTAAAATGATTGTATGAGGTGAGTTTTTGCCTCTCTATTTCTTGTATCCTTGCAATGGCCAAAAATGACCTCATTCATGGTGATTATTTGCTCCAAGTGGGTGTCCTTGGCTTGAGGTGGTTGGGATTCTCCTTAGGTGGCTTAATTTGGTTGTCCAAGGCATGGGATGTGGCTGCTATGAAGGATAAGTGGGTGTCCTAGCAAAGGGAAGTGGAGGTCCTTCATGCTAAGTCTTCCAATGGGGTAGGGGAGGTGATTTCCCCTCCCCATGAGTCATGGCTGGCCCAACCACCTCTTGGATCAGGTTGGACAGTGTTCTTGGAGCCTAAGTGGACCTATGGATGAGTGCTAAGTGGCCAAAGAAAAGAAATGACTATTTACATAGGTGTTTTATCTTATATGATACCCCCAGCCTAAGGGTAGAGTGGTCATTTGGCATTAAATTTGATTTAGGCTGATTTGAAATGTGTCAAAAGTGAGTTGGAAAAAATTACATGTCATTTGGAGTTTATTTGGTTAGGTTTGGCTCAATTTTACCCATTTGGGTCAAATTGGATCAAAATGGGTTAGGTTGACTAATTGGTCAAATTGGGTCAAACCAAGGGTTAGGTCAAGTTCATATGACTATTTGGAGAGCATTGCATGCTTTGGTTTGATTTAATTTGGATTTAATTTAGGTCAATTGACATAAATGGTCAAATTAGATCAAACTAAATTAAATCCAAATTAAATCCAAGTTGACCCAAATTGACATAAAGGTCAATTTGGGTCAAAGGGCTATTTGGGCTAGGTTTGGCTCAATTGAAGGACAAGTCATGTTTAAATGCTATTTTTTTGTTGATTTGAATCATTGGTTTCAATGGATTTGGCTTAAGTTGTAATTTGGCTAGTTTAGGTTCATATAGGCTAAAGGGTTGACTTGCTCAATGGGCTAGGTTGACTTGGTTTGACCTAATTTATATCAATTGATCATCCTAGGGTGATCAACAATCATGACATAAAGTGTTGATTTGCTTAATTCACTTTTATTTGGATTGAATTGGATGTTGGTTCATGTAGGTCAAATTGGCCACTTTAGGTCAAGTGAACTAATTAGATTTAGTTGGCTTGATTTTGGGTTGAGTTTGATTTAGTTGGGTTTATATATGAATTTTATATTGATATATAAATTCAATTACAATTGGTTTGGATTCAAATGAGTTTTGGTTCATTTGAATATTTCAAGTCAAATGGGCTAGGTTGGGTTTGACTTGGGTTGATTTTCATTTGACTAGATGATTGTTGGTTTCATTTATATTTGGATAGATGATTGAAGGAATGATTGATTCAAAAGAAAATCTATTGATTTTGGCTTATTTAGATGGGTTTTGGCCAAGTTCAAGGAAATGTCTTAAAAGGTTTAAATGGGGTTTTGATTTGATTTTGGATTTTATTTTAGCTATTTGAATTTATATTTCATTTATATTTGAGAAGATAACTGAAGATAAAATTGATTTATAAAAAAAATCAATTGAGTTTGGATTGAATTGGATGGAAATTTGGCTATGTTCTTGAAGGTTGATTAAAGGGCCGAGGAAGGTTTTCAAGTTTGGATTTGATCATAGATTTCAATCATTTGGAAGTGAGTTTGGACTTGGATTTGGATTTGAAATTGAGTTTGAGGTGTGGTTGGAAATTTGGATTTGGATTGAATTTAAGAATGTGTACATGGATTGGGTATACGCTATAGGGTAGGTGATTTTCTTAAGTCCCTAAAGCATGGCCTAATCCTATGATTAACACTTCAAAGTCTCTATGCTTAGGTCAAGTGTTCACCTAATCTGTAGAGTGTCTCATGACTAAAGAAACCTTAGTGTCTAGAAGGTTCCTAGGTCTGAAGAGGAGGTTGAGAACTCACTCCAAAAGTGAGGTCAATAGTGTTATTTGGTTGATGAAATCAAGAAGAAGAAATAATCTGAATTTGTTCTCTAAAATAAAAAACAAAACCCTAAACTAAAATTTGAACCCTAAACCTAGAACCTAAACCCTAAACCCTAAAACCCTAAACCCTAAACCTAAACCCTAAAACCATAAAACCTAAACCCTAAAACCTAAACTCTAAACTCTAAACCTTAAACCATAAACCCCAAACCCTAAACCCTAAACCTAAAATAAACTAAAAAATAAAAAAATAAACTAAATTAAAAAAATTTAA
Source organism: Cymbidium sinense (assembly GCA_021442155.1). Lineage (NCBI taxonomy): Eukaryota > Viridiplantae > Streptophyta > Magnoliopsida > Asparagales > Orchidaceae > Cymbidium > Cymbidium sinense. The sequence continues at coordinate 371,303,204 of CM038214.1, read as the reverse complement.
ACCTAAACCTAAACCCACCAGCAACCTGAGCCCTCAACCTCATGTTCTGGCAATTCTCTTTTCCCCTCTCATTTTTGGCTTTCTAGCCACTGCTTGATGGATGTTTGACATGATTCTCATTGGATTCCTTCTGGAATCGATGGCTCTTGGCCACTTTTGTGTTTTACTTGGATTGATACTATGGCTTGGCATCTTCCTCGATGATTCTTTGGGGGAAATCAATAGATCCATTGGATCTAACTAGGGCATCAACTACCTTGGCTTCGGTTGCTTCAAAATCATTTAAAAATGTCCTCACTGGTAAGGATAGTTGTTCAGGTGAGTCCCTGTAACTTGTTTTGACTTTTATAGGCATATTTATGGTTATGTGCTCTGATCTGATTGTGGAAAAGCTTTCTAAGCCATTAGAATTCACTTTGGTGAAAAGTTTACTCTTCATAGGACGTAATTAGAAAACATTTGCTCTTTCTTTCATGGTATGAAACTTTCGGGTGCTTTTATGATTAGTTTAATTAATCCCCGCCACATTTTGATTCAATTAACTAACAATTTGGATTACTCATTTATTTTTGCTCATCATTCTTATTTTGTTTTCAATTACCAAATGAGGTTGCTAAAATGGACTCCACTCTTTGATATTAGAGAAGAATCCCCAATCATTTCAATTTGGATTTCTCTCCCTAATATGTAAATTTATTTCGTTAATCATCAATTCTTTTTTGCTGTGGGTGCTTTATTTGGTTGGCCATTATAAATTGATCAAGCAACGGCTATGAAATCTCAAACTTCTGTGGCTAGAATCCTTGTAAAATTAGACATTACCAAGAAACACCCCAAAGAAATTTGGTTGGGATCTAAAAATTATGGTTATATGCATAAAGTTGATTTTCAAAATTTCCTCTCTTTTGTTCTCATTGTAAAATCCATGAGCATAATAATCCTGAATGTTTCATTCTGCATCCTCACCCAGAAAAGAAAATTCCTATTAAGGAAACTATTGTTCCTAACCCTAGGCCGACCATTGATAAATATCAAAAAGTTAATTTAGAAAAAAAAGATTCATTGAATGTTCCTAATAAGATTGTTTTACCTCTTATTTCTTCTATGCAATTGAAGGTTTCTAATGTAAAAAATAATAATTTCTCTGAACTTTTGGATGATGATTCTTTTTCTCTTTAAGTCGATCCCTGCATCCTTACCATTCTTTATTGATGAAAATGAAGCTTTAATTAAAAATATTAATGATGATATCAATTTTATGCATCATTCAAATTCAGTGGATAATATGAATTTGGTTTCTCAAGTTTGAAAAACCTGACTATACTTTAGTTCAGAATGATTTAAATTCTCAAACATATTTGGTTTTGTCTAATAATCTGAATATTGAAGAAGAAGGGCTGGATGTTCACACTTGCCTTCTTAATAAATCTATTTTGGCTCCCTCGCTTCCTAAACCCGATACTCATTTAACTTTAATAAATTCTAATGGATTGGAAGAAGGAGAACTCACTTCTATATAGGAGACTTCCCCTAAATCTATGACTAATGTTGCTAAATCCTTCTCAGATGATGATTCTATGGTAAAAGGAAATGGTTCCCGAACTTATAATGCTAAAAGAAATATTAAAAACATCCCTCCCAAATGGTTCAATAACACTAGATCTACTGCGGCCTCCCTCTCCTCTCATAATTAACCTTTTCTTAACACCTTTTTTACTTCCTATGTTTTATTTTCCTTGTTTGGAATGTTAGAGGGATCAATACCCTCTATTTGTATTAGAAAACCTTTGTGTATTCATAATATCTCTTTACTTATTATTATTGGAGCCTCTTATTCATGCAAACAAAATTAACCATATTGCTAGAATGATCGATTTCAATAAATTTTTTTCTAATGTTAGTAATAAAATTTGGTTTTTGGAATAATTTTGTGGAGGTTTCTATTCTTGATGATTTTCAACAAGTTGTCAATGCTCAAATATCTTATGTGACTATTGTGTTTTGGGCTCTTTTGTCTATGCATCTTGTAATAGATTTGGTAGAAATCTTCTTTGAGAAAGTTTGAAGAATTTTGCAACCTCTGTCAAAAAACCTTAGTTTGTTGTTGGGGATTTCAACACTATTTTATTCTTTTCTGAATGAAGAGATGGTTGCTCTCCTAATATTCATTCCATGGAAGAATTTTCCAATATGATCCTTGATTGCAATTTGATTGATATTGGCTTTAAGGGTTCAAATTTTACTTGGCAAAACTCTAGACTGCAAAGGTTGGACGATTCTTTTAATACTCAATAGATTACTCAATGGCCCATTACTTCTATCAATCATTTAAACATAACCTTATCAGATCATACACCTTTTTTGGTTTCTATTAAAAATAACTCTAATAGATTAAAAATTTTCTTTCATTTTAGATTTTAGAACATGTGGATTCAACATATTGATTTCTTTAATATTGTGGCTAATAATTAGAAAGCTCCCTTACATCCTGATAATTTGATTATGGGGATGAATAGATTTTGGTTTAAGCTTAAAAGACTTAAACAAAATCTGGGTTGGTGGAACAAGCATTATTTTAAAAATCTTTTTGCTAATATGAAAGAAATGGAAAAATTGGTTTATGATCTTGAAGTCTCTATTATGTCTAGACCTACTAAGATTAAGCACTTCACTAAGGTGAGAGATAAACTTGTTAATTTTCAAAATATGGAAGAGTATTATTGCTACCAGAAACCTGCTAGCAAACATATTGATGGTCACATAAATACTAGATATTTCCATGCTTTAGCTAATAAAAAGAGATCTTTAAATAACATTGAAAAAATTAATGATGATAATGGAGAATGGATTACAGAGAATAATGATATTAAGGATTTGACCATTAATTACTTTAGAAATATGCTTAATAATAGTTTCTCTTATGAAGCTATTTCTAAATCACATTTGATTCCTTCTATTATAAATAATAGTGACCATGAGTTGCTTACTATTGTACATAATGAAGAGTAAATTTTAAAGTTCTTAATAGCATGAACATAGATTCTATTGTTGGTCTGGAGGGTTTCACTACTCAATTTTTTTCAAAAATGCTGGTTTATTATTAAAAATGATTTGGCTGAAGTTGTGGTTGATTTTTTTAATAGTAATCCTTTTCCTAGATATTTTTCTAGCCCTTCTATTATTCTCATACCTAAGAAAGATAATCTAGACTATTGGAGTGATTTTAGAACTATTAGTCTTTGCACCTTCTTCAATAAGCTTATTTTCAAAATTCTAACCAATAGCTTACTTCATAGGATTATCTCTAAGCCAAACTGATTTTGTTAGAGGTAGATCTATTTCGATAATATTCTTGCTCAAGAATTAATTCATGATTTAGATGCTAAGATTAGAGGTGGCAACATTATATTCAAAATTAGAAACTTTTGATAATATCTCTTGGGATTTCCTTTTTTCTAATATTCTAAATTTATTTGGGTTTTCGATAAATTTACTTTTGTATTCAAAATTGTATTAATAATGCATGGTTTTCTATTTTTCTTAATGGGGGAAGCCTTAGGCTTCTTTCCTTCTTCCCATGGCCTAAGACAAGGAGATCCTCTATCTTCTGCCTTATTTATTATTATTGTTGAGTACTTATCTAGGATCATCAATGATCTATTCTTAAACAATCCTAGTATGTATTACAGAACTCTTAGTGGACTTCTTGTTTCATTTTAAGATGATTTTATTATTTTCAAATGCTTCTATTAATCATATAAAAATCTCAAGATTTTTTTAAATTTGGTAGAGAAAGTGGTCTATCTATCAATGATAACAAAAGCTATTTTATTACTTCTTCAAGCATCTCCAATAATGAAATTAATCAAATCTTTCATATCACTAACTTTAAACATCAACACCTTCCTCTTAAGTACTTTGGTGCACCTCTTTTTAAAGCTCTGAAATGATCCCATCTTCTTGATGAGTAAATTCAATAAATTTTAAATAAAATTTATGTTTGAGAATATCATTTACGTTCTTTTAGTGGCATGCTCAATAATTCTTAAAAGCACTCTCAATTCAATGCATCTTTATTTGATTCAAATTATTATCCCCACTAATGCTACTCTTATCTATAATTGATCTCTTGCTTAATAAATATTTTTGGAATCTAGTAATATTAAATAATGTATTGGACTTCGCATAAATGTTGTGGTTTTAAGATGAGGCACCCCTAAGGCTCTTTAAAAGCTGGCTTTTAAAGAAATCTGGTGAAAAAGGGGTTCTTTAAGGCAAGCAATTTAGATTGGCAATGGCCTTAAATTTTATCTACCATTTCTATCAAAGTTAACTCTCGCATAATAACACTTGGAATGAAAACAAACTTGAGAATTATATCTATTTCTTTTAGATAACCTTTAGAAATATCCTTATTTTCTTCTTTGGCCAAAGCTCTTTTCTTTCTTACAATGATGTTCTTAAAGAGGTTAAATTATAAGAAAACTCCTCTAATGTTTTCAATAAACTTTGGAACAATATCATTCCAATTTCTTATTTGGTTTTAGCTTGGAGGATTTTGAATAAATTTGTTCCTATGGACTCTTTGCTTTGAATAAAGGGTTTTATTTTCCTTCAAAGTGCTATTTCCATATTGAAAATGTTATTCATGTTTTGTCAATTGTGCTATTGTTTCTAAATTATGGTTATGGTATGATGATTTATTTAATACCAACTTCTTTCATGGCTCTCTTCCATATATCAACTTCTTGAAGTCTATTTCAAAAAAAAACTATGAAAGGTCATATCAAAGTTCTAGTTGCTATTACCTTTATCTAGTTCATCTATGTAAAAATGATGCTAAATATTATGGTATTCCCATGAGCCATAAAAGGATCTTAGCTAGAACCAAAGAAAGAATTCATGCTTTGTTTAATGCTAATCTTATTAAGAACATTTCTTTTAGAGGCTATAAATTTGTGGATAAAAATTGGGTATCATGTTGACTCTTATAAAAGAGTTAGATTATCCATTGGATCAAACCCAAAGAAAATTTGATTAAAGTGAATACCGATAAGTTTGTTGCTTCCAATAAATTTGGTGTGGTGGTACTCTTAGGTATTCTAAAGGTATCATTTGTTCTCCTATCCTCTCAAAGCCCATTCGTTATTTATGAGCTTATGGCTATCAATAAAGCTATTGAAATTTGTTTGAATAAAGGTTTCCTCAACATCTAGATTGAAGTTGATGCACTCTTGCTTCTTGACATGCTAAATTCTAATAGAACAGGAAATGTTGATTTATTTTATCTTCTCAATCATACTAAAATCTTCTCAAGTTCATTATAAAATTTCCCATATCCTTCATGAAGGTAATGCTTGTGTTGATTTCTTAGCTACTTTAGGTGCCAACTTAACTGATTTCACTTTTATTTGACAATCAAAATTGCCTAAACTTTTAAGAGGTTTGGTCAATCTAGATAATACTGGATTACCTTATCTCAAATTATAATTTTCTTGGCTTGGTTTTTTCTGTTGGTTTTTTATGAGCCATTGCTTTTGGTTCCCCTTTATTAAACCCTCTTTAGGTTATGGCCATTTGCTTATTTTTTAGTCTAGCTAGGTTTTAAGCTCTTGCTTTTTTGGTTGCTACATGGTTGTTCTATCTACTTGTGTTTGGTTTTTTGTCTGGTGTTGTTTGCCTAATGGGTGATTATTGCTGATTATTTTTGTGACCTTCATTTGGGTGGTGGCTTTGTCTGCTATTTTCTATATGGGGTTTGCCATATCCCTAGTTTGTTGCTTAACCGAGTTGAATTTTCGTATGGTGGTTAATGGTTGGGTTTTTGGTGGTTGGGGTTTATCCACTTCTATTGGTGATGAGGGGTCATTGGTTTAATTTTGATTGAGGGGTTTGGCTATTTTGGTATCGGGTTGGTTGGATGGGTGGTTGTTTTGGCCTCTTTCCTATTGGAGGTCATGTTAGTGCTCTTGCTATGGTTCCCTTCTCTTGGCTACCTCGCTTTTGGTTTGGGTGACAGCCTTGCTGCCTTTCCTGTTTGCTTGTGGAAGACATGAACTCTTGTGTTTTTTTCATTTTGGTCTTGGTTTTTTTCTGGTTTATGTTGTTAAGGTCATGATGCTTGCTTCCTTTGATCTTGTTATTCCACTTTGGTGGTGGCTTTGGTGGTGTTCCCACTATACTGCTGTTGTCCCTGATGGTTGGTTGATTTTCTGCCTTATTGGGCCTATTTATTTTGGTAGCTTTCTGGTTCGCTATTGTGTCTACTGCTTGAAGGAGTTTGCAGCCTTGCAGGATGATGGACTTAGGATGATGGGCTACAAGAGGTATGCTGGCAATGATGGCCTTGATGTTTCCCTCTCTAAATCACTAAATAAAAAATAAAATAAAATAAAAGCCTAAACTAAAACCTACACCTAAATCTAAACCTAAACCTAAACCTAAACTTAAAAAGAAAATAAAATAAATAAAAACCTAAACTAAACTAAAAAAATACAAAATCTAAATAAAATAAAACTAAACGTAAAATAAAAATAAAATAAACCTCAAATAAAATAAAAATAAAAACTAAATAGAAACCTAAACCTAAAAAATAAACCTACAAATAAATAAAATAAAACTAAACCTAAACTAAAAAAATAAACATAAACCTAAAATAAAAAATAAAATAAACCTAAACCTAATCTAAAATAAACTAAACTAAAATAAATAAAACCTAAACCTAAACCTAAAATAAACTAAACCTAAACCTATACCTAAACCCTAAATAAAAGAAAATAACTAATAATAAACCTAAACCTAAACTAAAAATAAAACCTAAAAATAAACCTAAAATAAAAACCTAAAACCTAAACCTAAAAAAATAAAATAAAAACCTAAACCTAAACCTAAAAATACAAAAAAAAAAAAAATTAAAACATGAACCTAAAAAATAAAATAAAAATAAAACTAAACTAAAAAATAAACCTAAGCCTAAACCTGAACCTAAAAAATAAACTAAAATAAAAAACCTAAATTAAAATAAATAAACCAAAAATAAATAAACTAAACTAAATAAAATAAAATAAACCTAAATAAAAATAAAAAATAAAAAAAGCTAAAATAAAAAAATAAACTAAATAAACCTAAACGTACGAGTTTACTTAATTTAAAAAAGATAAAAACATTAAAAAAAATTTAAACAAAAACCCTACACTCAACTAACCAACAACCCTAAACCAAAATAATCATTAAACCCTAAACCCTAAACCCTAAATCTTAAACGCTAAACCCAAACCATAAAGCCTAAATCATAAACACTAAAAACCTAAAAACTTAAACCTAAATAAAATAATAAAATAAAATAAATAAAAACCAAAACTAAAGCCTAAACATAAAATAAAACATAAACCTAAACATAAAAAAAAACTAAAATACAACAAATAAAACCTAAACTAAATTAAAAAAAATAAAAAAACCTAAGAATAAAAAATCTAAAAAATAAAAACTAAACGTAAAATAAAAAGAAAATAAACCTAAAATAAGGTAAAACAAAAACTAATTAAAAACCTAAACCTAAGAAATAAACCTAAAATAAATTAAAAAAAACCTAAACCCTAAACAAAAAAAAGAACCTTAACCAAAAATAAAAATAAAATAAACAAAATAAAATAAACATAAACCTAAACTAAAATAAACTAAACCAAAATAAATAAAACCTAAACCTAAACCTAAACCCTAAATTAAAATAAAATAAACTCAAAATAAACCTAAGCCTAAACTAAAAATAAACCTAAAAATAAACCTAAAATAAAACCTAAAACCTAAACCTAAAAAATAAAATAAAACCTAAACCTAAACCTAAAATGAAAAAAATAAACCTAAAAAAAAATAAAATAAAAAATAAAAGTAAATTAAGAAATAAACATAAACCTAAACCTAAACCTATAAAATAAACTAAAGTAAAAAACTAAAAGGAAAATAAAAAACCTAAAATAAATAAACTAAACTAAATAAAAAGAAAAAATAAACAAAAATAATAATAATAAAACCAAAAAATAATCTAAAATAAATAAATAAAAACCAAATAAATTAAATAAACCTAAACTTACTGGTTTACTTAATTTTAAAAAAACCCTAAACCCTAATCTCTAAAACTAACCCAAAACCTACAACCCTAAATCACAAACCCTAAAACCCTAATAACCTAAATAAACTAAACCCTAAACTAACCCTAAACCCTAAACCTAAACCTAAAAAACCCTAAACCCTAAACACCTAAACTCAACCCTAAATCATAAACCTAAACCCTAAACCCTAAACCCTAAACCATCAAAACCCTAAACCTAAAACCTAAGCAGTAAACTAAATCTTAAACTAAATAAAATAAACCCTAAAACCCTAAACCCTAAACCCCAAATAACCTAAACCCTAAACCCTAAAGACATAAAACCTAAAACCCTAAACATTAAACTCTAAAGCCTAAAGCCTAAACCCAAACCCTAAACCCCGCACCCTAAACCTAACCCTAAAGTAACTAAATAAATTAAAAAATAAAACTAAACCCTAAACCTAATAAACATAAATATTAAGAATGGGCAGAACCTTGATGACAAGAACATCACCATCAACCGTGCTGCCTAGATCAATGGAGGCGAACCTATTGTAGTGGTGGTGGGGATCTGAGGTGCCGGTGGATTTGGATGTGTGGTCAAAGTAGTGGTGGTTATGGAGGTGGGAGGAGTGATGGTGGAGAGGAGAGATCGGGATATGTGGGATCTCGCCACTCAAGAGGCCGTCTCGGGGAATTGGAGAAATTGAAGAATGACAACTGACTACATATGAAAGTTTAAAGAGAGATGTTCTAATGTTGTTTTTTATTTAAAAGCTCATTTTATCTCTAGTTTATGTCTTATAAAACTTGGTGTACTTGGTTGATGAAATCAAAAAGAAGAAATGTTGACTGAATTCTCTATTTAAAGAAAACCAAAAAAACCCTAAACCCTACACAACCTAAACCCTAAACCCAAAACCCTAAATCCTAAAAAACTCAAACCCTAAACCATAAACCCTAAACCTAAACCCTAAAACCTAAACCCTCCCTAAAACCCAAAAAACCCTAAACCCTAAAACCTACATCCTAAACCCTAAATCTAAACTAAAACCAAAACCTAAACCTAAACCCAAACCTAAAAAACCTAAAAACCTAAAACCTAAAAAATAAACAATAAAATAAATAAATAAAATAAACCTAAATAAAATAAAATAAAATAAAAATAAAACTAAACTAAATAAAATAAAAATGAAAACTAAACTAAATAAAAAAAATAAAATAAACTAAATAAACTGGGATCACTGATTTAATTTATTAAAAGTCCTAAAACCTAAATACTTAAAACAAAATCCTAAACCCTAAACCCTAAACCCAAACTAATCATATAAATCTAACCCTAAACCCTAACCTTAACCCTAAACCTAAACCCTAAACCTAAAAATCCTAACCTAAACCTAACCCTAAACCTAAACCCTAAACCCTAAACCGTAAAAACCTTAAACCCTAAAGCATAAACCCAAAATGCAAAACCCTAAACCTTAATTGCTAAACCCTAAACACTAATCACTAAACCCTAAAAACCCTAAACCATAAATCCTAAACACTAAAGCCTAAGCCGTAAACCCTAACACTAAATGCTAAACCCAAAAACCCTAAACCCTAAACCCTAAACCAAACACCCTAAAAGCCTAAAAACCTAAACTTAAACTAAATAAAACATAGAAAATAAACTAAATAAAAAACCTAAACCTAAATAAAATAAAATACTAAATTAAAATAAAAATCAAACCTAAAACCTAAACCTAAACCTAAATATAAAATAAAATAAATAAATAAAATGAATAAAACCTAAACTAAACTAAAAAATAAAATAAACCTAAGTATAAATATAAATAAAATAAAAACTAAACATAAAATAAAAAATAAAATAAACAAAAAAATAAAATAAAATAAAACTAAACTTAAAAATAAATCTTAAAATAAAACATAAATTAAAAACCTAAACCCTAAACCAAAAAAAAACCTAAACCTAAAATAAAAATAAAATAACCAAAGTAAAATAAACCTAAACCTATACTAAAATAAACTAAACTAAAATAAATAAAACCTAAACCTAATCCTAAAATAAACTAAACCTAAACCTAAACCTAAACTAAATAAAATAAAATAAACTAAAAATAAACCTAAACCTAGACTAAAAAATAAAACATAAAATAAACCTAAAATAAAAATCTAAAACCTAAACCTAAAAAAATAAAATAAAAACCTAAACTAGCACCTAAATATAAAAATGAAACCTAAACCTAAAAAATAAAATAAAAATACAACTCAACTAAAACATAAACCTAAAACTAAACCTAAAACTAAAAACTAAAGTAAAATAAAAAACCTAAACTAAAATTAATAAAACTAAAATAAAAAAATAAACTAAATAAAAATAAAAAATAAAATAAACTAAAATAAATAAAAAATAAACTAAACGAACAAAATAAAGCTAAACCTACGGATTTACTTAAATTACAAAAAACTATAAACCTAAACCCTAAATCCTAAAGCCTAAACACTAAACCCTAAAAATAAAACCCTAAACCTTAACCTTAAACCCTAAACCCTAAAACCCTAAACCCTAAACCCTAAACCCTAAGCCTTATACCCTAAAATCCTAAAATAAAACCTAAATAAAATATAACCTAAATAAAATTAAACCTAATAATAAAATATAACCTAAATAAAATAAAAAAATAAAATAAAATAAAAGCCTAAACATAAACCTAAAAATTAAATTAAATAAAAAGTAAAAATAAACTAAAATAAAATAAAAAAATAACAAACTAAACTAAAGGACAAAATAAACCTAAGAACAAAAAAATTAAATGAAATAAAAACTAAACATAAAATAAGAATAAAATAAACTTAAAATAAAATAAAATAAAAACTAAATAAAAATCTAAACCTAAAAAAATAATCCTTGAAATAAACAAAAAATAAAACTTAACCCCAAAAATTTGAAAAAAAAAACCTAAACCTAAAATAAAATAAGCCTAAACCTAAACTAAAATAAACTAAACTAAAATAAATAAAACCTAAACCTAAACCTAAAATAAACCAAACCTAAACCTAAACCTAAACTAAATAAAATATAATAAACTAAAAATAAATCTAAACCTAAACTAAAAAATAAAACCTAAAAAGAAACATAAAATAAAAACATAAAACCTAAACCTAAAAAAATAAAATAAAAAGCTAAACCTAAACCTAAAAATAAAAAAGAAAACCTAAACCTAAACAATAAAATAAAAAATAAACTTAAGTAAAAAAATAAACCTAAACCTAAAAAATAAACTAAAATAAAAAACCTAAATTGAAATAAATAAACCTAAATAAATAAACTAAACAAAAAACACAAATAAGAATAAAAAACTATAAATAAATAAAAACATAAATAAATAAAAAACACCCTAAACCCTAAACCTTAAACCCTAAACCCTAAACCATAAAAATAACCACTAACCCTAAACCCTAATGCCTAAACCTACAACCCTAAACCCTAAACCCTAAACCCTAAAACCTTAAACCCTAAAACCTAAAAACCCTAAACTCATCCTAAACCCTAAACCCTAAACCCTAAAACCTAAACCTAAACCCTAAAACCTAACCTTGAAACTAAAACCCTAAACCCTAAACCTATACCCTAACCTACAAACCTACCCTAAACCCTAAACCCTAAAAAACCTAAAAAACCCAACTAAAAAACTAAATAAAAAACATAAAAATAAAATAAATAAATAAACTTAAACAAATAAAATAAAATAATAAAATGAAATAAAAAACCTAAACTAAACCAAACTAAAATAAAAAAATAAAATAAATACTAAAATAAAATAAATAAAACTTAAACTAAACTAAAAATAAAATAAACTTGAGAATAAAAATCATAAATAAAATAAAAACTAAACATAAAATAAAAATAAAATAAAATTAAAATAAGATAAACTAAAAACTAAATAAAAACCTAAACTTGAAAAATAAACCTTAAAATAAAAAAATTAAACCTAAACCCTAAACTAAAAAAAACCTAAACCTAAAATAAAAATAAAATAAAAAAAATAAAATAAAACTAAACCTAAACTAAAATAAACTAAACTAAAATAAATAAAACTAAACCTAATCCTAAAAAATACTAATTCTAAATCTAAATCTAAATTAATTAAAATAAAATAAATTAAAAATAAACCTAAACCTAAACTAAAAAGTAAAACCTAAAAATAATCCTAAAATAAAAACTAAAAACCTAAACCAAAATAAATAAAAAAATAAAACCTAAACGTGGACCTAAAAAAAACCTAAACCTAAAAATAAAATAAAAATAAAATTGTACTAAAAATAAACCTAAACTAAACCTAAACTAAAGAATAGACTAAAATAAAAAACCTAAACTAAAATAAATAAACTTAAAATAAATAAACTAAACTAAATAAATAAAACCTAAATAAAATAAATAAAAATAATTAAAAAATAAACTAAATAAAGCTAATCCAATAGGTTTACTTAATATAAAAAAAATCATAAACCCTAAATGCTAAACACTAAACCCTAAACCTACAACCCTAAACCCTAAACCTTAAAAAACCCTAAACCCTAAACCTTAAACCCTAACCCTAAACCCTAAACCTTAAAACCTAATAAACTTAAACCTACACCTAAACCCTCAGAATGGGAACCTGATGGCAAGAACATTTCACAACCAGTTAGAAATCTAGATGTGTGAAGGCGGTGGAGGGTCGCAGTGGTGGTGGGGATCTGAGGTGTTGGGTAAGGAGGTGGTGGTAAGAGCTGTGGGTGGTGGAGGAGGAGGAGTGATGGAGGTTATGTGGTGGTGGAGAGAGAGGGATATGATGGTGGATCCCACTGAGGCGGGTGGACTGATGGGAACTAGAAATTTAAGAATGGCAATCTTTTGCTTATTGTGTCTTCTAGAGATGGTTCTACTTATATATGGTTTTTTATTTCTCTATATGTGCTCATTTTTATCTATGTCATCGCTTGTGTCTTAGAAAACTTGATGTGTTACTTGGTTGATGGAATCAAAAAGAAGAAATGTTGAATCTAAATTTGTTCTCTTTTAAAAAAAAACCAAAAACCTTAAAACCTAAACTAAAACTTGAACCCTAAACCAAAAACCTAAACCCTAAAAACCCTCCAAAACCATAAACCCTAAAACTCTAAACCTTAAACCCTAAACCCTAAACCCTAAACTCTAAGACCTAAACCCTAAAAAAAAACCTTAAACCCTGGTTAAAAAACTAAACCTAAACTAAAAAAAATCTAAAAAATAAAAAATATAAAACCTAAACTAAAATGAAATAAATAAACACAAACTAAACCTAAATAAACCTAAATCTAAACCTAAACTAAAATAAAATAAAATAAAAAATAAAACTAAACTAAAATATAATAAATAAAAACCTAAACTAAACTAAAAAATAAAAAAATTAAATAAAATAAAAACAAACCTAAAATAAAAAATAAAATAAACCTAAAATAAATAAAATAAAAACTAAATAAAAACTAAACCTAAATAATAAACCTAAAATAAACCTAAAAAATAAATAAAATAACCTAAACTAAACTAAAAAAAATAAAATAAACTAAACTAAACTAAAAATAAAATAAAATAAACCTAAACCTAAAATAAAATAAACTAAATAAAATAAAAAACTAAACCAAAATAAAAAATAAATAAAAAAACTAAACTAAAAAAAAACCAAATAAACCTAAAATAAAAAAAAAAACCTAAATAAATAAAATAAACCTAAAATAAAATAAAATAAACTTAAAAAATAAAAAATAAATAAACCTAAAAAATAAAAAAATAAACCTAAACCTAAAAAAAAAATAAATAAATAAATTTAAAAAAAAAAAAATAAATACAAACCTAAACCTAAAAAAATAAATTAAAACAAAATACCCAACAAAATAAATAAACCTAAAATAAATAAACTAAATTAATTATATAAATAAAATAAACCCTAAATCTAAATATAAATAATTTAAACTAAAATAAATAAAAATAAATTAAATAAACCTAAACCTAAACCACTTTAATTAAAATAAATAAATAAACTCTAAATAAAATAAAATAAAATAAAATAATGACAAAAAACCATAACCCTAAAATTTATAATCTAAAACTAACCCTAAAATCAACCGAACCCCCAAATACAAACATAAACTAAACCCTAAAACCTTATACCTAAACCTAAAACCCCCAAACCCCTAACCCAAACCCTAAACCCTAAACCATAAACCCTAAAGACTAAACCTAAACCTAAACTTAAACCTTTAAACCTTGATGTCTTTGAGGTTTTTGGCCATAATGTGCTCTGATGTGGATGTTGAAAAGTTGGCAAAACCATTTGAATTTTCTCTTATCGATAAATTTGCTTTGTCATTTGAATTTGGATAAGATCCACTTTTTTCCATAAGCTCAAGCTTACGGGTTCTTTCTTGATTGGTCTTATTGAACCTCGATATCCCGATTGAACTTTCTAATGATCTGATTATTCATGTTTTCACATGTCTTTCTTATTTCTTCTTTACCTGTCAAATTTATTTGTTGAAGTGGTCACCCCTTTTTAACATTATGGAGATATCTCCTAATGTCCCTGTGTGGTTATCTCTTCCTAATTTGCACATTCATTATGTTATCCATCATTTGGTTTTTGCTATATGGGCTTTATTTATTCGGCCCTTGCAACTCGACCAAGTGACCATTGAGTGATTTCACCCTTCTATGGATCAGGTCCTCATGGAATTAGACATAACTAAAAAATACCCTAAGGAAGTTTGGATGGGCTCTGAAAAATATGGGTATTCCCAAAATGTTGAATTGGAGAACCTTCCAATTTTGTTTCCACTATAATTCATAATCATGATAATTCATAATGTTTTATTTTCCATCCCCACTTAAAAAAATTAAATCCTCCTAAAGAGAATGTTGTTCCTACCCATAATTGATCCCTACTTTTGTTCAAAAAATTAGCTTGGATCCTAAGAATGGTATGAAGGCGTTATTAAGGTTGATTCCTTGGATATCGGTTAATCATGTTGAACAAGTTCCGCCTATGTGATATAGATTCTGATTTTCAAAATGGGAAGGATGATTTACCTCTTCTTCCTTATTTGAATTTAAATATTTCTAATGCAGAGAATAATAAATTTTCAAAGTTTTTGGAAGACAATTTTGTTTCCTCTGATTCTATTTCTGGATTTATGTCAGCTTTGATCGATGGAAATGAAGCTTTTAATGAGGATTGAAATGATGTCAAGCATGCTAAAAACATTTATGATCTAGATTTAACTACTTGTGCTTTAAATGGTTCTAAATCATCACATCTCTCATTTCTAATCTTGATATTCAGGTTAATCCTACTTTTCAACTTAATATGGATTTGGAAGAGGGTGATCTCTCCTCTAAACACTTAGAAAATTTTCCTAAATTTATGACCAATGTTACTAAATCTTACTCGGATGATGACTCTAGGGAAAAAGAAAATGGTTTTCAAACTTATCATGCTAAAAAGAAAAAAAAAGTGCTAAAAATTACTCTCCATAATTGTCCAAAATCTATGGCCTCTCCTCTCTCTTAATTAACCTTTGCTTAGCCCCATTTATTTTACTTATGTTTAATTTTCTTGTTTGGAATGTTAGTGGGATTCCTCTTTATTCATAATCATATTAGAAATCTTTCTTCATAATATTTATTTACTTATTGTTCTAGAGAAATGCTAATAAAATTAACAATGTTGCTAGAATGATTGGCTTCAATAAATTTTCCTAATGTTAGTAATAATATTTGTGTTTTTTGGAATAATTTCTTGAGGTTTCAATTATTGATGATTTTAACAAGTTCTTAATGCTCAAATCTCTTATGGTGACTATTGTGTTTTGGGCTCTTTTGTTTATGCATCTTGTTATAGATTAGAAATATTCTTTGGGATAATTTGAGGAATTTTCTACCTCAACAAACCTTGGTTTGTGGGTGGTGATTCAAACTATTTTATTCTCTTTATGAAGTGGTGGCGCTCTCTAATATTCATTCTGAAAGATTTTCAATATGATCCTTTATTTATTATTAATATTTCTAATTCTCTTTTAAAAATTACATATTTTAAAAAGATTCCTCATTGGTTTTTAAAGTTAATTAAATAGATTCAAATCATCTCCTTTTAGATTTGAACATGTAGATTAATTATATTGATTTTTTTGATGTTGTGGCTAATAATTGGAAAACCCTTTACATCGATAATTGATTATGGGGATGAATAGACTTTGGTTTAAACTTAAAGACTTGAACAAAATTTGGGTTGGTGGATAAGCATTATTTTAAAACCTTTTTCTATTAAACATATGGAAAAATTGGTTTATGATCTTGAAGTCTCTATGTTTGATCCTTCTAAGATTAATGACACTAGTGAAAGACAAACTTGTTAACTTCAAAATATGGAAGACTTACTTGCAAAAAAAGGCTAGTAAGCATATTGATGGTGATAGGAATACTAGGTATTTCCATGTTTTAGTTAATAAAAAAGAGCTTTAAATAATATTCAAAAAATTAAAGATGACAATGGTGTTAGGATAACAAAGAATAATGATATTAAGGAATCAGTTATTAAATACTTTAGAAATATTCTTAATAAGAGTTGCTCTTATGATGTTATTTATAAATCACATTAAATTCTTTCTACTTCTATTATTCTAATACCTAAGAAGAAAATGGTTATTTGATTTTAGATTTAGTCTTTTCCACTATTAAAGGGTTTCAAAAAATTATGATTAGTCCTTTAATAAAATTATCTTTCTCAACCAAACTAGTTTTATTGGTAGCTCTATTTCTAATAATATTTTCAAGAATTATGATCTTGATGCCAATCTAGGGCAACATTCTTTTCAAATTAGATATTATCAAATCCTTTGATAACATTTCTTGGGACTTTCTTTTCCATATTCATTTATTTGGGTTTTATGATAAATTTATTTATTTTAAAATTGTATTAATAATGCCTAGTTTTCAATTTTTCTTAATGGGGAAGACTTGTGTTTCTTTCTCTCTTCCCATGGCTTAAGACAAGGGATCCTTTATCTCCTCCTTTATTTATTATTGTTGAGTACTTATCTAGAAGCATCAATGATTTATTCTTTAATCTTTGTATATGTATAAAACTATTTGGTGGTCTTCTTTTTCCATTTAAGCATTGAGATGATTTCATTATTTTTTTTCAATGCTTATTCATCATATCAAGCATCTCAAGTATTTTTTTAAATTTGGTAGAAAGTAGCCTTTCTATCAATGATAAAAGCTATTTTATCACTTCCTCTATCTCCAATAATAAAATCAATTAAATCCATATACTAATTTTAAGCATCAACACTTACCTCTAAAGTACATGGGTGCTCTCTTTAAAGGCCCAAAATGATACCATCTCTTTGAAGGTTAATTCAAAAAATTTAAATAAAATTTTCATTTGGGAATTCCATTTACTTTCCTTTGGTGGCAGGCTCACTATTCTTAAAAGCACTCTCAATTCAATGCCTCTTTATTTGATTCAAACTATTATCCCACTAATGCCACTCTCATCAGAATTAATCACTTGCTTAATAAATTTTTTTGGGGCTCCAATAACTCTACCAAAAGAATGCATTGGACATCTTGGCCTAAATGTTGTGGTCCTTTGGGTGAAGGTGCTCTAGGTTGCAAATCTATTCATGAAGCTATCACCACATTCTCTCATAAGCTATGGTGGAATTTTAGAAAGAATGATAGCCTTTGGGCTAATTTTATGATGTAAAAATTTTGCCAAGGTAAACACCCTCTTATCTGTGCTTATAAAGTTGGTGACTCTCAGGTTTGGAAAAGGCTTTGCTTCATTATATGAGTTACCAAATCTTTAATATCTTGGGGTATTCATTCGGGTGCTTCTTTCTTTTGGCAAGACAAGGTAGCGGCTCCATTGACACCCTTTTATCTACCCTCTTGTTATCAAAGTTAACTCTTTTCGCTTAATAATAATTGGAATGAAAGTAAACTTGAGAATTATATCCATGTTTCTCTTTTTACAATTTAAAATATCCATTTCTTCTAACAAACTTGATCAAATTCTTTAGCTTTCTTATAATGGTGATTTTGTTCTTAAGAGGTTTGGAATTTTATTAGAGATAAGCAAAACCCCTCAATGTCTTTATTAAACTTTGGAACAATATCATTCCCATTTCCTATTGGTTTTAGCTTGGAGGTTTTGAATAACATTATTCTATTGACACTTTATATACTAAAGGGTTTTATTTACCATCAAAATGTTATTGTTGCTTTCATATTGAAAATCATGTTATTGTTAATGGTGCTATTGCTTCTAAATTATGGCTTTGGTATGATGATTTATTTAATTCCAACCATTTTCATGGTTCTCTTTCTTTATCAACTTCTTGAAGTTTGTTTCAAAAAAAATGAAAGGTCATATCAAAGTTTTAATTACTCTTACTCTTCTCTAGGCAATCTAGATGGATAGAAATGATGCTAAATATCATGGCACTCCTATGAACCATAAAGGATCCTGGCTAGAACTAAAGAAAAAAATTCATGCTCTATTTAATGCCAATCTTATCAGTAACATTTATTTTAGAGGCTATGAATTGGTGGCTAAAAATTACGTATCATTCTGCTTGGCTTGGACCCTTATAAGGTGCTAGGATTATCCATTGGATCAAACCTAAAGATAACTTGATTAAAGTAAATCGATGGTTGTAGCTTCTAATAAATATGGTTGTGGTGGTATCCTTAGGGATTCTAAAGGTCTTGTATATTTGTGCTTTTGCCTATCCTCTCAAGCTTATTATTTTTTTTGCTGAGCTATTAACTTTTGAAATTTGTTTGAATAGTGTTTTTCAACATCTATTGAAGTTGATGCTCTCTTTACTTCTTGACATGCTTAATTCCAATAGAAATGGAATGTTGAATTATTTTATCTCCTTAATCATACAAAAATCTTCTTTCTCAAGTTTATTTTAAAATTTCCCACATCCTTCATGAAAGTAATGCTTATGCTAATTTCTTGGCTAATTTAGGTGCCAACTAAACTGAGTTTTTATTTGACAACCAAACATTGCTTAAACTATTAAGAGGCTTGGTTAATCTAAATAATAGGATTGTCTTATCTTAGAATATAATTTCTTGGCTTGGTTTCTTTTGTGTTGGTTTTATGAGCCTTTGCTTTTGTTTGCCCTTTGTTCAACCCTCTTTAGGTTGTGGTTATTTACTTATTTTCACTCTTTGGCTGGTCTTTGGTTGTTACTTTTGACCTTTTACTTTTTGGGTTAGCCTAGTGTTTACTCCAGTGGTTATTGTCATTATAACTAGGTTGATTTGGTTTTTTTTTTATGGTGGATCTTGTTATGGTTTGGTTTTACCACATTTTTCCTTAGTTGTTTTTGATAACCTCCTATTAGGTTGTGGCTTTGTCTGCTATTGGTTTTTCCTCTCGTATGGGTTTTTCCTCATTTTAGGACTAGTTGCTCACTTACCTATTTTGGATATGCTGCTATGGTTGTTGAATGGGTGGTTTTGTTGGCTGGCTGGGTTAACTAATAGTGATTGCCGGTTAAGTTCATTGACTAGTTGGTTGTTTTGGCTATTGTCTCCTCTTCTGTTGGTGACATATCTAGGAAATTATTGGTGGTTTAGTTATGGCTTCATTTTGGAATGGTGGGGTTTTGTTTGGCTATTACTCTCTATCTTGTTGTTGGGCTTGGTGGTTAGTTTCTTGATTATTTTGTTTCTTTTGGTATTGATTTGTCCTCCTTTTATTTTAGCCTTTTTCTCTTGGCTGTAGCAGCTTTGGGTTTGGTTATTATTTTGGGTTGGCTAGTTTAGGGCATTTTGGTGGTTGTTTTTTTTCTGGCTATCTTGGGTGATTTTGGCTTGATGGCTAATGTTGGTCTTTACATTCACTTGGGTTTTTTTCTTTTGTGGTGGTTGGCTAGGAGGCTATGTTGGTTGGTTAGATTGGTTGGTTTTTTCTCTATTGTGTGGTGTTTTGATGGTTTTTTATGCTTTTGCTTGATGGGGATCTTTCCTTTGTTGGTTACTAATGATGGGTTGTTCTCAGTGGTTCCTTATGGATGTTTTTACTTGCTTTGGTAGGAGGACTTTTAGTTGTCCTTGGAATTTTGGTTGTTCCTTTCTCTTTGTTGATTTTTTTCTTCTTGGCCAATTTCTGTAACCTTTTGTGTTGGCCTTGTCTTGATCCTTCTAAATTGGGATTTTTTGGTTTATGGTGGTTGGTGTTTGGCTTCCTTTTGTGTGTGCTGGTCTTAGTTGTTGGCTTGTTAAGGTATGCTGGTGGTGGTTATGGTGGTGTTATTGCTTGGTTCCATTAGCTTGGCCAATGATCCTGTTGTAACTTCTAGGTTGTTGGCTTTATGTGATTGGCCTGTTGTGGATTTTAGTTGGTGGGTTGGCTACTGAATGGCTATTAGTTTGTTTTTCTCTTGTTTGTGCGGGGATCACTATGGACTACTTGCCTTGGATGGTTCTTGTCGGTATCTTGGCTATGATGGCTTTGATGTTACTCACCTCCTCTCTTTGGTTGGTAGCTTTACATATGATTCTTCTTATGAAGTTTGGATGCTCATATGCATTGTTGCCCCTTATGATCTTAACTTAGCCTAAGCCTTTTCTTTCTCTCTCTCCTTTTGCTCTCTTTATCCTTATCCTTTTAGCTATGACTTTTCCTTGGTAGTGTTTTTTTGCAGAATTCTTTAATAGGTTGAAACTTTTACGAAGGCTGGTCATTTCTCAGTCATCCCTCTATTGTTGCTATGGACTTGCTTATCTTGCTTTCTCAAAGGAATGATGACTCTGTCAACCTTTTTCTATTTTCATGCTTTATTTTGTTTGACTGTGTCATTTTGTTCTCATGCTTTTTAGTGGTTATTTTTGCTATTTTGTTTTCTTTTCTTCTTCTAATGTACTTAGATGAGGGTTTAGCTCTTTAGGTTTTTTGTAGCGCAATGAGGGGTAGAATTTTGAGCTTTATCCCTTTTATGGACATTGTACATTTTCCTTTTATGGTAATAAAATTCTAACTTTTTCCACAAAAAAACCCTAAACCCTAATCCTAACCCTAAACTCTAAACCCTAAAACACTAAATCTTAAACTTAAAACAAAATCCTAAACCCAAATCACCCTAAACCTAAACCCTAAACCCTCAAAACCTAAACCTAAACCTAAACCCAAACCCTAAACCCTAAACCCTAACCCTAAAACCATGACCCTAAACCCTACTAAACATAAACCCCTAAACCTAAAAACCCAATTAACCTATACCACTCACCCCAGGATAACCTACACAAACCCAGGCTGAGCTGAGGCCTGAGCCTCTACCCTCTCTAAATAACCCTGGGCCCCTGGGCTAAACACTAAACTAAACCTAAACTAATAATAACCTAAACTTAAAAATACACCTAAACCTATAATTTTGACTAATATAATAAATAAAACTTAAATAAAGAAAAATAAATACTAAATAAATAAAAGAATTAAAGACCTAAATTACTTGGTTTAAAAAAATGACCCTAAATAAACCTAAACTACCCAAAAATAAATAAACTAAACCCTAAACCCTAAATCTTAAATAAAATACCCTAAATAACTAATACTAAACCTAAACTATATATTAAATCATAAATACTCAAATAAATAATAAACTAAACCCTAAACTAAACCAAAACCCTCCCAAACCTAAACTAAAATAAATAAAACAAATATTAGATAAATAAAATAAAATAAAATAAATAAAACTAAACCTAAAATAAAATAAAATAAAACCTAAACTTAATAAAATAAAATATAATAAAATGGATGTAAAATAAATAAAATAAACCTAAATAATAAAATAAAATTAAATAAAACTTAAATTTAAAAATAAACTTAAATTAAAACCTAAATAAATAAAAAACCTAAACCTAAACCTAAAATAAAATAAAATAAACAAAACCTAAACCTCAAAACTAAACTAATGAACCTACTAAAATAAAATAAACCTAAACCTAAATTAAATAAATAATATAAATAAAACCTAAACCTAAACTAAAAATATTTAAAAACCTAAAATAAAGACCTAAACTAAAACAAAATAAAACTTAAACTAAAATAAATTAAACTCTAAAATAATCAAAAATAAAACTAAAACTAAATAAATAAACTAAATAAAAATAAAATAAAATAAACTAAAATAAATAAAAACAATAAACTTAATAAACCTAAACTATTTACTTAATAAAATTCTAAATAAATCTAAATCTAAATAAACCTAAACTCTATAAACTAAAACCTAAACCCTCCTAATTAAACCCTAAACCCTAAACTACCAAACTAAACCTAAAATCTTAAACCCTAAAACCATACTAACCCTAAAAAACCACAAATAAAACCATAAATCCTAAACCCCACAAACTAATTAAACCTAAATCATAAACCCTAAAACCTAAACCTAAACCCACAAACCTTAAAATAAAACCCTAAATGATAAATCTAAACCTACTTAAAACCCTAAACTAAACCACAAACTCTAAGTCTAACCAAATTAAAATAAACATCAACCTTTAGATTAAGGAATAAAAATGATAAAATGGTGGGTTAAAAATGGTGGTGTGGTAATAAACCTAGATGAGTGGTTATAATAAGAAACTAAAGAATCAGATCATGATATGGGCTACTTTAGAGTAGAGATAATTCTACTTATCTAGGGTTTTCAATTTTCTCTTTGGGTGCTCATTTTTTATCTATGTCATCACTTGGGTCTTAGAAAACTTGGGGTTCTACTTGGTTCATGAAATCAAAATAAGAAATAGTCTAATTTGTGTCTATTAAAACCATAAACCATTAACCTAAACTAAAACTTAAACCCTAAACCTAAACTAAACCATAAACCTTAAACCCACCCCAAACCCTAAACTAAACTAAACCCTAAAAGCTAAAACCTAAACCTAAACTAAATAAAACCTAAAAATAAATAAAAATCTAAAATAAAATTAAATAAAACATAAACTAAATAAAACTTAAACTAAATAAAATAAAATAAAAATAAAACTAAAATAAAATAAATGAAAATCTAAACTAAAATTAAAATAAAACCTAAATAAAATAAACCTAAAATTAAATAATAAAATAAAACTAAAAAAACCTAAATCTAAAATAAACCAAAATAAAATAAAAAACATAAACTCTAAACTAAAAACTAAAAATAAAATAAATAAAACTAAACCTATAAACTAAAACTAAACTAAAATAAAATCCTAAACCTCCTAAATATAAATAAACTAAAATAAACCTAAAATAAATAAAATAAAAATAAACTAAAACTAAAACCTAAATAAAATAATAAATAAACTAAAAAAAAATAAAAAAAAAATAAAACCTAAAATAAAAAAAAAAAAAAAAATAAAAATTAAAAAAAAAAACTCATTCTAAAAAATAAACCTAAAAAAATAAACTAAAATAAATAAACTAAAATAAGTAAACATAAAATAAATAAACTAAACTAAATAAAATAAAAAATAAACTAAATAAAATAAAAAAAATAAAAAAACTAAATTAAATAAATTAAACCTCTTTACATAATTTTAAAACTTAACCTAAATCCTAAACTTAAACTACAAACTAAACTAAACCTAAACCCTAAACCTAAACCTAACCCACCTAAACCTAAACCATAAAGTTTACCACAACCCTAAACTAACCTAAATAAGAACCTTGGCAAAAAGAACATCACCATCAAGGGCTGGTACATCTAGTAGAGAGGCGGTGGCAGGTTGTGGTTGGTTATGGAGGCGGGGAGAGGAGGTTCTGAAGTGGTGGTGGCGGAGGGAAAGATTAGGTATATGATGGTAGATCTATACTCAAGTGGGGTGGTTCTAATGGGAACTAGAGAAACTAAAAACATAGATGATCTACTACTTTTGGAATGTGTCTTTACAGAGATGGTTCTACTTATCTAGGGTTTTGATTTGCTCTATGGCTCATTTTTTATCTATGTTGTCACTTGTCTAGAAAAGTTGGGGTACTTGGTTGATGAAAATAAAAGAAAAAGGTTTAATTTGAATTTATCCTCTATTCATAAATAAAACTTTAAACCTTAAACCCTAAACCCTAAGAATGGGAAGAACCATAATGATAGAAACATCTCTCAACTAGCGCAATCTAGATCTGACCAGGTGGAGGATTATTATCACAGTGGTGGTGGGGGATCTGGAGGTGCTAGTGGATATGGAGTTGGTGGTTATAGATGCGGGAGGAGTGATGAAGGTTACAGTTGTGGTGTGGAGGGAGAGAGATTGGGATATGATGGGATCCGCTTCGATAGGGGTGGTTAATGGAAACTAGAGAAACTAAAAGAATGATGTTGATCGCTATTAAATGGTGTCTTTATAGCAAAGATACTTATCTAGGGTTTTATGGGTGCTCATTTTTATCTATGTTGTCACTTATGTCTTAGAAAACTTGGGGTGATACTTAGTTCAAAAAAAGAAGAAATGTTGAATCATTTATTCTCTATTAAAAAAACCTTAAATCCTAAACTAAACTTAAACCCCAACCCTAAACCCACCCTAAACCCTCTAAACCCTAAACCTCCCTCTAAACCCACCCTAAACCTAAAGCTTAAATCTAAACCTAAAATAAATAAAACTTAAAATAAAATAAAATAACCTAAACTAACTAGATAAATAAAATAAAATTAAATTAAAAAATAAACCTAAACCTAAACCTAAACCTAAACCTAAAAAAATAAATTAAAAAATAAAATCAACTAAAATAAAATAAATAAAAAACTAAAAATAAACTTAAATAAAATAAACTATATCAAAAATAAAAAACCTAAAATAAAATAAAATAAACCCTAAAATAAACTTAAAATAAAACTAAAATAAATAAAATAAAACCTAAATAAACTAAAACCTAAATAAAATAAATAAGATAAACAATAAATATCTAAACCTAAACTAAAAAACTAAAATTCTTAAACATAACTAAACCTAGTAAATAAAATAAAAAATTAAACTAATAAAACCTAAAAATAAAAATAAACCTAAAACCTAAACCTAATAAAATAAAAACCTAAACCTAAACTTAAAATAAAATAAACCTAAAAACTAATAAAAAATAACAAAACAAAAATTAAAACCACTAAAATAAATAAACATAAATTAATAAACTAAACTAATTCAATAAACCTTATTAAAAAATAAAATGAGTCAAATAAATAAAATAAACTAAATAAACTAATTTATGATTTTAAAAATATCCACTGATGTGATATGCAATATAATATAATATAATATGTTATTTATTGTGTATATATAGGATGCCATAACATAGTGTAGCTTCATGCATTATAGCATATGATTGTATATTACTATTTATTGTTTAGCATATTTTAGCTTCTTATAGTATGATGTAGTAGAGTTTATACTAGTATAATTCATAAAAATATTGATTTATAGGTTGTGATGATGGGATTTGGCCAAATTTAAGGTAAGCTTTAGGGAACATCATTGGGGTGTGCTATGGTGTGTCTTTTAATCAAAAGAATGGAATTTTGCATCCAAAATTAATGTTTATTTTTCAACCAAATATTATAAATTTTTTTTGCTCAAAGTGATTCATTTTAAGGTGTAATGTAAGATAATATATTATATGAAAGAATATTAAAATATAATGTACAACAATATAACTTCACATTTATATGAATGTGGTGGTGTGTTACTAAATGTTATTGTACAATTTAGTATATTACTTTTATTTATTACATTGGGTCAAAACTCAAAAAATGTTAATTTGAAGGTTGACATGGAAGAATTAGCCAAATTCATGGACACAAGAAGCAACACCAAAATTCTACTATTTTTACAATTTCTAATAGAAAATAACCATTTTACATCCAAAATGAACATTATTCATATTTTGAGAAAATTTTGTTATTTGTTCCTTTTAAGTGATTCTAATGAGGTGTAATGTTAGACAATATATTATATTATAGCAAATTATATTATAACATATTATAATATAATATAGTGTGTTAATTCACACTATAATATGTTTAGCATGATATTGTATAGTTAGTTTGAGCTTGCACCATCACAAATCATAAAATGTTGATTACAATGTTAAGATGATGTAATTTGAATGAATACATTGTTAGGCTTTTACTTGAAGTATTAAAGGTGTGGATATGAGAAAAAATAAAATTTGATGAGAATTACATGTGAAGGACATGGAGGGAGATCCTAGGGGATCACACATGCATTGGACGACATGTGAGGGGTCTATGTGGGCATAGAAAAAAAAAAACTATTGGGGATAAAGTTTGAATTTGATTTGATTATATGATTTATGGAAAGAAGATCAACTGGAGATAAGAATGTATAATCCACAAGGATTAAGATCTAATTGACTTTAATTTGTTTTTTTTGATGTAGATATCTAGAGATATAGGCTCAAGTTCACTAGATGAGGTATATGAACCTTCCACTAGGGAAGCAGGTTTGGGCTATCCTTTAGGAATTGGGATTTGAGTTTGATTACATAGATTTTTTTGGGGATGTATCTGTTGGGAATAAGATTTTGGTTGGATTTCTTTGATTTAGACTCTCAGGTAGTTTGTTTAATTTGGCTCCAAGGTTGGTTTTGAATTTGATTTGTTTGTTGACTTATTTATATATGATTTGGGAGAAGGGTGTGATTTAACTCCAAGGGATTGGGTTTAATTTAATAGTTAGTATGGACCTTGTTGGTGTCGATGGACCCACTAAGAATGGGCTATCTCTACCTACCTCGGTTTAAAATCCAAATGGATAGTCTACTATGGGGGGGGTTTCCTTTGCTAAGTTGTGCTTGGAAGAAGGCGTAGCAGACATACATCTTTTGAAGCAAGGAACAACCATAAGGGTGACATGTTACATGCACATCAAATTGAACGACTAATGAGTCTTGAGTGTGAATCTTTGGTGGGGACTTATATCAACTCAAAAGTAGTCAGGATTAATTTTATCTTAATTTCATGTGATTTGATATGGCTTATTTGGTTTAGTTTTAGTTTGAATTGAGGGCATATCCACTAGGGATGTGAGCTCAGTCAAATTTGATAGATTTAATTTATGGATCATGTTGGTGTGTGGTGGAGAAGGGGCTATATTGGACTTGTCCTATCTCATTTATAAATCCAAATGGAAAGTCTACTAATGAGGTAGAGCTAGCAAACCTAAGGGGTTTCCTTTTTTTGTGCATATGCTAGGAAGAGGTAGGGACTTACATCTTCTAAAGCTCAACCATTAGGTTGACCTATTGGTAGAATAACAAATTGAACCTGACTTAGGGGCTACTATTGAGTGAATGATTCTAGGGAATTATATTAACTCAAGAGTAGTCAGGCAATTCTTATAAGAGTTTTCGACCTTTGTCTTAAAGATAGGATGCTTGCTTGGGAAAAGTTACCTAGGGATGTCCCTAATAAGTGAATATATATTTTGTTTATATGTTTGTGTGGACCCTGTTGGTGTGAGGACCACTGTTGATTTGACATATCTGATTCTTGGACCAAGAGAGCACATCCATAGATTCTCTAACCATAGTGGTTATTAGGAAAGAGGAAGTATCAATCCCGGTAGTGTCTAAATGGGGTCAAAGGATGTGATCCCAAATCTAAGGTGGGGCAAGTCTATATATAGGTGTATGGTGGCCAACTCAAAGAGAAAGCGTAGTAGACTTACATCTGCCATGAGTGGTGTATCTTAAAGTGCGAGAACCAACCAACCTAAGGTGTATCTCTCATCATACTGAGGACCAACCAACCTAAGTTGCCCGTTGGTGTTCAATGATAAATATGTAAAGAAATCATGTAGGTTTACAACTTTCCAAGAATTGATCACGATAAGATAATTATATTTGACCTAGGTGACTACTTGGGAGCCCCAAGGAAGGATTGGACCTAGACTTGAAGCAGTCAAGAAGGAAGGTACCACTAGGGTGCTTATCCTAAACCTTAAATATACTCAACCTAGTCAGTGTACGAAGACTAATCCAAGAAGAAAGCATAGCAGACTCACATCCTCTTAAAGAAAGCCAACATGAGGTAGCTTACCGACCATGTAGTAAGCACTACCAAACTAATAAGGTCCTCGTCGGTCTGCAGTGGCAAAGTAAGGAAAGAAAGCATAGCATACTTACATCCTTGAAAGCAGTGACACACTAGCAGGATAGCATGTCATGACTAGCTATTAAGTGTGTCATTGGGCGTTATCTCAACTCGAGGAGACAAAAGATATATGTTTGTTTTATATGTTTTTTTATGTAGTTTGTGTTTGCATTGTCGATGAAGGATATGACACCACTGAGTTCCTTACACTAAACACATCATGGTGAATTCATAAACAAGAATACTTTCAACATGGAAGAGACTGAATTTAAAATGGAATTTTCATTGATGATAATTATTTTCTAACATGATTTATAATATTTCTTTAAGTAGAGCCCATTGATTGGAAGCATTAGGAACTCTCCCTTATGATTAATAAGCTAATAAGATCCTCCTTGGTAGGCATTCTCTATGGAAAATGGGCCTTCCCAAGTGGGTTCAAACTTGCCTCCCATCTTACGATGGGCAATAATTGACCTCCTTAGAAATAAAATAAGCTCTACTACTTGAAAAGCTCTAGGATGGACCAACTTGTTTTGAGCTTGAATCATTTTAACTTTGTATAATCAGGTTTTAGCATGCACAGCATATCTCCTCCAAACATTTTATCTCTTCTATCCTCAACTTGGCATTCTTCTTTGTTGTTATCTTGCTACCCATAGCTATCCTTAGTGATGAGTTGGACTTCTAATAGAATAGCTTGGACCCATACACTAAGGAGAAAGGACTAAGTTGGAGTTCTATATTTGGTAGTACAAGGCTTCAACTTCAACTACTTTGCCATGACACTTATTATTGTCGGTTTCTTCTTGTTTGGATGAGTGTTTTATTGAAGCTAAGCCATTTACCCTCACATAGTTGATGATAGAATATCTATCTATACTATGTCTGGGTTTATTGATCTCGGCTTTTGAATGCAATACCATTATCATATATAATTCATCGAGGCACTCCATACACATATGATATAATTCCTAAAAGCTAGAGCACATCTTTGACCTCTCTGATCAAAATTGCCTTCACCCATTTGGAAAAGTAGTAAGTAGGAGCTAAGATGAACTGATGACCCTTGGAAGAAAGAGGATCAATCGGACCCACTATGTCAGTACCCCAACATTCAAATGGCCTTGAGGCTATTGTAAGATGTAGAATATTGGGTGGTTGGTGTAGGACTACACAATGTAGTAGACATTGCTGGTATCACCTAGCCATATCTATGCAACCTTTGATTATTGACAACAAGTAGTACCCTAGTCTCTTGATCTTGGCTTTCATCTTTGGACCAGATTCGTTGCTCCATGTAATCTTGAATGTATGTTGACCATGATCTTGGGCTTTCACGGTCTAAATAACGTAGATCGATCAAAAGAGATACAAGACACCATCTACAAGAGCATGGAAAGTGCTCTTCATATGATGACTTGGGACTTCTCTTGAGGTAGTTTGCCTTTATTTAGGTAATCCATGAATAGTTGCCTCCAATCTAACTCCTTGTATTTCTTATAGAAGCTCCCCTTCAAGAGAGTACTTTTGAAGAGTTCAATATCATAAGGCATAAGACTTATTTATTTTGGCTAAAAAATGATGTTCTCTCCCAGGAATCTTCTAAATGGTAACCTCTAGGAATTTGGCCAACAACTCTATGGTGTACATGTGGTAGTGATGGAACTTGGGATTAATAAACTTATAGGACCTAGTGATTTGGTTGATAATTGCCTAAGAATCCCCAAAGATGTTGATGTTCTAGATGCTCAAAGTAATGGCAAACTCCAAACTAGCAATTAGAGCCTCTATTCAGCATCATTGTTGGTGCAAGGATTGGATAGATGATATGAGAATCCATCATCGTCGAGTTAAGAGAACAATTCTTACCTTTCCTAGAATAGTAGATTATGGTTCTTCTCCTCTTTGAGAAGAAAACACCATCAAAGTACATCTCCAGTGGTGAATGCTTAGTATCCCCTAAGTTCATGATTTGTTCATGAGGAGATCATCACTAAGTCAATAGGATGTGGGTGTCGCTAAGAAATCCCTCTTGTCCTTTTACTGCACTGAGGGGTATGAAGGTAATGTCAAACTGTGAGAGGATCATGGATCATCGTGCCAACCATCCGTATACCGTTGGCCATGTCATGAGATACTATAGTGGATTGATCTTAGAGATTAAGTTCTCCTTATGAGGAAGCATGTAGTGTTGTAGCTTTTGGGATACAAAGATTAAAGCTAAGCAATGCTTCTTAATGGGTAGATAATTAGCCTCAGTATGGATTAGATAATGACTATGGTAGTAGACTGTGTTTTCCTTCTCTTCATCATTGGCTTGGGCCAACAAAGCACCAAGGGAGTCATCTAATGTAGTTGTGTAAAGTATGAGCGGCTTGCGCAGGATAGGGGCTGCTAGAATCAATGACATCATTAGATAATGCTTGATGTCTTCGAAGGCATGCTCACACTTTTCATCCCACTTGAACTTGGCATTTATTTTGATAAGTCTTTGAGAATCTAACATCTTTTTTTGACAAGTTGGATATAAAGCATCTTAGATATGCCAACCACCCTTGGAATGATCTGAGTTGAGTTAAACTTTTAGGGGGTGGAATTTCTAATATCACCTTGATCTTCTCTAGGTCAATTTTGAATCCCTAGTGTTGGACAACAAACCCAAAGAATTTCCCTGAATCTAGAATGCACACTTCAAGGGGTTCAATTTGAGGTTAATTTGTCTTAACTACTTGAAATCTACTCTCAAGTCAAAGCGATGGTATTCCTTATATCTATTTTTGATCACGAGATCATCGACATAGCACTCGACTTGATGATGAATTAGTTCATCAAAAAATTTGAGTCATAGCTTCGGTATGTAGCACCATTTTTTAAGGCATGACATTATAGCAATAGATTCTAATCGGGTTCTAAAAGTAGTGTTTCTTTCATCTTCATGGACTATCTTTATTTGGTTATATCATATGAGCCATCCATGAAAAGTGCATGAGATGAGGCAATGTTCACCATCGATTCTGATTGGTAATGAAAATTCATCTTTTGGACATGCCTTATTTAAAATTGATGTATATGTGAATTTGGTCATTCTTTTCTTAACTAGGATGATGTCTTTGGCTAACAAGGTAGGTATTTTTCTTCCGAGATGAATCCAACATCGATTAGTTTCTTGACTTCATAAATAACCAGTCATTCTATATCTAATCACATATGTCTAGGAGCTTGCTTGATAGGGTTAGCAGTAGGCTCTATTGCTAGTTTATGGACCATATGTTAGGATCAATCTATCTCTTCATAACTCCATGCAAAGTCCTTAAATAAAGAAGCGTGTATGTCATGGATCTTCTTTAGTTTCTAAGTTGATTTCTGTAAGCTTGTCGATGGTTGACTTGATCTCTTATTTGAACTCTAGTAGTGAATCTTTGACTTCAAAATCATTTAAAGTTTGTAAGTACTGCTCCTCATGTAAGTTAATGTGATTTGAAAAGAACCAATCAGATTACAAATGATTGGTGATGACTAGTAATTATCATCATCAGTGGACCCACTACCAAATCTAGTCCCGATCTTGATTGAGAGCTTTTCCATTTGTTCTTCCATATTCTTTTGAAGTAGTGACATGTGCTTTGACCAAGTATGTGGGATTATGCCTTTCTTTGCTAAATTATGAACACAAGGCAAGTATCAAAGGAAATTCTAAATATTTATATGAATCATCACAAGTTCTACATCAACTTCTTGACTTGAGGATGATGCTCCAAGAAAAAACCTCTAAGTCTTCACACCTGTGGATGACTTAGGGGATTCCTTAACTACCAAACCCTCAATATTTTGAGAGGAAAGTGGGGTTAGAGCTAAGGTTCCCAATTGATGCATAACTATTTCACATATAGACTTGGATATACTTATGATTTGCTTTAGAGCCCAACCTTCATCGCTATTTGGCTCAAGTGTCACCTCCAAGAGAATCTACTACTGAGAAGAGCTAGATGGTGTGCTAACCATATCAAACTCATCCTATTTGCTAGATTCTAAGTCTATAAAAATAGCAGGTGCACTCCTGGTAGCTGGGATATATATTCTATTGGGTGGCCAATAAAGAGGTTTTCCACCCTAGGACTGACTCTAAACTAGCCTCTTCTTGCAGGTAGGTCATCCTACCCATATTTTGAATGGAGTGAACTATGGGTGTAATCTAATGTTACTCCACCTCCTCCAAGTCTATTTCCCTTTTTATTTTTTTTTCATTTTCTTTTTCTTTTTCTTATTCCTTTTCTTTTTTTTTCTTTATCTTTTATTTTTAAACTTTGGCTAAGTTCAAGAGAATAGACTTGTTGATTTTGATGGAGGTGGTAAGCCGCATCCTCATATATGCCGACCTTGTGAACTGTAAATGGCTTGAGATCTCCTTTGACGGTAGATCCCCTCGAACTTCACTTGATTAGAGGATGGAACTATGTTTTCTCATGTATCCATGGTCTCCCAAGCAAAGCTTTCAAAAATCCAAGTCTATAATGTGAAACTTAGCGATCTTCCAACCATTTATCTCCAAGGGAAACACTATGGAGCCTAAGGGTTGACTCACTTTTGGAGTGCATTCAATCTTCCCATCTTAGACTTAGGAATCTTCTAGACACTAAGACTTCCCTAGTCATAAGAAACTTTAACAATTAGGTAAACACTTGACTTAGAAGGGTTAACCATTTGGGTTATGCCTTAGGGATTAGGATAACCCACTACCCTACATCAATCCATGTCCCTTCTCAAACCTCAAGTTCAATTCAAACATCAAATTGAAATCCAAATCCAAACTAAATTCCAAAACCAATTGATTGAAGCCCATGATCAAATCCAAACTTGAAACCCTTCCACAAATGACCTATCCATGGACTTAGCCAAATCTTAATCCAAATCAATCCAAAATCAATTTTTTTCATAATTTTATATCTTTTATTCTTAATATATCAAATCTACATTCAAATGATCAAAACTAAATCAATCAAATTACATCAAAACCCTTCCAAGCCATATAACTATCCCATGGACTTAGCAAAATCTTAATCCAAATCAAGTCAAACTCAATTGATTTTCTCTCAAATCAATTATATTTTCAATCATCTTCATAAATTTAAATGAAATATACATTTAAATCATCAAAATAAATCAAACCAAATCAAAATCCAAACTAAGCCACATGACTCAGTATTATTTAAATTCCTTCATTCCAAAACCCAAATTCAATTGATTTTCTCATTAATCAATCATACCATCAATCATATTCACAAATATAATTGAAATCTACAATTATCAAGCAAAGCCAAAATCAACCCAAGTCAAACCCAACTTAACCCTTTTAACTTGAAATGTTCAAATGAACTTAAACCTAACTCAACCCAAAATCAAGCCAATAATATATATATGGTCCACTTGATATATAAATCCAATTTGACCTATTTGAGCCAAGTTCAAATCCTACCAAAATTGGATTGAACCAAATCAAAACCTCCATCATGATTGATCACCCTAGGATGATCAATTGTCAAAATTAGGTCAAACCAAGTCAACTTGGTCATATAATCAACCCTTAACCCATATGAACCCAATCTAGCCAAATTACAATCTTAGCCAAATCCCTTAAAACCAACAATTCTTACCAAATAAAAATCAATATTTGAATATGACTTGACCTTCAATTGAGTCAAACCACACCTAATTGGCCCTCTTGACTCAAGTTGACCAAATTGACTTAAAGGACCAAATTGGGTCAAATCAAAATATAAACCAAATTTATTGGAACCAATGGCTCAAGTTCATTCCAAATTGATTGTTGAACTTTACCAAAGCCATGATCTGACCCAATATTGGCCTAAAGGTTCAACTTTACCTAAATCAAAACCAAAGCCTACAATCATCTTCAATTGGTCAACTAAACCCAAACTAACACCCAACCCAAACCAATTTGGCCAAATTGGTCAAATTGGTCAACTTAACCCATTTGACTCAAATCAATTCAAATGAGCCAAAATCAAATCTTTCCATCTTAATTGATCAACATTTGACCAATTTGACCTAAATGAGTTAAATTGAGCCAAACCTAACCAAATCAACTCAAATATACTTGAAATTTGGGCTAACCCACTTTTAGCTTATTTCAAATCTTCCCAAATCAAATCCAATGCCAAATGTTCATAATACCCTTAGGGAATCACATGAGACAAATCCCATGCAAGTGGTCATTTCCATTCTTTGGCCACTTGGTACTCTCCCAATGGTCCACCTAGGCACCTAGGACCTTGCCCAACCTGACCCACAGGGTGGTTGAGTCGACCATGACACATGGGATCTGAACTCACCTCACCCTCTCCATTTGATCATTTAAAACCCATAGGACACCTATGATTCCTCTTTGGCACCTCACACCAAAGAGCCAACTCACCTCCTCCACCACCCATGACTCCACAGATGGCGGATGCTACTAGGAAAACCATCCCACCATCTAATCAAGATGAAGGGGGGTATACACCCCCATTTCCACTCAAACACACACAAAATCATTTTATACCCAAGATGAGCTAGAGCCATTCCCTAAGCTCCCAAGCTCATTCCTTGATCAAAAAATTTCATTCCCATTAAATAGACTCTCATTTCTGACATAGCTTCCTCATTTCTCCAACAAACTCAAATTAATTTTGCACACGCCTTCCCTAAGCCTCGTTGAGCAAGAATAATTCATCTCCCAAGCTTCCTGAGCATAGGAGGTGGGACTTTGATGAAAGCTAAGCTGGAAAACATCAGTTCATGGCATTCTAAGTGAACATCGAGGAATTGATCCAATTATTGCTCAACAAAGCTTCATCTCCACCAGATATAGCTTCCTCAATAGTCCAAGCCACCAGTCTTGAGCTCTGACAAGGTATGCTTCCAAAACTGATCCTTAGGAAAAAATGGGTTGGAGGTTTTTGAAGAAAAATTGCATCTCATGTGATATTGACCCTTGGATCCCCTTCAATAGATGTTGTGAATGTGTGGGATCCTTTTGGATTTGATCTGAGCTCATAAGGTGAGTAATGACGGACTCCATTCTCCCTCACTCGTGTGATGTTAGATCACGCACTATCCATTTCACATGATCAAAATGGACAGTTGAGATTAGATCCACTATATCGATCTGATTTAATTCTATTAAGCTATGGAATTATTCATTGAGATTGAACATCAGATGAGAGTGCACATAATGTAGAGTGAAGTTTTAAGTTTTAGTTCCAATCTTTTGCATCGGTCTCCATAGCGTGTAATGGGATTATGCTTTAATTAGGCTTAATTAATCATTTTAATGGCTAAAACTTCTAAAATCATAAAAAATCATAGAGAAATAAAAATGCCAATAAATACTCATTTTAAAGGTATTTCAAGAGAATTAATTAAAATGATCTTAACTTCTTTTAAACACTAATTAAGGTTTAATTAAGGTTTAACTATAAAATTAAAGCTTAAATACTCCTTAATTACTTGAGCAATTAATCCCAAATTTTGTGGGATAATTTAATGGTATGACATCTACACCCATGATTTTCTTGGGATTTATTGCTCACTTAATTAAGAAAATTGACTACTTAAATCTTAATTACTCTTTTAAGTTAATTAATGATTAATTAATCCCATGAATAGTAATAAATTGGTTGATTAATCATTGTTCAATAGTAAGTGAACTAAGGAATAGGGTTGGGACCCCTTTCTAAGTTCATTTCACCCTTTTTTAAAAATGAAATTAATTAAATTAATTAAATCACTTAATCAAATTAAAATTATAATCACATCGACCTTATTTAATTAAATAATGGGGTAGATCTTTAGGTGTTTAATAAGTTTAATGAAATTATGGTTAGTCCACATGTGTGGGAAAACATAAGAGTTAATTAAGTCCCTTAATCTAATTAACTATTAATCATGAGCCAATTGCATTATTTATTTCTAGGATCATTGCAAGTTTATTTTCCATGCATATCATGTTGGCTCATAATTATTTAGTTAATTACTTTAAGGTGGTGACATTTCATCTAATTAAGGGTTTAACTTAATTAGCCCATAAAATCAACTTAATTACATTTCCTTAACTTAAATAAAATCACTAATGTGAGAATGGGTTTAGAATAGAAAGTGATGATTTCTCTTCTCCTCTTTAAATCAAATCAAATCTAGAACTTAATTAATAAAGAAGCTTTGGTTAGCTTTAAATAATCTTATTTGATTGTGATTTGGATGGTTATATATTTATTTGGTATGTGATTTGAATTCATGCATCCATTTTTTTCAAAATCAAGTAAAGTAAAATAGATTTCCATTATGTAAGCTTGCATATGTTGATTTCATTTAATATATGCATTGATTTTATCACCATTAAATCCAAATGTATTTTGAATAGCTTATAAATGAATAATAATATGTGTTATGATGCTGGTTATAAATACATAAGAAATGGATGTGCTTATAGCTTAAGTTTATGAATGTTGAGTTCTCTTTCCTCTATTCATGTGTTGATTTATATAAGATTGAATGGTAATGGGTATATAGTCTGGACATTTCGAGAACACGAGGCTTTAGCTAGTCTCAAAAAGGTCATTTGATTGCTTCACTTCCATGGCTTAAAAATGGAACATACCCATTTGATTTCATTCTTATGTATTTCAACATTAGAATTTGGATAGAGCTTTAATTAATATATATAAATGATTCAATAAAAAATAAATACAATCTTTGCATGGTTTTCTTTCCCTCAATTATGTGTACATCCATGTGTGTCCAAAAAAGCAAGTATATAGTCTGGACATCCCAAGAATACGAGGCTTTAACTAGCTCCAAGGAGGTCATTTGATTACCTCACTTCCCTGGTTTAACCATGACACATGGCTATTTAATTTCATTCTTAAGTTCTTTTTGCATAAGAAATTGGATAAAGTTTTAAATTAATATGTTTAAATAATTCAATCAAATAAAATATAAATTCTAAACATACACATACATTCATCATTAAAGTGTGCTAAAATATGTTGCATGTATAAATACACTTAGGATTAAATCATATGCATGTTACATGAGATGGAAAGGAATGATTTAATATATGTGATCTGGTATAATTCAATTAAATTAATCTTAAGATGTCTTTCATTTTGAATAGGATTATTTAAAGTGAACTTATACTTAGGATTAATTAAATCATTTAATAAGGCCTTCACTAAAGAGAACTAAATCAAATTAATATACTTTAGAAAGTGACTTTAGGGATTACTTTTCCTCTTTTATAACACTTAGTTGCTAAGTGTAATCAAATGAAACAAAAAAAACAAAATTAAAATTCTCAAATCAATTAAACTACTTCAAGTGAAATCAACCATTCATGTTAAATTGAATCCTTCTACTTAGAAAATACAACACTAATGCCTAACAAGACTTACCACACAAGCTTTAATACAAACATTAGAATTAAGTCACCACTTATCTCTAAGTTAGGATGGTGTATGATGTGATGTATGTTTTGTTTTATGATGTATTATTTTTTGATTGGATGTTAGGGTGTATGCTTCATAGGGTGGATGATAGGCCAATATTAGACTAATATTTTGTAGGGGATTATGCTAAAGGGATGCTTAAAATAAATGAATGCTCTTTTTTTTGCTTAAATCCTTAAACATAATCCAAGTTAGGACAAGTGGGCTTAGTTACCCATGTGTAAGGTGCTAAGTCAAATTATAAATTCAATTTGGGATTATATGTATATTTAGCTAACCTCTATTTTTCATGTGTAGTTAGATTTACTTTTCTCACATAAATGTAATTTTGTAATAGGAATTAGGATTAGTGCTATGGGGGATTAGGATGAGCAATGGAAGGCTTTGTCCAGGGGATCCCCGTGATGCCTTTGAAGTAAGAACCATCCAAATCAAGAAGGAACCAAATCAAAATGGAGAAATGAAAGAAGACCCCCCTAACATTTAATACCATTATAATTATTCTTTCATATTCTTGTAGATCTACCCATCTTTTCTTTTTGTACGATGGTACGACAACCGACCTTTTATTCTATTATGATAGTTTATATAATTATTTGTTGTTATGTTTACATTGTGCATTAGGATGACATGCTTTTCATAGTTTCTTAAATGATTGATGCTTTAATGTGTGGCTTGGATATGATTAGGCTCTTAGGATAAAAATAACTTTTACCCAACTAATCACTCATAACTTTTAAATAACTCATAACCCCATCATAAAGCCTAAGACATAAATAAGATAATTAAAAGATTTAACAACCCTTAGTTGTATGGTTGTATGTTTCACATCATGCATGCATTCTTTTCCCTTTTCCATCTTTGCGATAAAAGAATGCTTGACATGTGAGGGCATCCCTTGTGGTGGGAACACCTTCTTCTAGATGATTTGACCCATAACCTATTTCATCATGCATTTAGACATAAGAAATCTTAAAGCCTCTATCAAAATGATGTGTAAATGAAATAAAATTTGAAAAGATTTTGCATCTATAGATTAAGTCATATGCTCATACCACTCATGCTCTAGTCTCTTAGGGTGTGTATTTAGGACTTTAGTCTCTTTCCAATTAAATAACTACCCTAGCTATCTTGCAATTCATAAGACCAATTTACATGGTTTTAAAATCATAGGAGGAGTTAGCTAGTGGCCACTCCAGATGGTTATAAGTCTAGAAGTTGGATAATTTATTCTCTCTTATGGAGGTAAACCCTTATGTCCACCTATCACTTAGATTTAGGTAGTGCTTTAGCTCATACTAAAGCTCCCCAGATTTAGGATCTGAGGAAGATATTTCCTTTGGGCTACGAGCATAAATCCTCACCTCTTAGGCATTCCCACAACCTTGTGTTGGTGGATTATAAGCTTTTGTAATCTAATTAAATTTCAACTCAAAACATATAAATCTCTTCAACATCAAAATTATTAAGCCCAACCATAGGATAGATTGGAATGCTCACTAGGCGTCCTAGTATCATGAGTATTTCCCACTTCTTTCATTTGGATTCCAAAAATAAGTCTTCTCTTTGAACTTTCCCAATTTATTTTCCAAATAGCACCATCCTTTGATAGTCTAACCTTGAAATCTTTGGAGATGATAATTGCCTACTTTAATCAGAGTATTCTTAGGAAATTTTTTCTAAGATGTAATTAACTATGGAGGCTTGCCTCATAGAACAAGAAAATATAAATATTTTATTCATCCATGTAAGTAGGGAAAAATCTCTGGTACATTTGAAAACCCATCATGCCTTAGGAGTCCTTATTATGTGATTAGGTCCATTGTAGGGTGATGCCTCTATCTTTTCCAGATTGTACATCATACCTCATTGTTTGTACCCGATCACCTCAAAAAATCCCACCCCCATAAATACAAAATAAACACCACAAGTATCCCCATTACCACATGAAATTTGGATAGTTTAATAAGTATTCTTTAAGGATAACTTCCCAATTTGTAGCTCTCAAACATCCTTAAAGTGATACAATCCTCTAAGACATGGACTAACATCATGGTAGAAATATCTAGATCATCGCTTTTCCCACTTCCTCACTCTTGGGCTCAAGTAACTAAAAATCAAGTTTCTTTTTAAGATTTTTAGCTCATCGCTTTTGAATGAATATGGATTATTCAATCTAACATTATAGTGGTAGCTACCTAGTGATGTATATGAATATCACTCAGAAGGGATGATGAGGTGGTGGAAATGGTGGTTTGGCCTGGTGGGTATAATGGAGTGAGGTGGTGGAAGAGGAGGTAGTAGTCTGGCCAGGCCGTAGTTTCTCATACTAAACTCTGGATTCTTCCCTCATCCACTACCTCTTGGATTCTTCTTAAACACCTTCACTACTTGGGCTTAGATGATTGGTTTGGAAAGCTTGGCTTCTCTTATAAAATAGCCACACTTATTGATTAATTTCGAATGTTTGATGGTAAATTTCTTAAGCATGGGGGCCATGGATATTCTTGAAGAATCTCAATGGCTATTAGACATTGGTTATTTCATGCTCTGGTTGCCCAGATTGTAATCAACAATGACTCATTGAGTTTGTTTCTACAATGAGGTGCTACAATCACCCTTTCTTGACCTCATTAACCTCTTGATAAAGAGTTTCTCCAACTCAACAAAGTCTTGAACTATTGGGCACTTGACATGAATCAAATGCAATAAAAAAACTCCTAATGAAAAGGCTGAGAATTTGCGTTCTATTCTTGCATTTGCAACAACTAAATGCAATGTGTTATTGGAGTTCCACATTATCAAAGACCTTGAATAATGGTGGAAAGCCTAAATAAAATAAAAAAATTAAAAAAACCTAAACCTAGAAAATGAACCTAAAAAAATAAAAATAAAACCTAAACCTAAAATAAATAAAATAAAATAAACATAAACATAAACTAAAATAAATAAAACCTAAATAAACCTAGAAACTAAACTTAAATCTAAACTAAAATAAAATAAAATAAAAAAAATAAACCTAAACCTAAACTAAAAAAACCTAAAATAAAACAAAACTAAACCTAAGAAAATAAAATAAAAACCCAAATAAACCTAAAATAATAAAACCTAAACCTTAAAAATAAAAAATAAAAATAAAACTAACTAAAAAATAAACATAAACCTAAAATAAACTAGTAAAAAAAATAAACTAAACTAAATAAACCTAAAATAAATAAACTAAACTAAATAAAAATAAAAAATAAAGATAAAAATAAACTAAAATAAATAAACTAAATAAACTAAATAAGCTAAAACTGATATTGGTTTGATTTAAAAAATAACCCTACCCTGGCCCTAAATCTAGGCCCTGGGCCCACTCTACTGAAAACTACCTGGGCCCTAGGCCACCTAAACTGACCCTGGGCCACCTTAAATTAAACCTAGACCTACCACTGGGCCACAAATCTAAAGGCCAAAACACTGAGCCTAGGCCACTGGGCCCTGACCCTGACCTAACCCAAAACCCTCCCTAAACCCTCCTCTTACCTGAGCTACCTAAAATAAATATAAATAAAAGCTTGACTAAATAAAATAAATAAAATATAAAAACCTACTAACCAAACCTAAACCTAGTGATAAAATAAAATAAACTAATAAAAATATAAAAATAAAATAATAACCTACTAAACTAAAAGATAAAATAAAACTAATAAAACCTAAATAAAATAAACTAAAGTAAAATAAAAAAACAAAATAAACCTAAAATAAAATAAAATAAAAAAAATCAAACCAAAATACTAAAATAAATAAAAATAAAACTTAAATAACTAAAAAAACCTAAACCTAAAATAAAATAAAATAAACAAATTAAAATAAACAACTAACTAAAATAAACTAAACTAAATAAATAAAACCTAAACTAAATCAAAATAATAAAGCTAAACTAAATAAGTTAAAATAAACTAAAATAAACCTAAACTAAACTAAAAAATAAAACTTAAAATAAACCTAAAATAAACCAACAACCTAAACTTAAAAAAAAAAAATACCTAAACTAAACCTAAAATAAAAAAATAAACTAAACTTAAATAAAAATAAACTCAACTTATAAAACCTAAACATAAAAATAAACTAAAATAAAACTTAAACTAAATTAAATAAACCTAAAATAAATAAACTAAAATAAATAAATATAAAATAAATGTAAATAAAATAAAAAAATTAAATCTAAAATAATGAAAAATATACTAAATATAAAATTAACCCAAACCTATGGGTTGTATTTTTTTAAAGAAAGAAAATAAACCCAAAGCTGGCCTAAATAAACTAAACTAAACCTACTTGGTTTGATTTGAAAAAAGCGCAACTAAACCTGGGCCCTAAAGCTAAACCTGACCATACCACAAAATAAAATAAAATAAAATAAACCTGACCCTAACTCCCAAAACAGGCCACTAAACCCGATCTAAACTATAACCTGGGCCCTCCACAGGCCCTCCACCCTGAGCCTAAACTAGGCCTGGGCCACTGGGCCTAAACCCTAAACTAACCCAAACCCCACCATAAACACCTAAACTCTAAACACTAAACCATTAAGACCTAAAACATAAACCTAAAAATAAAATAAAATAAAAGTCAACTAAAATTGTCCAAAAAATAAACTAAAGATAAAGATAAACTAAAATAAATAAAATAAATTAACTAAATTAAATAAAGAATAAAATAAACTTAAATAAAAATAAAAATAAAATAAACTAAAATAAATAAAAAAATAAACTAACTAAACTAAATAAACCTAAACCTATTGGTTTCATTTAAAAAATAAAAAAAAATCTCTAAACCTAAACCCAAAACCTAATCCCAAAAGCCAACCACCCTAAACCCCAAAAACTAAACCTACAATCACTAAACCTGCAACCATAAACCCTAAACTCTAAACCTTACCCTCAACCATGCACAGTCTAGATCTAGCTGTGGAGGCGAAGGCAGAGGCGGCAATTATCGTGATTTTGGTGGGGGATCTGGAGGTGTTGGTGGATATGGAGGTGGTGGTCGGAGCAGTGGTGGTTATGAAGGCAAGAGGAGCGACAGAAGTTACAGTTATGGTGGTGGCGGAGGGAGAGATTGGGATATGATGGTGGATCCCGTCACTCGAGAGGCCAGGGTGGTTTTGTTGGGAACTAGAGAAACTAAAGAACGATTGATCCTATACACTACTTATAGAACTTTGTCTTTACAGTAAAGATGGTTCTAGTTAAGATTTTCATTTTCTCCATGGGTGCTCATTTTTTATTTATGTCATCGGCGTATAAGTAGAAAACTTGGTATGTTATGTGGTTGATAAAATCAAAAAGAAGAAATGTTGAATCTAAATTTATTCTCAATTAAAAAAAAATCCAAAAACCCTAAACCCTAAACCTAAAACCTAAACCTTAAACCAAAAACCATAAAAATCATAAACCCTAAACCTTGAACCCTAAACCCCAAACCCCAAAACTCTAATCACTAAACCCTAAAACCCTTAACCCTAAACCCTAAAAACTAAAAAACCAAAAACCCTAAACCATAAACCCTAAACCCTAAATCCCAAACCCTAAACCCTAAACCCTAAACCCTAAACCTAAACTAAAAAAAAAAATAAAATAAACCTAAACTAAAACATAAACCCTAAAATAAAAATAAAATAAAATAAAATTAAAAATTAAACTAAAATAAAATAAAATAAAAACCTAAACTAAACTAAAAAATAAAAAGTAAACCTAAAATAAAAATAAAATAAACCTAAAATAAAATAAAATAAAATAAAAACTAAATAAAAACCTAAACCTAAAAAAGAAACCTAAGAACAAATAATAAATAAAACCTAAACCTAAAATAGAAATAAAATAAGCCTAAACTAAGATAAACATAGCTAAAATAAATAAAACCTAAAACTAAACCTAATCTAAAACTAAATAAAATAAAATAAACTAAAAAAAATCCTAAACCTAAACTAAAAAATAATACCTAAAAATAATCCTAAAATAAAAACAAAACCAAAACTTAAAAAAAAAAAACCCAAAAAAACCTAAAAAATAAGAAATAAACCTAAACCTAAAAAAAAAATAAAATAAAACTATTAAAAAATAAATTAAACCTAAAGTTAAACGTAAAAAACAAATCAAAATAAATAAATAAACTAATTAAAAGTTAAAAAACCAAAAAAAAACCTAAAATATAAACTAAATAAACCTAAACCTAATTGTTTACTTAATTTTAAAAAAACCTAAAAATAAAGCACATGTAACTG
This sequence comes from Cymbidium sinense, assembly GCA_021442155.1. Classification (NCBI taxonomy): domain Eukaryota; kingdom Viridiplantae; phylum Streptophyta; class Magnoliopsida; order Asparagales; family Orchidaceae; genus Cymbidium; species Cymbidium sinense. The sequence goes on along the minus strand of CM038214.1, from coordinate 371,259,148 downwards.
AACG